>PVIU01002113.1:0-183656 GCA_004026605.1 Ondatra zibethicus | reverse complement strand
GTGAAGGGGTCTTTGGTATGTGTCTCCACAGGTTAACTTTGTGAAGGGGTCTTTGGTATGTGTCTCCACAGGTTAACTTTGTGAAGGGGTCTTTGGTATGTGTCTCCACAGGTTAACTTTGTGAAGGGGTCTTTGGTATTTGTCTCCACAGGTTAACTTTGTGAAGGGGTCTTTGGTATGTGTCTCCACAGGTTAACTTTGTGAAGGGGTCTTTGGTATGTGTCTCCACAGGTTAACTTTGTGAAGGGGTCTTTGGTATGTGTCCCCACAGGTTAACTTTGTGAAGGGGTCTTTGGTATTTGTCTCCACAGGTTAACTTTGTGGCTTGCCAGCTCTTCGCCTTGTCTGCTGCCTTCTGGTTCAGAATCTACTTACATCCTGGTAAAGCCAGCCCGGAGGTCCGTCATGCATTGGCCACCATTTTGGGCATTTATTTTGTTGTGTTTTGTTTTGGCTGGTGAGTATGAACCTCATAAATTCTAATGTTTCATTTGTCACTTGGATGTTCTGTGATGATATTCTTGATAAGGAATATATGGCATTATAAAATACCTCCTGTATTTTATCTCACCAAAAGATTGGTGAGATGGTGACTGTTGTAGATACGTTATTGTAAACTAATGGGGATGTCATGGGAACCTTCATTTGTGCAATAGACTGATCCAACAAAGAGGCTAACCATTAAAAGTCAGTGCTGTCTATTTTTTTTTCTTAAGATTAGACCTCTAAGACCTCCTTGAGTCATGTAGATGGAATGCTATAAGGTTTAGTTCTTCCCAACAAGGGACCCCTCCCTAATCTTTATAAATGTTGCTGTGTTTCTTGTCTTGCTGTTAGAGACTTGGTGTTAGTCCAAAGGCTTCAGTGCGGGGATTAGGGACATGAGTCATTCTCTTAACAGATGGAGGGTTAATCTTAGTGTAGACACCTCCTAACACCCAAAGATGGCAAATACCTAGGGAGTGACACTTCTTAGGGTGCAGGCCTTAGAAAATTTCTAGTGGCGTCTCTTAAAGGAAATTTGTGAATTTGGTGAAGGGACCAGGATACTGCTCGAATCCTGCTACAAACCATTGGGAAAAGATACATATTTTGAGTCAACCACTGTATTAAAAAAAGAAAAGAAAAGACCTACTCACTTACTGATTCTGGACATTCCTACAGTTGCAATTGCAAGCTGCGTCCAGGTTTCCCAGTGTCTTTTGAGATAGTGTTTTAATTGCACAGAACAACACTTGGACTTATGTCTTCTCATGAGTTGCTCTTTGGAATGGTTAGGGGTGGGGTATCCCAGTGGGTAGGTCAGTATAAGCTGTTCTCAGTATCTTGCATCCCCTTTCCTTGTATCTTAAAGGTATTCTGTACATCTCTTTGTGTTGGTGTTGATGAGTTATGGAGTCATGGTCACCGCAAGTGTATCCACTATCCACAGGTAAGATCCTGAGATCGAGCAGTGTGCGGGGAGGAATTCTGTGACCTGGGGGAAATGTGTTTTGCTTATTCCCCATGCGTGATGTATCTGAGTGTCTCCAGGATGTCAGAGAACAGGGAGGATGGGAATCTTCAGAAAAGGCTGTACGAAAAAAAAAAAAAAAAGAGGGGATGCGAAGTGGTATGAAGTTGAAAGAAGGTTTATCCACTTATCAGGCAGCCTCAAGCTGGACACAACTTAGGCATTCACCGCTTTGGCGCGTGATGCAGCTGTGGAAAGGAAGAAACTCTGGAGAGACAGAGTGACGTGTTTGCATCTCAGAATAAATCTCAGAATGAAGAAAGCTGCCCTGTTTTAGAAAACTCAAGCTAATCTGGTGCAGAGTGGCGCCAGGAGATGGGGCAAGGGTCATTAAAAGAAGCATGTGTGAATGTGCAGGGGTGAGGCGAAGTCCATTCTCAGATTCGGGTACAGTGTTCTGAGTGCTTGCGTAAATCAAGACTCATTAGTTGTGTACTTTGAATATGTAAACGTGTAGTATACTAGAGAACTGTTCAGTGAGGAAGAGCTAAGTTGTGCCATGATGTTTGCTTTCAAGGCACAGAAGTAGTTTAGTACTTCCTTGAAGTCTGTGTGAGCACGTGATTGGCAGATAGACTGGTGGAGTGTGTTTTACAATGTGTGTCTGTCTTTCCTGTGGTCTGTTGGAAAACTCAGTGTTGATTTCTGCCTTTTGTGGGCACTAGAAAGTTACATTTATATATATATAAATATAAATGATATATATGATATATATCATTTATATAATTATATATATAAGATATATATGATATATATATGAAATTTTCTTTTATTAAAAAATTATTTTGGGAACTGGAAAGCAAATCTCTAAGAGTTTATTTTTGTTTATATGTATGCACGTGCCTGTGTGAGTTTATGTACCCCGTGTGTGTACAGGTGCCTAAGGAGGGCCCTGGATCCCCTGGAACTGGGGTTACACGTGTATAAACCCCATGATAGGGATGCTGGGAATCTGTCTCTGTCAGAGCCACCAGTGGTCTTTATTGCTGAGCCATCTCCTCAGCCGCTAGTGTATTTTGTGACTATAAAGTCTTTTATCTTGCTTATGTTGCGTTTTCAGCATTTAGAATGATTCTCTGCCCACGCAACAGTGATGGCTCAGTAAATACTTATGAAAGTAATGGCCAGGGTGCTTTGAAAAGATACTTGCAGGCCAGGCGGTGGTGGCACATGCCTTGAATTCCAGCACTCGGGAGACAGAGGCAAGTGGATCTCTGAGTTCGAGGCCAGCCTGGTCTACAGGACAAGTTCCAGGACAGCCAGAGCTACACAGAGAAACCCTGTCTTAAAAAAAGACAAAAGAAAACAAAACATCCTCGGTAGTTGCACTTGCTGTTTCTTTGTTCCTGGCTTCTCTGAAAAGCCCCCCTGCCTGGTTTCCTAAAGCCCTTGATTAGAAAGGCCCGCACCATACGTCTTAGAAACACTGACATGTAACTTTTCAATATATACTTTTGTAGTTACAATAATTTTTTTTGTTTTCAGAGGAAAGTCTTTTTACATACTTTAAACTTTCTAGTCTTCCAACCCAGTATCCAAATGAGCTGTGGAAATGTGATTTCTAAGCCCTCTCTCTTCAATGCTCTCCTCGAAAAGGTAGTGTCGTTCCTTCTGGAAGAACCCTGGAAAGTCCGTTTCACTAATTAGAAAAGGATGAGTTCGGTAAATGCTTTGCACAATGTATAAGTGCTTTGCACAATGTGTTATAAAAGCCTTTTAAAAAGAAGTCATGGGCTGGAGAGATGGCTCAGCCGTTAAAGGATAGGCTCACAACCAAAATATAAGAAGAAGTCATGGTGTGGGGTGGGGGTTGAGGGTTGAGATTGCTTGTCTTCTTAAACGTGGATTTGAACAGCAATTAAATCAGTGGTTCTCAATCTTTCTAATGTTGAAACCCTTTAACACAGCTGTGGTGACCCCCAACCATAAAGTTGCTTTCATTGCTACTTTATAACTGTAATTTTGCTACCCTTATGAATCATAACGTAAATACCTGTGTTTTCTAATGGTCTTAGGTAAGCACTGTGAAATGGTCATTTGACTCCCCCCAAAAGGGGTTGGGACCCACAGGTTGAGAACCACTGAATTAAATGTTTAGTAATAATGTTACATTTTATAGCATATTTCCTTTTTTCCCCAATTTTGTTACATTGTCTTTTCTTTCCTTTCCTTTTTTATTTCTAAAAATTTCTGTACACTTTCTGGTCATGTTCTTCTCCTCCCAGGTCCATGTTCCCACCTTCTTTACTTCACATTCTTTCTCTTAAACAAACAAACAAACAAACAAACAAACAAACAAAACATGACACAAAAATCAAACAAGCAAGACACTAAACCCCCATGGATTCTATTTTGTGTTAGTCAGCTATTCCTGAGCACACAGCCTGCCCTGTGTGTGTAGTTGATACGCCAGCATCACTCCATTGAGGATCTCCCAACAGTGTCTTGAACAGGGATGGGACTTTACCAGTTACCTAGGGTAATCCGTCAGCTCTTCCTCATACTGACAGGACACTGATGGGGTACCTTCTGGTTTTTAGAGGGTCGAATACTTACATGAGCCTTTGTTCCACGGCAGGCCTAGGTTTCCAGGTTCCACCCTAGAGTCTGGGAATTGGAGTGCGGAATTGGGACATTCCAGCCTGGGCGGAGTTGAATGGTTCACAGCACACAATGATGCTCTCACCGTAGCAATTCTGTGGTCGGTAGCAGAAGGCTCTGCTATGAGAATAAAATGGAAGATGCCCAAACTTGTTCTTCCTCTTTCTGTTTGCTTGAACGGTTGCCAGTTTGCAGAAGTAGGGAGTGGTCCAGTCCTCAGAGGAAGAGCTCCGTGTCACTTAAACCATGTCCCAAAGTTGTTTTGCTCTCAGCTGTTTCAGGGAAAGTACAAGAGACCGAGGCTAGGAAATGTGAAATCCGGACAGGTGGGTTAGCCTCTCCGTGATTAGCTTTCCCCAACTCCCAGGAGGTGTGGTGTTTGTCATAGTGTGAGTGACAGTTCTTTTTTTTCTTTTTAATTAGAAGAAAGTCGTGTGATTATTTCTGAATGATTATGAATGCCCCCATGTGTGTGCATGTGTGTAGGTAGGTGTACACATATGGTACATGCACAGATGTGCTTGCATGCATCCAGAGACCAGAGTAGAGTGTCAGAGGTCCTGATGTCCTCCTCTGTTGCTGGACACTTCACTGGCTTGAGACACTGTCTCTCGATGAAACTGGGAGTTAACTACTGTTGTCTAGGCTGGCTGTCCAGAAAGCTTCTAGGATCTGTCTGTCTTTCCTACCCAACCCTCCGCCCCATCTGTGAGGGTTACAGGCAAGTACAACCATGACCAGCTTTTTACATGGGTGCTGGGATTTGGAACTTGAGTCCCATGCCATCCTTACCCTCTGAGCCATCTTCCCGCTTCCCTTGAATGCAGATTCTGAAGACTATGATTCCATGATCCTGTCTAAATTGTTCTCCTTTTCATGTCTAGTGTTGGGAGTTCCCTCTTATGACTCGGAAGAGATACAGAGAGGGAGTGAGTGTTGTCTGCTGTCTGCAAGTAACTCATTTCTGGCCTAGCTGTTCCTCAGGATGTTTTCTTAGAGAGTTCTAGGGTACCACGTCTGTTTCTATTCCAAGCCACAGTATTAGGCAGGAAGCACAGACATCAGCTTGCTGTACTGAGACCAGCTGAAGCAGATTCCGCTTCATATCTTCCAGGATGGAGGCCTTGAGTAAAGACTGGTGATGTAGTTGATTGATTTTGGAGACCTTGCTTTGTGCTATATCCTAGACTAAGCTCTTTTCAGTGTAATCCATTAGTATCAATATAAAAATGATTACTATATCAGTTGATATTTGATTTCATTATTGTTAACAGTCTTTCTAAAACAAGTGTGTAGGATATAGATTTGATTTTTATCCTTTTAGTTGAGGTAATGAATGCTTATGTAAGTAAATGATTTTTTTATAAAGAGAACATCATACCCAGCCAGGTCAACAAGAGAACATTACTGTCTTGTCCCAATCTCTGCCACACTCCTTTTTCAAAAAATAGCCAGCCTGCCAATATCTCATTCCATAGATTTTGAACTTCTATTATTTTGTGTTCACAAAATATGTTTTCTGCACCACACGGGAATTAAGGTAGAATCAGTGCAAGAATTCCCTGTTGGATTATGATTCGATACTTATCCCTGTCATTGACAGCTGTGGTTTAATTGAAACCACTGGATTGAGTCTGTTTGCCTTATAAGCCAGGCAAGAAACAGGTGGAAATATAGTTGACCTGGTTCTGGCAGAATCTATTGTCTGTTGAATCTGCTTTGTACTTCTCCTTGAGCTCCTGAACTGTCGGGAGGAAGGGAATGGAAACCCGAAGCAGTAAGGCTTCCCCCCCCCCTTCTTGCTTCTCAGGGCATGTGTCCTTGGCCTTTGGCTTTGTCAACTCTTTATGGTTAGAAGGGATTGAGAATGGATCCAAGGTAAGGGAAGCCTCTTTGTATGAAATAGGCTGACTATTCTTTATTGAAAATGTTTTGGATAGAGTGTTTCCAGGTTTGAAGGCTTTAAGATTTTGTAATATGAGCATAGGCCACAGTGGCATGAGTATTGAATCTGAAACCTTATGATTGGAAATGTTTTACAATCTGAGTCTCTTTTTGAGGGCTGACATAATACTCGTTTTTCATTTTAGAGTGTTTCAGACTGAACTTTTTAGTTAAGCCTACTTAACTCTCACGGTTTTCCTTTCTTTTTGGTGACGCTGAGTAGCAGCTCCGGTCTTTGTGCACAGTAGGCAAATGCCTGGCCACTGCCACTCAGCTGTAATATAGTCCTCCGTAACTAAGATGAAAGAGAAGCTAATGCCACGCAATGCTTTAGAGAACCCTCTGTGCTCACTCTGTGGCTATTGTCCTTACTTTACTACTCCCTGGACTGACCTGGAATTCATGAGTTATTTTAATGTGAATATGTGAGTTTCAACACAATTTAATTCCAGAATATTCATCTCCCCTGGTTTATGACCTATGTTAGAAGTTACAGCTTTCAGATTTATGTCTCTACCTGTTGGTTTCCTGAGACATTTAAAATGTTAAGTGTATCCATTTCTTCTAATAGTCACAGTGCCCTCCCTACCCCAATCTGTGTATCCGTGTTTCAGGCTAAGGGCTGGGATGCTCAGGGTTCCAGAGAGCTGGGGAAGCAGATGTCCATGTGGATAATTTTAATTTATTAGTGTTCTGTACTAGCAGAATACAAGCAGCTGAGCAGTGTTTTATGCTGGGCTTGAGGAGCAAAGGTGGTGTAATAGATAGGATGCTCTAGAGAAGCAAAACCAATAGAATATGCATATATATCCAGACATGATGGTGTATGCCTTTAATCCCAGCACTTGGAAGGCAGAAACAAAGGCAAGTAGATCTAAGACAGACATACATACACATATAATACATACACATACACATGTAATACATAAGGGGCTTTATTGGATTGGCTTACATGATAGAGGCTGAGTAGCACAGCAGTGGCTATCTGCTGGGAAGGCAGAGAACTTTGTAGCTACTAAGTCCAGGAATTTAGACATCTCAGATGTCATAATCTGTCACTGAAGCTCCTTGGGTACTGAGCCCAATGGAAGGCTGGAGAAGCAGGAGTCTGATGATAGCTGTACATGCTCAGAAATAAGCAGCTAGGACTGGGGAGATGGCTCAGCAGTTAAGAGCACTGGCTGCTTTTCCAGAGGACCCAGTTTCAATTCCTAACACCCACATGGTGGCTCACAACTGTCTGTAATGCCAGTTCCAGAGAATCTGATGCCCTCTTTTGGCCTCTATGGCGACTGTGCATACTTGATGCACAGGCATGCATGTAGACAAAACATTCATACATATAAAATGAAATTAGTAAAATCTATAAAGAAAAGAAAGAACAAAAGTAGGTGTACACATGCTGTTTTCTCCTTAGACTTTATATCTGTATACCTGTTGGAATTGCCACCCACACTGAGGGCTAATCTTTCCCTGGAAATACCCTCACAGGTGTGTTCAAATGTTTATTTCCTCAGCAGTTTTAAATCCAGTCAGATTGATGACCAAGATAAGCAGGGAGGATGTCTGAGCAAGTGATAGTGGAGAGGGAGCATTGGAGCTGAGCCTTGCCTGAGAACAGGACAGTGTCCAGATGTAGGATGGAGGAAGGAGTGGCAAGCAAAAGGCATCTAGTCTGAAAACAAGATGTGGTTGTGGACCATGGGCAGGCCAGTGTCATTGAGGCTCAAATGGACATGGACCACACCTGAAGATGATGCAGTTGTGGACCATGGGCAGGCCAGTGTCTTCGATCATTAAATGGACATGGACCACAACTGGAGATGAGCCCATAGCAGTGGAGGAGAGCTCAGAGTGGGATGCCCTTGCTTGCTGTGTTCAGGGGTTCTAATTTGACTTGATAGTGGGTTCATTGAACACTTTAAAGAAAAATACTACTCATATACTTACTTGTACAATTAACACACGGTAAGTGGAGGTGGCTAACAAGCACTAAGGGACATTTGTGCTTCCATGGAACGTACAGTCAAGAAAGGGAGACAGTAGCTCATCAGAGTGGCTTAGTCTGCTTGGGCTGGCAACAAAGTACTCTATCTAGGCTAGCTAGATGGCTTATAAAGGACAAAAATTAGTCTGTCATATCTCTGGAGGACAGAAGCCAGATTCTAACCAGCCGTGGGCTTCTGGTGAGCATCTGTCTTCTTGTAGTCCTTTACGAGAAAGCTCTCTGGATATCCCTCTGGCTTTCCCAGATTTGCCTCAAATGTCCTATGTACCTGAGGATGCCTTTGAACTTCTAGTCCTCCTGCCTGAACCCCTTGTGTGCTGGGATTACAGTTGTGTGCCATCACAATGGGCACAGAAGCATTCCTTTTATAAAGGTGCTGATCCCAATCACTAGGGCTCTATCCTTAGGATGTAATCATCTCCCCAAAGCCTCATCACCTGGTACCATCACAATAGAGGTTAGGGTTTTTGACATACACATTTGGGGGCATTCTTTCCATTGTACATATTATTGTATGTTTTTAAAATTGCAAGTCTATAAGAATACATATATATGTAAATGTCTCTCAGTGTGCGTGCCACAGGTGTGCATCGCTAGTTCATATGTCATATCACCTGTGCCATATCGCTGACAAACACAGGGGAGTTGCTCAGGAATAATTGGTAATAGATGTCTGAGGTGTGGGTAGGGAGTCATGAGCATATGGTAGAGAGATGTGTGGAGCTCACCATATAAATGTAATGGTTTGTGCTGAGAAGGAGACCAAGAACATGCCCACGTGTACCTGGTGCCAATTAAACCAGAACAGCTAGAGAAAGAACCCAGGGGTTTGCAGTTTGTAAAGCTGTTCCAGTTGAAATCTTTTGCTGCCAAAGCTGTAGTCTGGGGAAGAAAGGATGAAGGACTCGGAGGAGTAGAAAGGGAAATGGGATGAATTAGGATGTAGCTGGAATGTTCAAGGCTTTGTGACCAGTCACTTGCAGAGGGTGAGAGAAAGGACTGAGAGAACATTTACTGAGCACCTTACTGTCACACACATTAATCTGGTCCCCTGTGTTTTGTGTTTCAGGTATTCCTTTTTTGTAGCAATGGGCTACCTTACGATATGCCACATCAGCCGGATATACATCTTCCACTATGGAATCCTCACTACAGATTTTTCTGGGTGAGTATCTTAATTGGAGAGGGACATATCTGACTGTTGACTTTGACTAAGTCTCTCGGGGTCTATAAACACCAAGTACACATTAAGGATTATCGTGACCAGCAGCTGCTTTTGTACTACAATGGCAGGGTAGAGTAGTTATACATATGGCCCACAAAGCCTAAAGTATCTACTCAGTTTCCTGTTGTAGTTAGGGTTTTTATTGCTGTGATAAAACACTGTGACCAAAAGGCAGGTTGGGAAGAAAAGGGTTTATTCAGCCTAGACTACCAAATCACAGTTCATCCTCAAAAGAAGTCAGAACAGGAACTCAAGCAGGGCAGGAATCTGGAGGCATGAACTGATGCTGAAGCCACAGAGGGGTGCTGCTTACTGGCTTGCTCAACATGGCTTGCTCAGCCTGCTTTTTTTTATAGAGCCCAGGATTACCAGCCTAGGAATGGTATCACTCATAAGGGACTGGACCCTCCAACATCAATCAGTAATTAAGAAAATGCTCTCCAGCTGGATATTATGGAGATATTCTCTTAATCAATGTTCTCTCCTCTCAGATGACTTTGGCTTGTGTCAAATTTGCGTAAGACTTTCTAGCACATTTCCTTAATGTATTTCACCTCTTTAAGGGATCTTTAAAAATATGTGTGTATGTGTGTCTATCTGTCTGTGTATGTTTATGCGACTTGAATGCCAAGAGAGGACATTGTATCCAAAGTTGGAATTATAGATGGATGCCCCCCAGAGAAACTGATCTTGGGTCCTCTGGAAGAACAGGAAGAATTTTAACTACTGAGTCATACCTCCAGCCCCCTGCATTTCATCTTTTACTAGTTAATAATGTTGTTGCTGATAAACAGGTGGTACCCTGAAGCCTTTTAGCATCCTTTGGCTGTACTGAACCATGATTCCACTTCCAGATCCTTTTGACTTTTGTCAACTACAAGGGAAGTCCCTGGTACAGCTAGTACCAGTGACTTGGTGGGTAACCCCTCTCCGTATTGCTCATTCTATTGCCATTGCTAATTGCTAATTCTATGTGATGGCACTGGGAAGAGAGAACAGTCAGTAAAGTAAATAAAGTAGTTACCTGCAAGCATGAGGAACTGACTTTGAGCCTCAGAACTCACATAAAAAACCAAGTATGGAGGCACATACATGTTATTCCAGTGTGAGGAAACAGAGACAAGTGGATTCCTGGGCTCACTGGCCAGTCAGCATAGCCTACTTGGAGAGTTCCAGACTATGAGAGACCCTGTCTCAAATAACTAGAATAGCAACTGAGGAACAACACCCAAGGTGGTTCTCTGACCTCCACAGTGCACGTGAGCCTGTACACGCATGTGCACGTGTGTGCGCGCGCGCGCACACACACACACACACACACACACACACACACCTTTTTCTCTCTATACACACATACACACACCTGTCTATGTATACACCTCTCTCTTTCTCTCTCTCTCTCTCCATACACACACACATACACCTCTCTCTATATATGCACACACCTCTTTCTCTCTCTCCATACACACACACACACACACACACACACACAGACACACACACACACCTCTTTCTATGTATACACCCCCCTTCTCTCCACACACACACTTTTGTATATATGTTCATATTAGTTCAAGCACAGCCTCTTATGACCCTTGTGTTGTTCCTGGTGACTGATGTCCTCTGATAGGAATTTCCCAGGAACTAGGCTCTATTCCCCACAAGCAGCATGGATCAGGAGAACCTGACTTCTCTCCTTTAGCTAGATTGTTTCCCATTCACTGAATCTTTAGTAAAAATAGACCTTTCTTTAGGGGGGAAATACATAAATTCATATGACTCATAATGAGTAGATATGCCACCAACTGTGAGGTGTTTAATAAGATTAATTAAAAAGAGGGTTAGTTCATTGATGTCAAATAAGGTTAAGAGCTGGGACTGGCCAAAATGTATGAAATCAATGGTGCTTGTGCTGTACCTAGCCATAAGGAAAGTGGTGATGCCCTTGATCAGCCGTGTTGATGGTCAAGAGCCATTGTCAACCTGATTAGATTTAGAGTCACCTAGGAGACTGGTGAGGTACACTTCTTGACATGTCTATGAGGGTATTTCCAGGGAAAGAACTGATGGGCTAGGATCCACCCTGAATCTGCATCAGCTCCTGTCTCCAGGTTCCTTCTCTGTTTGAGTTCCTGTCCTGACTTGATGAGCAGATATGGAAGTATAAGCCAAATAAACACCTTCCTCCCCAACTTGTTTTTGGTCGTGGTGTTTTGTTGCAGCAATAGAAACCCTAACAAAGTCAGAGCCTAAGGCATAAGAGCCTGGAATTCAGATGCATGAAGGGAGAAGATGGGTGGTCCAGCAGAGAACTAGAAGAATTCACACTTGCCTTGCATGTGTGTCCTATCCAGGCCTGTAGTAGACTGACTGTACAATACCTCCATCCATGAGGGCAGGGATTCTTCACTTATGCCCCTGATTCTCAAAACCCTCATACACATACCCAAAAGAACGTTTACCAGTTGTCTGGGCATCCTTTAACCCAATTAAGATGGCACATAAAATTAACCATCTCAGCTTCCATAGAAGCTGATTATTTATACACTTATCTATAAATGTGTGAGCATAGGTGTGTATGTATATCTATAAATAATACACACACACACATATATGTTTACATATATATGGAGAGATAGTAGTTTGTCCAAAACCAGCTTGGGGACTTTGGGAAGCCACTGAAGAAAGTTTAGTACATAAAAATAATTGCTGTTGAATTAAATGTGGATGAGGCTGCTGGGAACATTAAAGAACACTGCATATATCAAGGATTCTTTGTCCAGATTGCTTTCAGGCACCTTTTGTTTTGTTTCATGTTTCCTCCCTGATTTCATGCTAGAGGAAATGACCCAAGCGATCAGGCCATTGTCGGGGTGGGGGGTTCTATACTCCAAGCAGAGGCCTTGCTCCTGTATCAAAGGTTCTTGCATCCATTATTCACAGGCGTAGACTGAGAACCCTTATACAGCAGGCAGAAACAGAGGAGTGCGCACAGCTGCAGAATGAATGTGCACTCGTATGTCTCAGTCACATGGAAATCTATCACGTGGCCAGGGTCGTGTCCAGGGTTAGCTGACCTTCCCAAACTTGTATCCCCACCCAGCCCCAAGCTGTACCCTCATTTCCAAACAGCATCTTTGCAGATGCAATCAGTTAAGTTGAGGTGACCCTGGCTTAAATTACACGCTTTAGATGCAGTCTGACTGGTCTTCTTAGGAAGGTCTGGATAGATAGACTCAAGCCACACCTTGAGATGTAAGATGGCTGTGTGCAGAAGATGGGGGTAGGACTTAAGGGTGCAGCTGGAGTCCAGCCATGTCAAGAATTTTTGTCAACTAGCAGAAGCCAGGAAGAAGCGTGGGGCAGATTGTCCTCTGAGCCTCCAGAAGGAACGACCACCATGTGCATTTGATTAGCTAGGGACTTCTGTTGTCTGGGACCGTGAATTTAAAAAGGAGAACTCAAGTTTTGTTTTAAGCCATCTGGTATGAGGCAGTTTGTCATAGCAGCTTCAAGCAGCATGTATGAACACCTTGATTCATGCTTCTCTGTCTTTGGATGGGTCAGGACACACCTCTCATCATTCATGTCTAGATAGTCTTGTTATGCCTCCTCCTCCATTTGCTTCATCAACACCACGAAGCTTTCTCCTTTTCTCTTTCCTTTTCTTCTTTTCTTTCTCCCACTCCCCACCCCTACCCCAGACCGTCTTGCTCATGTATTCTAGACTGGCCTCTTCTCTATAGCATAAGCTGGGCTTGAACTCTCAGTTCAGCCTCTCAAACGTATGCTGGGTATATGGGTATGTATCATACACCTGGCATCTTTTGCATTATTTTTAGCAAGGTTAAAATCACGGAAAGTTACCAGAATGGAAAGGTCAAGGGCATTTGGGAAAGCAGTCACGTCCTTGCACCGCACTGATGCTGTGTTTGCTGATGGGGAAGGTGCAAACCAGCTCCGATCTTCCTCACTCTCTGAATTGGGTGAATTCCCTCAAGTGGTGTTTATTTCCTGACTTTTTTTTTTTGTTTTAATTTTCTGTAAGAAGTCTCTGGAGGTTACCCGCAGTGACACTGCTGAGTGCTCAGCTCGCAAGGACGTGCTTAGGGAGCAGATTTAAAGAAGGTGTGCCTGCCACTTGAAAGTTGTATGTGACTTAGTTTTCTGATAGCTGAGTGGCCATGCTATCCCATATGTGTATTGTTATTTTAAAACAAAAATGGCGGACATAAACCCATCTTCCTGGCTAATGTTAGTCATTATAAATGGAGCGCTACCCCCACCCTAAAATTGGCAAGGGGCTTCAATCACAGGCTGACAACAGTTACAGGGGATCTTCACCAATGCTGATTCTTTAGAAATTATTATTAATGCTTTTTAAATATTAAAAATATTTTATTTTATTTAATCTGTATATGTGTACGTGGCACAACACGCAGGTTGGAGGTCAGAGGATAATTTGTATGAGTCAGTTCTCTCCTTCCACCACGTGAGTCCTGAGGAGTGAACTCAGGTCATCAGCCTTGGTGGCAGTCACCTTTATCGGCTGAACCATTTTACTGGCCCAGAATGCTCTTTCTTTCTACAAGCATGCAGCAGCCACAAGCTTTCTTTCAGAGCGGAACTGACTTCACTTTGCTCTTTCTATCCATTGAAAGGCGCTGTTGAGGATTTTGCCAAGAGGTAAAGTGTTGTTTCAAAGTGGCATGTGGTGTCACAAAGCACCCTGACGTGGGAGGGGCTAAACTTTGAGGACGTGGGCAAATCTTAGTGCTTAACACTCTTCATTGCACCATTAGTGTAAGAGCACAGACAGGCGTTGAGTGGGATCGGGTGTGATTAGCGTTTGTGTCTGAACATATACGGATCTCTTTAATTTGGGAAAACGTGCACACTTGAACTTTAGGTTGTTCTGGGACTTGAAAATTTATTTCTCACTCAGAAGTAATCAAGTTTCTGTGGGCTGGCCCAGTAAGGAAAACACACAAGATACACTTTTGCCAGTGCTACTGATGTAATTTAAATCGATACATGTATCAATAGCTGTGAATGTCTTCATGTTTTCTCTCCGAATGTGGGCTACAGAAGGCATTTTGTGGGTTGCAATCCCTTTGGGGTTGCATATCAGATATCCTGCATATCAGATATTTATAGTATGATTCACAAGAGTAGCAAAATTACAGTTATGTAGTAACAATGAAATAACTGTATGGTTGGGAGTTACCACAATATGAGGAACTGTATTAAAGGGTCGCAGCATTAGGAAGGGTGAGAACCATTGCATTAGAATATGCACCCCTCTTCCTGGTGAAGTTCAGCAATTGTAGTAATGCTGATTGTGTGTGTGTGTGTGTGTGTGAGTGTGTGAGTGTGTGAGTGTGTGTGTGTGTTGAATTGGTTTTTAAATTTTTTTTCACTCACAGAAGGGTACAGATGAAGTTATGTTTTCCAACGGTGGCAGCCAGAACTCTGACTTCTTGCTTCCCAGTCCAGGCCAGACCCAGGCAGATGATTTCTCCTGCATGTTGGCAATTCAGGTCACCAAGTGTTTTTGAAAACATGGAACGAGGACTCACACACGCTGCTGGTGGGAGTATAAATACATACAACCCTCCTGGAAGGCAGTTTCCCCACACATTTCAAGAAAGAATGTTTTCAAGTTCATACGCTATAATAGGCTAAATTGTTAGGAATATTCACGGGGATTTTTAGCTATTTTCATTAATAGTGAAAAACTGGAAGAATCCTAAATGGTCTAAAAAATGTGGACAATTAAATCAAAGAGCTAGATTAATGCTGCCATTGAGAATGAGGTTTTTAAGCCAGGTGTAATGGCTCACATCTGTAATCCTAGTACTTGGGAGGTTAAGGGAGGAGTATTGTCCTGAGGTGGAGGCCAGAGTGAGCTGCACAGGGAGACCCTATCTCAAAGAAAGAAAAAAGAAAAAGCAGAGAGGAAGAGGAAAATGTTTTTAAAGCATAGAAGACGAATCTGTGCCAAGCTTCCATTTCTTTCTCTGAATGTGGTTATCTATAGAAAAGAAGTGGGAAGAAATAATGAAAACGTAGGACAGCTTCTCCCAAAGGGGCCATTACTGGTGACTTTATATTTGTTTTATGAGTAGTATCATGAATACTCCTGGAGTGTTATTTAATATATTGAATGCATAGTGCAGGATCACGGAGATTCATAGTTGGCATTTGGACCAGCCACCCTCTGTGTTCCCTGCTATATCTTAGGGGGCACATTAGAACTATAACTTTGGTCCCTCTCCTGGTGGTGGCCATTTGCCCTGTTGTCCCCAGGTAATGTTTTCCTCTGTTGCTTTATGACATCTGACCACCCCATCTGATGTTCAGCCCAGGCAATGTCCACATAATTGCGTTCTGTGATTTGGAAAGAGAAGACATATGCAAACAGATTTCAAGGTTGGCTTTTTTTTTTTTTTTTGTCACATTTTGCCTTTTCCGGCTCTTGGTAGGTTTTCAGTCTTTAGCAGAGTCACTAGAGTTTAATTCTGCAGACAAAAGTTATGCCATGTCCCTTTGTCCTGTGCCCTGTTGAAATAGAAAGTGGTGACTGTGTTCCTGGTCAGTGCCAACAATAGAGCTTAAAGCTTTGAAAAAAGTGATGTGTGTGTGTGTGTGTGCGCGCGCGCGCGCATGTATGTGGTGTGGTGGTGCTGGTGGTTGGAAATTGTCACTGTATATCATTCTTATGTCTCAAACTTATATTCACCTGCCTGTTTTGCCTTACTTCATTTCTGTGCTTTTATTTCTATTTTTTACTCATATTTCTTTATCCAAATTAGACTAATCATCTTAAGTTTAAGAAGACAAAGTATGATTTTACTTGCTTTTTGTTTTAATCATGGGAGAAAACAAACTTATAAAGGGAAGATGGCCCCTCTCCCCTTGATTTCAGAGGCTTCTCAGGTCCAAGGGCACAGCAGGAAATTGATGAGGGTGTGCGAATCTAAGGATGTGGCTGATGCTGAGAAATCAGAGCACAGCTCAGGTTCAGCAGCCTCGCTCTGCTGAAGAAGGACTTCAGCCGCATGAGGGAACCACTTGCGTATCTCCTCCTGTGCTTTCTGTGCTTGCAGTGTGTGTTCAGGATAGCCCCTCACAGGCACACCAGAGGCTAGTCTTACCTAGAAAACCCCTCACGGGTGCTCCCAGAGGCTAGCCTGGTTTGCCTTGCAGGTGATCCTAGATCCTGTCAGTTGGCAACATTAACCAGCACATCCTGTATGCTGAGCTTTGAATTTTGGGTAACAATGAGCATGAATACCAATCATACGACAACAGTGTACCTTAGACTGTTTTATTTGATTGAAATACTAATTATGTGGGACTTACATTTTTAAGTTGACGCTTCTAAGGATTCAATTCCCAAGTCTCATTACCTGATAGAACCTCTGTTTATACTGGGTAGATCTCAGTTCATATTTAGAAACAGCCATAGCTAAAGAGTAGTGGGTGTGGGGTGGCTCTGTGAGGGACAGTTTGGTGCCATCCTGTCACGCCTGCAGAGTCTAGTCTTAAGGGTTCAGGACCACGTTTCCTTGCGGTGAACCGGTTCTAGTGTGTGGGCTTTAGACATTTTAGGAGCACATAATTTGTTTACATGCATTGTTTACTTTCTTGTGTGTAGTATGCATGCATATGTGAATGTGTATGGATGTGGGTACACATGTATGAAGATGGCTGTATACAACTGTGTGCTTGTATATTGAAGCGAAAGGTCAAGGCTGAGTGTCTGTCTTGGTCATTTCTACCTTATATATCGAGGCAGGATCTTCTGTGTGAATCAAAAGCTTACCAATTTGACTATCATGACTGACTGGCTTGCTCCAGGGCTTCCAATTCTGCCTCCCAAGTCCTGGGATTTCAGACAGGCCACCATGTGCACTTAGCATTTATGTGGGTGCTGGGGATCCAAACTCTGGGTTTTCATGCTCACCCAGAAAGTGCTTTACCTGCCGCTGAGCCATCTCTTCATCCCTGAGGTGTTTTGTGTGTGTGTGCGTGTGTGTGCGCACGCACACTTCTCATACAGGGAAGATACTAGTGGGGGTAGATGGGATCTTAAATGTGACAGACATTTAAGCCTAGCAGCATAGGCCTATAATTCCCTCTGCCCGGGAGACTGAAGCTGGACAGTCATAGGTTCGAGGCCTGCCTGGGCTTCGTAGTAAATTCAAAGCAAATCTGAGCTACTAAATGAAACTCTGAAGAAAGGACTGAGGATAGAACTCAGTGATAGAGTGCTTCCCTAGCATACAGGAGACCCTGGCTTTAATCCCTGCTACCGAGAGAGAAAAAAAGAGGGGAGAAGCGGGAGAGAGAGGGAGGGCAGAGATGTTTGTGCATATTAGACTATTAAATATTTAGGCAATGGAGTAAATTTAGTGTAGTCCTTGGTAAGTAAAAACAAATATTATATTTTTACAGAGATGGAGGTCTAGGCTAATGCCATCATATTTTATCACTTTATTGGTACGTGTGTGCTCAGACCCTACCGCATATGTGTGGGATAAGTTGGGTGCAGAGCTTTACATGGTTTGCACATAGGATGTGCACACAGAATATGGCACACATTTAAAAATGTATGCTGGATTTGCATAGGAAGCCTGATGCCGAGCATTTCTAGGCTTCCAGAATAAAGCAAGGGAAGACAGAAAGGCATTGGAAAGAAAACTTTGAAGGCCATATTTAGAAACCACCTTGAATGCAGTGTCTATATATAGAGAACCTCTTTTGAAAAAGATAGCTCTGAGCCTTTGTTGTACATTCTGGGTCAGAGGTCTTGTTGAACATCAAGAGGGTGAGCTACACAGACACATGGATCTTTATGACCAAGTTGGTCTTCTAGAAACTCTGAGGTAACCCCTTTTTATGAGGACCAAAACCATGGGGTTCATTTATTTTTCAACATAAAAGAGCATGGCATGGCTTGCTGCCCTAGAGTGGCTGACCTGATTACCTTCTTGTTGGCTGTAGGTATTGTCACCCGTTCTGACAGAGCACAGATGCCCGCCCTGCTTCTAGGCAGACCTGTCTCCATTTTCCCTAGCACAACATTATGTTGTTTTAAGTCCTGCCTATTGGCTACTGGGCTTCTACAAACACGGTGTGAGATGCAGGAGGATCTCAAAGAGTCGTCGTTATTTTTGTGAGCCGTCTCTCCTGCTCTGTTCCCCTTTTTTTCAGTCTGGTACTCTAGCCCATGTTATGGCGCTCTCGGCATCTAGGGTGGATCTTCTCTCTTCAGTTAAAGCCTTTGAAGTGCACTCCCAGAACAGCCAAAGTGTGCTTCATTAATTTCCTATGTGTTTCTTAATCAAGTGAAGTTGATGATCAAAATTAACCATCACGTACTCTCACTCGCAGTGTGTAAGGGTGTTGATTTCTCTACACCCATGCAAACACTTGTCCTTGCCTGTCATTTTGATTATAGCTGTACTGGTGCTTGGAAATGGTACCTCTTTGTGATTCCCACTTGAATTTTTGTGACTGCTAATTACTAACAGCCATCTTTTCATGTACTTATTATCCATTTACAGACACGCACACCACACACACACACACACACACACACACACACACACACACACGAGAGTTATTCGTTGAGATTCTATGGCTGCCTTTAAATTGAACTGTCTGTTATTAAGTTATAAAATATATTACTTACAAATATTTCATACATTTTTTTCACTTCACTTTTAAGCACAAAAAATTTATGTATTTCTTTTTTTGTGACAGGGTTTCTCTTAGTAACCCAGGTTAGCCCCCAACTCCTGACCTTCCTGCCTTAGTTTCCTGAGTGATGGGATTACAGGCATGAAAGTTAAAATGACGATTCTTAACCCTCATCCAGCTATCCTAGCTTTTTGGCCTATGTGCCATTTGTAGGTAAGTTTTGATTTGGGGCTATTGTGAGACTCTGTCTTCTGAGCATGACACGGCTGTTGCCGTTTTTAAAATAGAGAAGCTGCAATTACTCCCACGAGCCCCTCACTTGAGTGGGCCCACTAACTAAGTGTGCGAGGTTCTTCACAAGATGGCCCCTTAAAACCCATGGGGTCTCACCCCTTCTCAAGGATATACAGTCAACATTTACAGGGGGAGATGGGGCAGAGTCCTCTTCAGTACAGTATCTGCCCAGAAGGTGCCCATGTTCCTGGTGGTAACTCCACCTATGCACTTGTGAGCAGCGCTAAACTCTGGTTCTCCAAGCTGGACTGGAGTGGACTCATTTCTTTTGCATTTCACTGGTGCCCTATCTGGGAAGAATAGGAGTTTGCTCATGTCCCCCAGGAAAGGTCTCACCACAGTGGCTGGCCTTACTAATTTAAGACTGCTGTTTTTTTTGTTTTGTTTTGTTTTTGTTTGTTTTTTTTTTTTTTTTTTTTTACAAATTGCTTGTTTTTCGACAGCTGTATTTTACAAATATATCTTACTATGCGTGCATGCCAGATTTGCCTTTAACAGAGCAAAGCAGACTGCAGAAGGCATGGATTAAGACACCAGCAACAGCCCTGTGTCTGTTAACATTGCAAGCATGATTTGAGAAATGTGTCCCTGGGTGATTTTGTCATGATTTGAACATCCCAGAGTGCGTGTATACAAACAGAAAAGGTCTAGCCTACCAACCATCTAAACTATATGGGCTAGCTCTTAGGCTAGCCACCTGGAAAAGAACATTCCATCCTGCTGACCCTCCCTCACGCCTTTTCATGACGCAATGTTTATTGACCCGGTCATGTGAAGGTCTCATGTAGGCTGTCCTCTGGTGTTGATACTGCCTTTGCCAACTGAGACGGTCTGGGTTGTTCTGGCGAGTACTATTATGTCCTCAAGGGTAAAGCAAATTGCAAGGGGGATAAAAGTGGACTATTTTAGAGTGTTTGTTTCTGCATTGAATATAGTAACCTGCAAGGTGAAAACCACCGTGCAAAGAGATAGAAGTTTCTTTCCTTTTTTTTTTTTGAACTAGTTTCCACTTTCTGTCTTCTTTCTAGGCCTCTGATGATTGTCACTCAGAAGATCACGACCCTGGCTTTCCAAATTCACGATGGTGAGAAAACAGTCTTCCTTTTGGCTCTCAGAGCCATTCAGGTGTCCGGTACTCCCTGTGTCTGTCACACGCAGTCCAAGATTTACGTGAGCGCTGGCAGGCCTTGCTCTCTCTTGTTCAAAGTTTCCAGGCCTCCGTATCACGCCCTTCTGCTTTCCCAGCCATCACTCCCCATTTTTTTTTTTTTATTGAATCCACATTCACTAAAGTGTTTGCTCCAAGGACAGTGAGGTTTCTGTTTACATTTTAAAGTTAGTTCGTGATGCCCTCTGACCTTTTCCAAATTTATTAAGACAACAGCTTCCTTTCTGCTTTGATTTCATCTCTGAAAAACTTAGAGGGCAATAAAAAATTTGACAGCATTGGCTGGTTAATCAGTTTTTAATGCTATGGTTTTTAGCCCCCTGGGGGAGGTGTGTGCTTGGAAAAATTGTCTGATAAGATTAGCCTGACCTATAAAAAGCTGGGAGAAGGAAGAGTCTTTTGCTTGTGTAAAACTGAACACTTTTTTCTATTAGGTTCTTCCTAACAATGGTGAGAGCACATGATTTACATCATTAGAGTGGTTTTTCAGGGAAGGGAGGAAGACTTTCAGCCAGGTGGATGATTCTAATACAGGGTTAAGGGGTGCAATGGGCAGGTGCCTTGTGGGTTTGTGTTGCACTCAGAATGATCTCAACTGTTGACATGTCTTTATAGTAGCCAGGTTGAGAAGATTTCTCTCCAACAACTAGTGTCCTTGTTTTACTTAAAGCGTGGGGACAGACCATGTTTCATTCAACCCAGTGTATTTCATTCATACTTGGGGCTTTAGCTACTCTGCATAGAACTGGATCATTCTGTAGCAAGAATGGGGTATCCATAGAGTCACCAATGTCCTGATTTTCCGAGGACTCAGTCACATCCCAAAATGCAACTTACATTGTCAGAATCAGAAAGTCTCAGGAAAACGGAAACCCTGCTTGGTGTAGTAGCTGCCAGGAATATCTAACCCATGGGCCTGAGGAAGCCCAGAATAGCTTAGAATGTAGCCCTAACCCAAATAATAAACTTACTTAAAACATTGTAAGATTTTGGGGGGATGTACGTGGGATTAGCTATGCTGTTCTGTTCTTGACTGTCAACTTTATATATGACAACTTGGTGTCACCATGTGAAAAGGTTGGGCATGTCTACCAGTGTAGACTAACATAAGAAAAGTAACCAATAGTCAAAATGAGTTCAGTTCTGCAAATTGCTATGGGTGTTTTGAGATCTGATTGAATAAAACAGAGTGGGGTCGTATTGTTGACTCTGTGTGTACATATGTATGTGTAGACATGGCCTCGCTGTGCATCCCAGTTTAGTCTTGAACTTGGAATCTTCCTGCTTCCTCCCAGGTGCAACCATACTGGGCTGAGCAGTTTTTGTTTTGTTTTGTGTTTTGTGTTTTTTTGACACTGCTTCTTCTTCTTCTTCTTCTTCTTCTTCTTCTTCTTCTTCTTCTTCTTCTTCTTCTTCTTCTTCTTCTTCTTCTTTTCTTTTCTTTTTTTTTTCATTTCAAAATAGTCTTTGGACCTAAATTTACAATTTAAAGGACGCTCCCTTTACCACATTTCCTGGAGTATTTCTAACACAGAGTGAAGTGTTTATTTACTTTTTTCTTTTCTTTTTTCCCCCTTGTGTGTGGGAGGAATGAGGGAATTCCAGAAACACTGCCTTTTTTTAGGCATTTTCTTTTGACAGGATCTTATTATGTCTCCTTCCTGGTCTGAAACTCAATCTGCCTGTCTCTGCCTTCCATATGCTATGATTATAGGCCCGAGCCACCACACCTAGTTTAAGTGCGCTGTGGAATTGCCTTCATGGTTACTAGGCAGATTTAGAGTTCTTATGTTGCTTGTTGTACTTCAGAGCCAATATGTAGCTCACTTTTGTACTCCAAGTACTTGGATAGTGTACATAAGAGAGCTGCAAGTTCAGGGTCAGCCTGTGCTACATGGTGAGATCCTGTTTCAAGCAAAAAAGAAAAAAAAAGGAGGTTAAAAAAATACCCACAAAAATAATGCTTTTGTTTCTTTTACTCCAAGATAGCATATACATTTTACAGAAAGCAAACATTACTTGTGGTTGGAAGCTTGTCTGCTATGGATGAGTTCAAAGAAGAAGAAGAAAAGACAAAAATCTGGTGATTCTCTGTGTTTTCCCTGTAGTCAGCATTAGTTTCCTTTTGCTGTTTAGAAGGAGAAGATCTCTGTTTCCTCCCCAGTATGTCTCATCCCAGTGCCCTCAGCTTCCCGTTAGAGTCTATTAGTAAGTTTTTCTGTAACTATGACAAAATCCTCTGACCAAACCATGCTTCCAGTTGGAGGTATAGTCCATCATGGCCGGGAGGACATGGTGGCAGGCGCATGAGCGCCTTGACACATTGCATATGAAGTCAGGAAGCAAAGATACAGTCCATCATAGTCGGGAAGACATGGCGGCAGGCGTATGTGCGCCTTGTCACGTGGCATCTGAAGTAAGGAAGGGACGATACAGTCCATCATAGCCGGAAGACATGGAGGCTGGTGCATGAGTACCTTGTCACGTGGCATCTGAAGTTGAGAAGCAGAGAAGTTTGTGTGTTGGTGCCTTGCTCACTTTCTCCTCTTTATTAAACCCACCTTGGAGTGGTGCTGCTTGTAGTTAAGGTGGATTTTCCCACCTCATGGAACCACCTCTAGAAACTCCCTCACAGGCATGCCCAGAAGTTTGTCTCCTAGGTGATCCTAGGTCCTGTCAAGTTGACAGCCACCGTTAGCCTCTGTACCACGTTTCCCACTTGGCATCATGAGAGAGACATCTGAATTGGCTCAGCCCATGAAAGGCAGCTGAAGCACTCTTACAACTGCTAGAGCTATAGAATACTGTTGTGTGATAAGGAATCTCTGTGTGGAGGTATGAATAGGCTTTTCTGGAGTTAACAGACTTCCACGCAGATCAAATACAAGTAACCTTGAATGCTCTCCCGTGTTCATGCAAACCTATGGAGACTTCTTCAGGCGGACTCATGGGTAACTGATGTAGGATAACTTTACATCCTGCCGTAAGGATGGAACTCAGGGCTTTGTGTGTGTGCTAAGTTCATGCTCAATCAATGTCTTCCTCCTTCAGGAGTTTTGGAAAAAAATGCAAAGCAGGGATTCATTATAGTAGAGAAGGCAAAAATATGTAGTAGAGGAGGAAAAAGCTTTTTTTCAAACGAGTTTGGGAAGACACCTTACTCTGATTTTCATTTATCTTTCATAGGATTGGGTCGAAAAGCTGAAGACCTTTCTGCCGAGCAACACCGACTTGCTGTGAAGTAAGTTAGCAGCTCGCAGTATGTTATCAAGTCCTTTGGATTTGTCTAGAGCAGTGGTTCTCACTCTTCCTAATGCTGCAATCCTTTAATACGGTTACTTATATTGTGGTGACCCCAACCATAAAATTATTTCCTTGCTACTTCATATCTGTAATTTTGCTACAGTTATGAATTGCACTGTAAATATCTGATAAGCAGGATATCTGATATGAGACTCATAGGTTGAGAACGACTGGTCTAGAGTTTCTTCATTTTAATAAGTACTCATATATTAATTCTATTATATGCGAGTAATATTACTGTTGAATGCTGTTGATGGGCCCTTGTCTGTCTACTAATCTTTGCCTTTGGACAATACTAAGCAATGGCTAACTTTGCATATAGATCTTTTTGTGTGGGTGTTTGGGTCTGCTGTAGGGAAAAGGTCAAAATGGATCTCATCTCTGATTTTGTCAGTCCTGTAAGCGTCTCCCTTCCCAGGCTGTGTGTGTCTACTCCAGAATCATTTCTATTGGATTTGTGTCTGGGGCCTTTGAGAAATAGTAATTACCATTGCATGTAGCATGATTAGTTCCCAGCATAGGGAAAGATAGGAAGCAGGACAGAAGGGAATCCAGGTTGAGGAGTCAAAGGGATTCTGAAGGTGTTCTTTGGCCAGTGTGGATGGCCAAGGGAAAGGGAAGGGTGTTAGAGAGAAAGGGGAAGGCTCCCCAGTGGATCAGGATAAACAATGGCATGGAGATGAAAATGCCAGTGGAGTGTGGCTCACAAAGAGCAGCCATGACTGGGGGTTGTGTTCCTATTTGAGGGTTCTAGAAGCAGCTGGCATCCCTAAGGAGTCCCAGGAGATGCCTTTCCGAAGGAACTGAGACTTGGAAACAGTTGTGAAGCACGGAGGATTCTCATCCTCTGGTCTCTTGCTCAGCACTATGTAGCTATAACCAGCTTACAGGACAGTCTGAGGAGCCTGTGAATGATGGTGTGTTGAGAACTCGCCTACAATAATACCTTGGTAGAGCAGGCCTCCTGTGCGCCCTTGAAGCATTAAGCAGAGGCATGCACTCCAGGTTTTCCCTGGTCTCTTTTTCAGGACCTAGACACCAAAGCAGACAACAGATTGTCACAGTTGGTTTTGTGTGGCTTCCAAGTGGAAACCGGTCGGGTCCACCCACTATTTACTTTGTATTTATGTTGGCAGTCAGGAGAGAATTTCCCCTTTCCAGAGTATCTCAGCAGCTGACATTGGGCCAGATTCTCACCCTGCCTTTGTTTGTACCTTCATGTTGTGATGCAGGCAGATGGAGGGGAAGAGAAAAGAGCAGCTCCCAGGCTTAGACTAACCTTTGCCCGAGATCCCTCCCTCAGTGTTCATGGGCCTCACCAGCAGAGTGGAACTGGGACCATCTCAATCACCTATCTCGTCCATGGTTCCTGTCTTAAAGATGTCTCTCTTAGCTGGATTTTATAGAGAACAGAAGAGAGATAGACTTTGCCATGGATAATAACATTCAGGTATATGGCCATATTCTGATGGAGAATTGAACATGGATGAGTACTCAAGTTTTAAATTCCGTTTCTGTTCACAGAGTGAAGCCCTCACTTTTGGAATATTTAAGCTACCATCTCAACTTTATGAGTGTCATAGCTGGCCCTTGTAACAACTTCAAGGACTATGTAGCCTTCATTGAAGGGAGACATATACATATGAAGTTGCTGGAAGTGAACTGGAAGCAAAGAGGTTTTCACAGTTTGCCAGAACCTTCTCCTACTGTAAGTTTTCAGTATTCAGAATGTTTTTTTGGGTTTCATAGGAAGGATTTTACTCTCAGGGCAGACCCTCACTAATAGTCATTCTAATTAAGGAGTCATATAGCTGGGAATGTAGCTTGGTGATAGAGTACTTTCTTAGTATTCACGAGATCCGGGGTTTGATCCCTAGAATGGAAAAATGAAACAGTGAAAGCCAAATGTCAAACAGCTTAGCAGAGAGCTTGACCAATCATCCATCCCCCCATTTGATTAAAATCAAATATAGGCAATTATTTAAACTGTTCTCTAAGTTAGATCACTTAGAGCCAGGCTCTATCCTCAGTTCATATTGTGTCCACTCACTTAAGCCCCAATCACTTCGGCGAAGGATGACATTGCTATGCCATATTAGAAAGGATGCCCATTTTTATGAAGTTGGAAACTACAGACCTGTAGGATGATATTTCCTGGGAAGTCAGAGGAAGTGGGCAAAATTACTGAATGTTGACTAAACTAGAAGACAGGATATCCTAACCCCAGATGTTGTGGTTTGTGTCTCTGTTGCTCTGATAAAACCATGATCAAAAACAGCTAGGGAAGGAAAGGGCTTATTTAGTTACAAAGAAGCCCATGTAGGCACTACAGGCAAAATCCTGGAGTCGAGTTGAAGCAGACACCACAGAAATGCTTGCTTGCTTGCTTGCAGGCTCCTGTTCAGTTACCTTTCTTCTACAGCCTAGAGCCAGCTGCCTAGTGGGCCCCTCCTACATCAGCTAGCAATTAGGAAAAGCCCCACATGGTGAAATGTGGCCAATGTGGTGAAAGAATTTTGTCCACTGAGCTTCCCTCTTCCCTGGTTGTAATAGCCTTTTGCTGTGGGACAATGATCTTCTACCCTGTAAAGATTTGTCACTTGTATTGCTTTAATAAAACACTGATTGGCCAGAAGCCAGGCAGGAAGTATAGGCAGGGGAACCAGACAAGGAGAATTCTGGGAAGAGGAAAGGCTCAGTTTGAAGTCATCACAGAGGAAGCCAGACACAGAGGAAGCAAGATGAGAATACATTGCTGATAAACCAAGCCATGTGGCTAATACAGACAAGAATTATGGGCTAATTTAAGATGTAAGAGTTAATAAGAAGCCTGAGCTAATAGGCCAACCAGTTTATAATTAATGTAGACCTCTGTGTGTTTTTCTTTGGGACTGAACCACTGCTGGACCAGGCAGGACAGAAATCTCTGCCAACAGCCTTGTGACAAAGTAACAGATGAAGCTAGCGATGACACCAGTTTAAACATTTGAGTCTTCTTTGGAAGCAAATGCTCTCCATTGTCTGCCCATGAACTGGCTCAGGTGTTCAGTCACCTGCACAGAATCCATTATACTGGAAGCCTCCACCTCCTGGCTGGCGATTCAAGCATGTTTCCCTGCCTCTCCAGGCTGTACTGGTGGAAAGCAAATGGTTACTGCTTTCTAGTGTAAAATTGCTACCCTATGATGGTATCCATTTCTCCTATGTTTTGGACAACAACCCTACCTAACTTATGTTGGTAGAAGATACTGAAAGACACATTCAGCTATGGCCCATGTTTACCATGAACACCTCCAGTCCTCAAGGGTTACATGTGTGTTCTGCAGCTAAATATACCACCTAACCTAATCCTATCGATTTGTTTCTTAAGGAAGAAAACCCATATCCATCCACTGCCCTTTCTAGGGAAGTTATTGGATGCCCATGTTCTTTAGATGCTCTTGCCAAAACTGTGGTCCTCACGCCTGAGTAGTTACATTTGGTTTCCCCCCATTTCTAGGGTGCTGTGATACAGAAGTTGTGCATGACCTTGCTGTCTCTCCTGTTGTTTTTGACGCTCTCAAAGTCCTTTCCTGTCACCTTCCTTGTTGATGACTGGTTTGTACATAAGGCCAACTTTCTAAGTCGACTCTGGTACTTATATGTCGTCATGCAAGCTGCAAAGCCCAAGTATTACTTTGCGTGGACATTAGGTAAGTTTGATGGAGTGGCCCAAAATGAATGAGGAATGCAGTGAACCTCCTTGGATGGTTTAGCCAGAATATCATTTGTATCAGCAAATCATAATAAAATCCAATCCTTCCTGTAAACTCAGTTATTGGTGAGGAGATATCTGGGCTGCTGTTTAAACCCAGAGTTCCTAACTGCTTCCAACCACTGGCCTTAGCCATTCAGTGCAGTACAAAATTAAGAGAAAATTCCAAAACAGTCTCACTTGCTTTTTTTTTTTCCCCTGGGTTGTATGAATGGACAATGAATTTTACCATCACACATGTCAGTTTAGATTGTACACAGTGAAGGAAATGCTGGTTGAGCTTGATGCTTCAGAAGGAAGATCTGGAGTTCCAGGTTTTCCTGTTTATGGTGAAAAGCTCAGTTTTATTTGGTTTTTATCACACATCTTTTTTTCTCTCTTTTACTTGGCCAATCCCAAGGTTTTATCTCTTTCCTTTGAAAGAATTTTAGATGGAGTTGTTTAAAGCCTTGCTAAGAGAAGAACCTATGCATTTACCAACACTGCTTTTGATTTAAGATGGGAAGGTCAGAGAGCAGCAGACTGGTCATTCAACAGTTCCCAGTGTTTTGTCCAAGACTGCAGGTTAGGGAATAGCACATGACTCAGGTCCTCTTTTTAGTTTGCGTTTCAGGTTTTAAAATCTAAATTAAACTTTGCAGTTGCGGAATTATTTTCTTCATTCAAATATATGTAATGTGAAGTAGACGGCTTTGGCCATTTGGGCCTGCAGTCCAGCATGGGCAGGTTTTGCATGACCGTTAAGACTGAGAGCCAGAAGCTTTCATTGCCCCAAACATAAACCTTGTGCCCATTAAGCATTTCTACTGGGGCCAGGTTATTTTTAACTGCAAAACTATCTATGTATAAGTTCAGTCCAAATGCAGTATTTCCGTAGCATTTGGCCAGAGCCTTCAGACTTCGAGCTGTTTGTTTTGTTTTTGTTTGAAGCAGGGCCTTACCATCTAGTTCTGGCTGTCCTGGAACTCGCTTTGTAGACCAGAGATCCACCTGCCCCTCCCTCTGCTGGGACTAAAGGTGTGAACTACTACATCCAGCACCAGAGCTGTATTAGAATTTATGGGATGCTGTGTTTTGTTCCCATTTCCATTCAGTTTAATTTAAGGGGTGTTTGTTGAACGGGCTCTGTGCTAGGAAATGCCTTCTGCATCTCAGACTACGGCATTTTGTGGGAACACAGACCTCTTCATCATCTGGGCAGGAGGCATCAAGAGTTGCGTCAGTGGCATAATATGTGCTTCAAAAGCCTGCCCCCCCCACGCTGCTGTTGCTTTGCTAGTTAAAAAACGCTACCTTCTTTACTACTTTAGTAGCTAGGCATGTCTATCTTGGGTAGCTAGGAGTCTGTTTGGATCCCTGTATATATGTGTTTTCCCATGCAAAATAGTTAATGCTTTTTCTTTGCTCTAACCTGAGTACAAATGTGTATAGGGTGTGTGTGTGTGTGTGTGTGTGTGTGTGTGTGTGTGTGTGTGTTGAGGAGGAGTGAGGATCTTTTTCCCTTTTACTGCAGTCTCTGTTTCCACTTACTTTGCTTTCTCTCTTTTCTCCCTACCCTTTCTGTTCCCACTTTTTGTATCTCGGGGCTTTAGGGCTGGCTTTGGACTAAATCAGCTCCAGATTTAAGGAGAAAAAAAGGCCATTCCGTGGCCTTATGGGGAGAGTCTGACACAGGTGGGTGTGGTTTGTGCTGACAGGGTCGGGGTGGGAGGGGTGGCAGGGAACAGAATGTCATTCTGCACTTTAGGAGAACCCCTGAGGCTTTTGGAATGTGGACATGTTTCCTCTGGACAGCTTTCTCTGTACACCAAGCTCTTTTTCCTCCCAATTGCCTCTGTCCCATCTTTTATATTTTCCTGGTTGTTTAGTGGAAACATTTCATTAATGGCTTTGATTTGAAGTTTTTTCCAGTTTCGATTCCACGGGCTGGTCTGAAATTAACCTTTGTATTATTTATGAATAAAGAAGCAATGAATACTCCATCAGGGAATATTTAAATTGCTTAACCGAATAATTGTTTTATCCAGCTCTTTAAAATGCCATTTACATATAACTGATGTACTAATTATAAATTTAATCCTTAAAGCTGGCCTCTCATGGATGTCAGTTGCACTGCACTGTGCTAGGCTTGCTCTAGTTACAGTTTATATAGAAATAATAAATAAAATGTAATAAATAATAATAAAATTATTTTCTTGGGACTTAACATCCAATTCTAAATGCCCCCCCAACCAATTGTTACTAATTAAAGAGGCTCAACTGTTAAGCTGTGTTCTAAGGACCAGCTCCAACAAAGGGGTATCCTGATCAGTTTGTCTGCCATAGGAGGTTACATCATGCGTGGAGAAAGGAAAGCCGGTTTGGGGCTATGAGTCAGAACCTCACTCTGGCTGCTCTAGGTCATGATGGAATCTTAGATAAACTTCTGCAGAAAGTGCTGTGTGGAGCAGGGAATCCTAACTCTCCAAATAGGGTGATTCTGGGAGCTAGCTATCTCATAAAGAAGCTCCCAGCCTTTTAGGATGTGGAATTAGTTCTGACCTCCAGATTCTGGCACTGCTTACACACTGACATGGTCTGCACATTGAACGAACATCTCCAGTCTCCATCCCCTTTGCATTTCCATTAGCAGAGGCCATTATGATAAAAATGGCCACCACCATCATCTCTTGAGAGTTTCCTTGGATGGGTCCTGGGTGTGAACTTTGTCTGTATTTCAACAGCTTCTTCAACATAGGTGCCATTGTTATGTCTGTTTGATCCTTAGGGGACAGGCTTCTAGAAGTTAGTCACCTCCTCTAATTAATGCATTTAATGCTGCTGAGACTATCCTTACCGACCCTCCTAATGCCACCATGACGGGAGATAAGAAATACTTGAAAGGTGTGGGGTCCAGAGACCCAGAAAGGTGTGTGGTGGCTCATCTTGATGGCCAGCTTGCTGGGATTGAGAAGCATGCAGGCTATTAGTACAACACACTTCTAGGTGTGTCTGTGTGGGCATTTCCAGAGATAGTGAACTGAGAGGCAACTCCATTCCTGCATGCTGGCAGCACCAAACCTAGGCTGAAGGGACTGAATGGGGGAGAAGGAGATAGATGGGCTCTTTATGCTTTCTGAGTGCCACGATGTGACAGGCTCTGCCACACCCCACCTTCCCTACAGTGATGGGTTGCAACATCTGGGGCTGAGTATTTACTGTCCCTGCCTTAAGCTGTTTGTTGTGAAAATCTGACTATCACAGATGATGACCAGGGAAAACACACATTCATGCACACCATCACTGCTTGGTTCTTTCGGTTCTGACTGGGAGTAGTGGGCACAAAACTAAAGGAGGAGACAGGAAGTTAAGAATTGCTGTGCTGGCCTTGCCATGGGTTGTCCTACTGTGATTTTAGCTGTCACCTAGTTGACATCTGTCATTCATAGATTTGTTCTCACATATATGAAACCATGAGGCCCCTTTTCGGGCACCTGCTTTCTTTGTTTTCTTTTTCTTCTCTACTGAATTTTCCTCTAAAGGAGAGAGGATGGCATGGGGCTATGTTCTTTTAAATCCTGTCTTCTGTGAGAAACCAGATAGTTTTCAACTGAAGCCAAGCCTAAGATAAGCGTCATTAAATCATCAGCTATGCCAAAAATAGAGGAGATAAACATTGAGCTGCTCCCCCACCCCTGCTCCCTCCCCGTCCTGGGGATGAAACCCAAGGACAGTGCTAGACAAATACTCGACCACTGAGCTCAGAGCCAGCCTTTCACCTGGAGAATGCCATTTCCTTTAGTGTGCCTGTTTGAAGGCAGGCTCCTTTCCAGCAGGTCTGAGAGCTGTCTGCATTTGGATTTAAACCTTTATGGGAGAATCTTCTTGGACCTCCTCCAGTCTAGAACTGGAAAGGGCTTTGATTTAATTAGTGTGAGTCACTGGTGACTTACTTTCTTGAAGAGCATATTCTAACAGAATTTGGAATATGATAAAGGAGAAAAGTAGTCTCTTGGTCTTCATCATAATAGCGAGGGCTTGTCAGGACTCCAGTTGGTTACAAAATACCTCATTAAGGCATTTGATTTGAGGTAGATTGTTCCTTTGAGGGCCATTTTCTTGCAGTTTAGTTAAGTAAATAAAGATGGAAGCAGAGGCTTTCAGAATGACTTTGTGAGTTAGATGGTTTGCTGTTTTCTTTCCTTCTTTTTGAGACAGAATTTTCCTGTGTAGTTCAAGCTGGTCTTCAATTTCCTCCATAGCCCAGGCTAGGCTTGTATTTGCTGTGTAGCCTAGAATAATCTTAGACTCTTGGTCCTCCCTTCCCTACCTCCCAAGCTCTGCTACCACACACTGTGTTAGGGTGTTCATCACTGTGGCCCTGTGTGGCTTCCACTGGAGCCGGCTCCCAGTTCCCAGCTCAGCTTCTCTACCTTGTCGTAAACTTTCCTTAGCTGCATCTTGTGTTAGCCCATCAGCCCCTTTATGTAGCCTGTCCAGGCTAAGCCCCTGTTTTCTTCCAGAACTGGCTCTCTCCTGACATAGCCCACTACCCTTTAACACCTGAGATGGTTACTGTTGATGGTCCCCTTGGTGGGATTTCAAGTCCCCTGCAGCACACGCCTCCAGGCATTCCTGAAGGTATTTCTAGAGAGGCTTAGCTGAGGCTTGGCCTGCCTGAGTGTAAGGGGCACCATGGTCTTGGGTCTTGGACTGAATAAAAAAGAGAAAGTGACCAGAGAGCCAGAGTTCCACCTCTCTCTCTGCTTCCTCAGTGTGACCAGCTGCCTCCTGCCCCGCCACCATGCCTTACACCAGGAGCCAAAATAAGCCTTCCTTAAATTGCCTTTGTCTCAGCCAGGGCGAAAGTAACAAATCCCATGTGTTATATCTTTAGTGATAACCCTTGGTCCCCACTGTGTCCCTTATTGGCCTTTACTTCTAAGCAGCGGTGCGTTTTGCCTTCTTCTCTTCCCCTACACCCTGCCAGTCACTGAATCCCACTACTGACATCTTCATGTCATTTCTTCACCCCTTCTGGACGCTCCTCTGTCCATTCTGTAGACGTCCATTTTAGCAAGCATTCAAAGGCTACAGAACCAATGAATAGAAACCAAGGTCACCAAACAGCCCAGTTCATAATAGTGCCAAATCCTTTGCGTATGTGAGTGTGTGTGTGTGTTTGTGTTTGTGTGTGTGTTTTGGCACATTTTCCAAGAAACTACCGAATAAGCATCCAGTGTGTAGCTAGACAAATGTTTGCAGTCCTTTAGAGATCTTTGACTGGTTCCTGACGTTTTGTCTTAAAACCACAGCTGACGCGGTGCACAATGCAGCTGGCTTTGGGTTCAGCGGTGTGGATGCCAATGGGCATTTCAGCTGGGATCTGCTCTCTAACCTGAACATCTGGAAGATTGAGGTAAGAACACGGCGCTTCTGGACAAATGGTCACAGTGAATACAGCAAACAGTTGCTTTGAGTGTGGGATTCCAAAATGTTCTTCATTGGGGTGTCTAGGAAAGCTGTTTGGCGAGATGCCTGGCCCCATATTCTCCTCACCATTTGTATTTCAGATTATTGTCCTCTCCTTCTCTTCCTCCTCCACATTATCATCATTTTGCTCTCAGGATACCTTCTTTCTTGACACTTTTAATGATTCAAGGAAAAAGTGGTACCAAAAATTTGTAAAAGAGCCAGGAAAACCTTTCTATTGTTTAATTCTTGTTATACCAACCAGAAAGAGAAAATGCCATTTTCTTTTCTTTGCATTTGACTTGGATTTCAATCCAGAGTGTGGACCAGAGGCTTGTGCCTTTAGACTTACACATGCTTGGCTGTGGGTTTTGTGGGGGGGGGAGCAATTTTAATTCATTCGATTTATTTTTTTTAGAAGAACTGTCATAATGCACACCTTTTAGGCCATTAGGATAGTGTGTTTCTCCATCTGTCCTTTTTCTTGGGCCACAGTTCTCTTTGTGTCTTCGGAGACAGACATGGTCCCCTTCACACCATATTATCTCAGTGTGCTTTATTGTGCCTTGTGTGCACTAGCACAGACATGACTGCCAAGCCGCAGAGCCTTTCATCCTATAGCAGTAGAGGAAGGCGAAGCTTGTCATTGTGCAGCTGGAATGCTGGTCCCCTAGTCAGCCCACTTAGGGTGGCTCTTAGTTTTTTATTTCCGTCTACCCTGGTGCAGACAGGGACAACAGGAAACCTGGGAAACGGGCCATCTTCCACCCACATTTCATGGAAAGCAGACCAAAAGGAGCCACGGAGAAAACCACCATTTTCTTCCGCCTGAGGCCTTCTGCATTTGGAGGGCCTCCAGGGGGAAGAAGGCCTTCGTTTCACCTACCAAAAATTTATAAGGAGGGTTAGACTTCCTCCTCCCCATCCTTCTCTTCCCCCTCTTTCTTTTCTTCCTCCTTCTCATTTTCTTCTTCTTCCTCCCCTTTTCCCTTCCTCTTCTTCCTCCTCTCTTTTCCTTTCTATCTTCTTCCTCAGCCTCTTCTCCCTCACGTCTTCCTCCTCACCTCCTCCTCTTCCACTTTGTGCCTGTTCCCTCACCAAACTGCATCATATATTCAATTTAAATGCATGGTGCTATTTGATACCTCAGCTTTATCAGATTGCATAAGCATTGAGTCCCAACTATGGGGGAGGGAATGCTGATCTTTAGATTCTAGAGAATCTGAGGGCTCCTTGGGTCAGAAAGCCCTGGCAGATATGGTTAAAAGGAAAAAAAAAAAGTCCAAATTTAGAACTGGTTCTGAGTGAGCAATTTGCCCCATTCCAGTAAACTACTTCTTCAATAGGAAGTTTCCAGACATCATAACCACCTTTCTCATTCTTGGAAAAACCTACGAAGACTGCAGTTGTCAGACAAAGCCCTAGGGTTTAGGGACTTCACTCCCTTGGAGCACTATCAGTCACTGTCCCTCACAGCTGACCCCCTTGGCTTTTGGCTGCCCTTGAGTTTACCCCAAGTGTGCACCAAAGACAGAATCCTTTCATTTTGGGGTCAAAGGCTGATATTAAGGTACATTGTTACTGAAGAGAAAATGAGAACACTAATTTCCATTGTATTTGGTGTGGGGCAAGAACAACGGAACAACAAGGAGGTCTGGTTTAGTTACAGTGCTTCAAGGCCGTGTTTTATAGCAGCCAGCTAGCTATGCAAACAGAAACAAACTGGGTTTAGCAATAAAACATCAATAAATAATAGATCTCCTAACAATCTATCATGCATCGTCTATTAGGTTACCTGTCATCTGCCCATCATCTATTTTCCTCTTATCTTTTGATCTATTGTCTATCATTTATCTAACTGTCATCTATCCATATCTGTTTACCTGTCTTAGAGTTTCTATTGCTGTGATAAAACTCCAGGACCAAAAGCAGCTTGGACAGGAAAGGGTTTATTTTAGCTTATCCTTCCACATCATAGGGAATGCTGATGCAGGGACTATGGAAGGATGCTGCTTACTGGCTTGCTCACTAATGACTTTCTCAGCCTGCTTTCTTATACATCTTAGGACCACTTGCCCAGGGGTGGCACTGCCCACAGTGCCCACCACTCCCACACCAATCATTAATGAAGAAAACAACCTATAGACTTGCTTATAGACAATCTATTGGGGGCATTTTCGCAATTGAAGAGCCTCTTCCCAAATAAGTTTAGCTTGTTTCAAGTTGACAAAGAACTAAGACTCATACTACCTATATATTATCATCTGTTGTCTGTCCAACCTGTGTTCTCTCTCATCGGCCTACCATCTGTATTATCTATCTGTCATCTGGCAGGCCATCTTGCAGCTATATGTCATCTATCTTCTTGGCCTATTCTCTCCTTTCAAGTGCATTACATTAGGCAGGTGTGTGGCCTACACAGGGTTTCTTATGACTGAAGATTTTCTACAGGAAAAGCCACACTTCTCATTACTCTTTGAATGAGAAAGCACGGTTCATGGCATACTTGGGGCTGTCTCTTTGAATGAGAAAGCACGGTTCATGGCGTACTTGGGGCTGTCTTCTTTGGCAGTTGACTGACTTACACTATTGCCAGATGGGTGAAATTTCTTGATCTTCTTTTCTGTATTGTGATCCCTTCATGCATGAAGTCTCTTCCTATTCCAGGCAAAATTGGATGCAGCTGGGACTGTGAAGCTATTTATAGAAATGACTGTAAAAGGCTGACCTAGTTTGCACGTGGTCACATAGCACAAAGATAACAGTCTCATTTAATTTGTCCCCAAATCCCCACCGTTATATAATTAGACTTTCCCTCTGGTAAATCCCCTTTTGGAGTAGTTTTAAGACATTTGACTTTGTTTTTAAAAATCAGAATGGGAGGGAATTGACAGAATTTCTCCCTCAGTTTTGCTCTAATGTAAAAATAAGTTTTGAGCAGACTTGAGTCTCCAAGCCAAGGTTTAGCTGCAAAGTAAATCTTATAAATGCCAGAAAATGTTACTGCCGGTGGCAGAACAGCTGATTGACTGAACTGTGCGTAATCCTGCTTGAGATTCACATCAGCTGTGTAAGCAAGGGAGTTCTGGGCAGGACTTTCCCTTGCTCGGGCGTTTTTAAAGCTAATGATAGGTGTTATTTTCTTGTTTCTAGACTGCTACGAGTTTCAAAATGTACTTAGAAAACTGGAATATTCAGACGTCTACTTGGCTGAAATGGTAAGGGACACAGAGCTACCTTGTTTTTCATGAGGGATGTGCTTAGGTTCATCCTAGGGGAGCAGCAGGGGCCTGCCAGTCATGCCATTTGACACTTCGACAATATTGTCCACATCTTATAAATAAAAAAGTAGGAATGATGAATTGAGAAGATCCCAGCATGTGCCTGTTTCATCCCAGAATGCTCATTATTCAGCTCCACACACGAGTTTGTTCCTTGTAGCAGTCCTGTGAGATGCTATTAGCTGTATTGCTCTGTTTTATAGCTGAGGAAAGTGAACAGAGGGGTTACATGACATGCCCAAAGTCACAGATCTATGAGTGACAGATACAGGACCAAAGGTCTGTTCCCGGAACTAGGCTTTTGACTTCTCTGCTGTTTGGCTTGATACCCAGGAGAGTCTAGTTTTCAGATCTAAGGAAGTCAGTGTCAACATCAAATCCCTTACGAGAGCTCCTGCTGTCCCTAGCGCTGAGAGCTTTACAGTACCCCACATGCCTGGATTTGTACTGCATTTCTCTGACCTGTTCCTATATGTGTTCTAAATTTAGAAGCGTTACTTGTTAGAAAATTATGAGTGTACTATCATTGGAATGCCAAACTCCACTTTGTGAACGCCCCTGAACCTGCAGGGAGCATGTGAAAAGATAGGTTTTGCTTTTGATGAGCAGGGTCTTTCACAAATCCGAACGCTGAGGCAGAGCTGAGGAGGTAGCTGGGTGATTCAGTGTATACTGGTTTTGCAGAGGAGCCAAGTTCAGTGCCTATCACCAACATGGAGTGACTCAACCACCTGTAACTCCAGCTCGGAGGGATCCAGTGCCCTCTTCTGGCCTCTAAGGTACAAGCACTCATGTGTATAAACCCCCATGCAGACACATATATAATAATGAATCTTTGAAGCTATTAAAACAAAGCAAACACAATGTAGTAGTTCTTCAAATAAAGCTGATGTGCTGCTCCCTGGAAATTGTCACTTCCTGCAGTTTTGAAATTCTGATATGAACGTTATTGTTTTTAACCAATGTTGCAAGCAATTTTACCACTAGCCCTTATTTCTTTCTGTTGAATAGTTCTGGGCATGCTAAGAGTCATAGAGTTTCTATTAGGAATGCACAGGACAAGATGATTGAGGATGAAATATTTCACTCGTGCAAGAAGATACAAAGAATTGAGAAAATAAAAAAAGCACATGCCTAGTTCTCATGTCAAAAAGAAATCTTACCGAGAACAGAGTTCCAAGCCTGTGTTTTTCTTCCCAGCTGCATTTGTGTTCCTCTTGTGAAATGGGAATGAAACCCTGAATCTGGGTGTAAATCAGTTACTTTTGCTGGGCAGTGGTGGTGCAGGCCTTTAACCTGGCAGATCTCTGTGAGTGTGAGGTCAGCCTGGTCTAGGGAGTGAGTTCCAAGACAGCCAGGGCTTCACAGAGAAACCCTATCTTAAAAAACAACAACAGCAACAACAACAAAAATCAGTTACTTTTAAACCATCCACGGTGGGATTCTTGATACCTGCGGAATCCACTGTTGCATTTTCTACTGGGACCTTGTCACTTATTGAAGAATGTAGTGGCCACCTTGACTGCCATTGGCAATGCATAGCCTGAGTTCTGGGGAAAAAGTCCCCTCTCACTTCCTATCACTAATTTTAATTTTGGCTCAAGAAGAGCCAAAGATCTTCAGGGAACCAGCTGACTTTTCTCTAGCTTCTTACAGTGTAGTTTCCACATTGAGCATCTCATATCCAAAAGCATGAAACCTCAAATGTCCCCATATCTGAAGCCTTTTGAACACTAACATGATGTCCTGTGAGGAAAATTCCCTGTCTGCCCTGATGTGACAGATGGCAGTCAGAACACACACACTAGAATATTGGGTGACTCTTCATCCTGGCTGTGTGTGGAAGGTGTATGCAAAACACAAATGAGCTTGTGTTTTACACTTGGGTCTCAATACCAAGATAACTCATGTATATGTAACCATTCTGAATTCTGAAGAAAAAAAATCCAAAATTGGAAAGACTCCTTGTCTCAGGCATTTAGGGTGAGAAGCTACTCAACCTGTATCTTGACTTGAAATTTGACGGGCTCTGAGCGGATCCACTAAATGTGACACTGATTTCTCACTGGAGTTCCTACCAGAAAGATAAAAAGGGTTGTCATGTTGATTATTCAGGTGGCATAGGGGCCTGGTTGGAAAGATAAATTAATGTTGGCTAAATGAAGATAATTTCTACAGATGCTTATCTGGCGTTCGGGCATTTTAATGCCATTGGCACTCCTATTAGTGCCTCTAGTGGATATGTCCTTTGGTGGAACCTGCTTCTTTAAGGCAGGAACATGAGTTGAAAGAGACCACTGAGACCTTTGTTATAGTGGGGCCATGGGATGGGGTCCAGACCATGTACTCTAGTGAGGTAAAAATTGAGAGCAGAGCCGTGAACTGCATGGCTGATCATGTTCCAGGAGGCCAGAGAGGCACAGGCTGCTGGCATTTCATTGCAAGCTCCTGCTAAGAGTCGGGCAGGGGGTGCAGGTGGAGGGCGTGCAGTGTTTCAGCTGGGGCTTTGCTAGTCCTTCCTCTCTTTGCAGTGTGTGTTACGAACGGGTTCCCTGGTACCCTACTGTGTTCACCTTTGTCCTGTCTGCTCTGTGGCATGGCGTTTACCCTGGATACTACTTTACATTCTTAACTGGAGTCCCTGTCACATTGGCAGCTAGAGCGGTAAGCAGCCTTCAGCCGGTGGCACTTTTCCTCTAGCAACCTGGGGTGTGTGTGTGTGTGTGTGTGTGTGTGTGTGTGTGTGTGTGTGTGCGTGTGTGCGTGTGTGCGTGCATATGTGAGTGTGTGTGTGTGTGCGTGTGTGCATGCATACGTGAGTGTGTGTTTCTGTTTGTGTGTGTGTGCGTGCATATGTGAGTGTGTGTTTGTGTTTGTCGTTGTGTGTGTGTGCGTGTGTGCATGTGTGCGTGCATATGTGAGTGTGTGTTTGTGTGTGTGTGCGTGCATGTGTGCATGCATACGTGAGTATGTGTTTCTGTTTGTGTGTGTGTGCGTGCATATGTGAGTGTGTTTGTGTTTGTAGTTGTGTGTGTGTGTGTGCTTGTGTGTCGTTCTGCTTTAAGCAGTGGTGAGTTGAAGGTTTGGGGTTGTTGGGAGTGACTTTTTGATGTAGACTGATAAGTTCCCCCATGGAATACTTTTTATTTTCTTTTCTTGGAATGATATTTGGAAAAATCATAATGTATAAAAACCTTATTACAGAAATACTTTAATGCATAGAGACTTGCCATTGTAAAAGTGATTAACTGATTCACTTGCAGAGAGTAAAACAATAAGAATTTTATGAGCAACAGATTACTCCCTTGAGAAACCAACACATTTTTCATCACTAAAATCTAGATGCACATGTACAGATGATCATGTTTATTAATTAATGCAGGTTCTATCACACTTCTGTTTGCTGATACCCTGCTTAATGTCCCATGTCATTATACTAAACTTAGAAGTCGTTCATGACATCTCTGAAAAGTCAGTGAGGTAGCAGTCTCGGAGCTGTATCTGTTGAAGCCGGATCTAACCCCATATGTCCTTTATAGTCAGCATACAATTACTGTGTTAAGTACAGCATTTTAGGTTTGGTTTAATCTTGTCCTCTGATTGTGATCATAGTCTTATTTCAGGCTCCAATAACGTTCATTGTGCTATATGTAAATTTTGCTATTTACTCATTTTGCCTGATGTTGGGGGGGGCTGGTGGGTGTTTGTAGGTGCGTTTGTAATGTGTGTGTGAAGAACAGAAGGCACCCTTGGGTGTCATTTCTCAATTGGCACCCTCTATTTCTTTTTTGAGACAGGATGTCTTGCTGGCCTGGAACTCAAAGCAGGCTAGGCTGGCTACAAATGAGCCTCAAGGATCTGCCTGTTTCCACTTCCCTGGTACCAGGACTACCAATGAATGCCATGATGTCTGGCTTTTTTGTCTTTTTATTTTTAATTTTAAGTGCTTCTGGATATTCAGTTCACAACTGGGTTATCTCCCGAGCTTGTGCTATTTGCTCATTGTTCAGTGCAGTTTTCTATGAATATTTCAGCAGCTCTGTCACATGCCAGTCAGTGTATAGGCATCCAGACACCACAGTGGATAAGACAAGCTCTCCCCGGAAGGTCCCTGTTTTACTTAGATTAGATTAAGTATATTAAATTCTACATATGAACAAGGTAAAAAAATTGCTATTCCTGCTAACTTCAAAAATTCTAAATATTAAATACATACTCAAGAACAGATTCCTAAAACAAGCTAAGAAATAAAGGTCAGCGCTTTGCTCACTGATGTATTCAGAGTCTCGTGCCTTAAGTATCTTTATTCCAGTGGCCTCTCTGGCACAGACTTTGATTTATGTAGATCTTGTCTATTGCAGCGTTGCAAACTGTTCTCACAAGCAAGTTAGGTAGTGGATGGAAAGGGAGACTGATGGAGCAGAGCTTCCAGTTTTTTTCTGGCAAGACAATGAACTCAGCAGCCGTGAAGGCCTAGGCTTCTGGAGGTTAACTACTTAGCTATTAAAATTTCACATCCACTGCCCAGCATTTCTGAATGAATGGAACCCCAGACTCTGTTCTGAGGAGGTGAGAGTGGAGGAAAAGGGTCGTTGTTGTTGGGGGTCTTTGTTTTGGTTTACTTTTATTTTGAAACAGAATCTCCTGTGGCTCAGGCTATCCTGGAGCTCCCTACGTATCCAAAATAATGACTCTGAACTTTTGATCCTCCTGCCCCCACCTCTGGACTTCTGGAGTGCTGGGATAATAGACCTATGCCATCACGCCCAGTTTGCAGAGATGCTGGGGACGGAGCCCAGAGCTCTGTGTATCATAGACAAGTAATTACCAACTGAGCAAATCTCCAGCCTAAGAAAGGTCTTTAGGGCTGTTGACTTGCCAGAAGACTCAACAGACTCAGTCCATGTAAAAGATTAGCACAGACATGGCACACAGTAAAAAGCTGTTGCTTTTAGTTGTGGTAATTGTTCATACTTGTACCCTTGTAGCCATGGAAACAGGGTACAACATAGAGACTTATCAGTAAGAGTGTGCACCACAAAACTAGAACAGGAAGACAAGCTCACTCTCCCCTAATTACCTAAATTCATTGAAGATTAATATTTATGGACATAGCAAAAATCTACAACAGATAACACCAAAAACAAACAAACAAAACATTGACCTGGCTAAAAATTCACCAGTGCCACTAAGAATATGAATGTAGATACATATAAATAGAAAAGGCTTTTGAAGGCTCTGTGCCAAGTTCTTTTTTCTTTTCTTTTTCTTTTCTTTTTTTTGGGGGGTGGGGAGGATGGTCCAAGACAGGGTTTCTTTTTTGTAACCCTGACTGTCCTGGAATTCACTTTGTAGACCAGGCTGATCTTAAACTCACAGAGATCCTCCTGCCTCTGCCTCCCGAGTGCTGGAATTAAAGGTGTTCCAAGTTCTTAAACTGCTCTTTTTTGGGGGGAGGAGGTAAAAGGATATATATATATATATATATATATATATATATATATATATATATAATAAATATATTATATATAATCACATATTTACACATTATGCACGATACATACATACATACACACATACTTGTAATAAGAAAAGCTATAGTGGGGTTTTGGTTGATAAATGGAGCTCAGATGATGGTCTGATATGCTCTTGGGCCTGTGTTCCTGTGGTCCTACTTCTTGTATGTGTGATGGAGTGGAAGTTATTTATGTTTTCACTCCTGCATTCTACTTCTGCCATCTTGGTTTGCAGGTGAGGAAAAACTACAGACATCACTTCCTTTCCTCTAAAGCTCGGAAGGTTGCTTATGACGTGGTTACCTGGGCCGCCACTCAGTTGGCTATCTCCTACACGGCAGCGCCCTTTGTCCTGTTGGCAGTCGATCCAACCATCAGTTTATACAAGTAAGTTTCCAGTGGTCTCAGTTGATGCCTGGTGCATTTATCTTCTTTTGACCTCAGAGTTAGTCAGCTGAATCAACATACTAACGAATTATACTAAGAACTGCTAGGTGTGACTTGATGGGGAAAATGTCTCTCACAGAAGCTGTGAGAGGAGATTACTGTACCAAAGATGCCAGCCCGAGCTCCAATCCCTGTGATGATGGAGCTGATGGATGACAAGACTCCCTTAAGTCATCCACAATGTTGTGAAAGGGCTCCTGTGGCCGTGCATTCAGAAGGGATAGATACAGAGTACATACTCAGAGGATTCTCCCGGCAAGGTAGTGCACATCTGTAATCCCAGCACTTGGGAAGCAGAGGCCGGAGGGGCTTGAGCCTGGGCTGTGAGATCTTGTCTCAAACAAAGGGCTAAAAAGGAGCCTGTAAATCTGCTCCCCCAAAGCGTGAATGTCCTGCCCTTGGCTCCTTTTCCTGAGAATTAAACAGTGCTGGAGAGTTGGATCCTCTGAGGCAGATCGAGGGTAGGCGTTCGGGTGTCGCTGCTGGTTGACTGAGTTTCATAGCCTGCAGAAGCACCTTGTGCCTTTTGCTAAGATCCAGTGCTGGTGCGTGTGCATGGGGATTTATATTCCCAGATGTGCATGATGGTAGGCAACCAAGGGAGGGGACCAGATTTTAGGAAAAGGTATATTAGGTTTTGTATTTGAAAGATTATGCTCCAAATGAACTATGACCTATAGTCATGTACTTTTATATTTCATGTTTACGTTTAATTTTTTTTCCTTTATGGAGTGCTTGAGCCATCGGCCTTGAAATTGTGTAATTTCACCATGAAAGGAGGCTAAGAATACCTCAAGCAGCCCTGTTAGGAGTGGGTGTAGGAATTGAGTGGGGAGACTAGTATCTCTAACCAGTAAATGCTAACATGCATTATTTAGTGGATGACACAGGCCTTTCCAGATTAATTTTTGTGTGTGTGCATGAGGGAGGGTGTGTGTGTGTGTGTGTTGTATGTGTGTTTAGTAACCAGAGGTCAACCTGTCAACCTTGCTTTCTAAGGTGGGGGCTGTCATTTGGCTCACTTATTGAATAATGAGCCCTTAGGGATCCTCCTTTCTCCACCTGCCTCGCACTGGGATGACAAGCATGTAATAAACAAGGACATATTTAGATTTTTAACATGTGTTCTGAGGATCAACTCAGGTCATCATGCTGATGTAGCAAGTAATTACTTGACTGAGCCATCCTCCCTGCCCCAAGGTTCATTTTTTTTAACACAGTCTGGTTATAAAGAGTGACTTAGAAATGAACAATGCTGTGTTGATGCCCAGAGAATGGTACCCCAGCCGTGATGTTTAGGCATGTTGATGCTTTAAACTAAAGGAAATGAAATCTCTGTTTCCCAGGCCCTGCCTCTCTTTTCCTCTCCAAAGTGTAAGACAGAACTGCCCCTGAATGCCCTCATTCTGAAGCCTGAGTGTTTCAGATGACTTCTCATGTTGAAAGACTAGACTTACCCTGCATCCAGAGCTCATGTGGAACTTTCTCAGATTATCTATTCATCCGGTCATATTTTGGCTAAGCCTAGAAAGGTGATCATTATGACTCCACCCCTGCATCCCTCCCACAACCCCCAAATCCTGCACCAGTACTGGGATTACAGGTATATATGGACATATCCATATATATGGCTTTTCTTTTATTAAACATATTTGCTGGGGATCTAAGCTCAGGTCTCTTGCTTGCACAGCCAGTCCTCTCTCTCTAGCTCTGGCTCACTCTAAAGCGATCCACTAAATCTAGTAAAAGGAAATTCAAATGTTATGGCCATGTAGAGAAGGTGAGTGTCACTCCTTATGAGGTTATGGAGACCAGTTACATTCAAACCACCACGTTACACTCCCTGGCCCCCATGAACTTGTGACAATATTATGATGCAAAATACATTTAGTCCAAGATTTAAATTCTCTTTTGAGATTAATGCAATCTCTTAACTGTAATCCCCTATAAAAATCAAATAAAAAACCAGATCACATACTTACAACATATAATGGCGCAGGATATGCATTACCCTTCCAAACACAGGGAAGAGAGCATAGTGAGGAAATACTGGGCCAAAGCAAGACCAAAAACCAGCTGGGCAAACTCTGCATCTCCATATCTGCTGTCAAAATGCTCTTCAGATCCCCAGTGCCCACATGAGAAGCTGGATGTGGTAGCACATTTGTTTTTGGTTTTGCTTTCTCATAAAGGAAAACATTTACTTCAGTGGCTTATATGTAAACAGAGACTGCTTTTTTGTTTCCCAGCTACCCAGACCTGAATAATCACACAGAAACTGTATTAATTACAACACTGTTCAGCCAATTGCTTAGGCATATTTCTAGCTTGCTCTTACATCTTAAATTAACCCATTTCTATTAATCTGCGTATCACCATGAGGCTGTGGCCTACTGGTAAATTTTGGGGGTTCTGGCATCTTTCTCCTTCTGCAGCTACATGGTGTCTCCCTGAGTCTGCCTATTCTCTCTATATCTCTGTTTGGATTTCCTGCCATAGGCTGAAGCAGCTTCTTTATTAACCAGTGATAATAAAACATATTCACAGCATACAAAGGGGAACCCCATATCATCTCTCCCCTTTTCTGTATAATTAAAAGGAAGGTTTTAACTTTAACATAGAAAAATTACATATAACAAAACAGTTATCAAACAATAATTATAGTTATAATATTTAGTCCATTTATATTTGACAATTTAAGGATAATACTTTATCATCTATCCTATCTTTGTGAGTCTACATAGGTGGAGGCTGCTCATTCATTCCCAGCCACCCAGACCCAAAATAATCACACAGAAACTATATTAATTGTAATATTGCTTGGCCAATACCTTTAGCATATTTCTAGATGGCTTTTACATCTTAAATTAACCCATTTCTATTATTTTGTATTTTACTGCGAGGCTCATGGTTTACTGGTAAGGTTCCCAGATGTCTTTCTCCTTCGGCAGCTACATGGTGTCTCCCTGACTGCCTTCTTTCCTTCTCTATCTGTTTGGAATTCCTGCCTTACTCTATTCTGACTTATTATAGACCAAAACATCTTTGTGCACTAGCCAATAAAAGCAACACAAATACTGAAGGACTACCCACAGCAAGTCTAAAGTTTCATACATAATTTATCTTTTATCATAACCAAGGAAAACTATAACTATCTGTCTTAACTCCATCAAAGACTCCAGAAGGATATAATATTACTTAAGTAAATAGGAAGTGCATTGTAAGCAATTTCTAAAACTCTAGAATTGACAGAGATATCTTGCTGCCTGGATAGTCATCCAAAGTTCTTCTCTAACACTGGGGCATCCATCTTGAGCCTACAGGTCCATAGTATCTGGCAGACTTTTCAGTGAAGTAGGAAATTTGAAGATCTGCTCTGCCTTGTACTGGCAAAGTTCATCAGTTGCTTTCTTTTGTGTCCTGCAGAATGTCTGGCAGTTTCTTCTGTGAAGCAGGAACCCTGAAGGACTATTCTGTCTTTTGGAAAGTTTAGCAGTCACTTTTCTGTGGGTCCTGTATGTTCAGTTCATACAGCAAACCATCAAGCAGTCCAGACAAGAGCAGTTTCTTGCCCAAATGGCTAGCAAACTCCATGAGGAGTCTCTTCAATGCCCATTATCTTCTTGAAGTAGATTGGTGCTACCAGAAGCAGGCATATCTCACTGTCAAGAAAAGTCTAAGTCCTTAAAACATTTTAAATGCCACATTCTGTAGTCTTTGAAAGATTTGAAGAATACCTACCCATCTGAAATATATCTCTGTATACCTAAAAAACCTAACTAACATGACTAAAGTTTAACTATTATAGATGACTATTAATCTGTAATTTTAATTATACATTACATTTTTAAATGAGCTTTATAAACATTAATACCTTAAACAAAAGTAGAAGTATACATACAACAAATTGACCTTAAATCTGTATCAATAAACTAAAATCCATACCAATGTAAAGTATTGATTTTTATATCATATCCTCTTTATTTCTTTTTTAAATTGACTGTTACCATTAAACATTTATAAGCAACCCTTTTAAAATGAAAATAAACATTTATAAACAGTCATTTTGGGAATTTGGACGTAGTTTTCTCCAAAGTACTTCCTGCTGTTTGTTGGACAAAGTGTTTTTAGGGTTCATGGAGACCTTTTGGGGGGTCTTGTTCCATCAAATCACATTAGCTTGGAAGGAATCCACAGATTTTCATCTTCTGTGGAAACAGAAACAGAACCTCTTTTCCAAAGCAACATATCCTTAGACCCAACTTTTGAAGTCAAGACACCTTTAAAATATATGTGTTGGTTTAGCTTAGCAGCCCCCAGAATCAAATGTCTCTCCAGCGTCAAAAAAGTCAAAGAAAATATAATAGTATACATAATCTAGACTCTCTGTGTATATTCCATCTTTACATGGTTTATTTTTTTAACTCTATTACTTTTTAATATTTATTTCATTATCTTTACTCCTTTAATCTATGACTGTCTGTACTCTTGTCTATGCTCTTTCTTGTCTTTCCTCTCTTTCCGAAGCCTACATACATATTTTAAGCATACTGTGACCAATTCAGAGGTTTATTTTTGTTTGAATCTGCCTTTATTGCATATTTGTAATCATTTTCTGACCAGGAATGCTTTTTTAAAAAATGCTAAGCAGGTGTGACTAGAACCAACTTCACGGACCTGCCAGTTGGCTCCATGCAGTCCAACATGGTAGAGGTATGTTCACCACCTCTGTAAGCCATGTTCACTGCCCAGCTCCAGGGACACTGTGGGTGCCCCATAACAGGACCAGCCCAAACCAGGATGCTGGCTCTTAAAGAAGCCATGCAGTTTTTGCTGCTAACGCTGAGTCAAGAAACCTACTCTTAAAGGAATCATACCTCTTCTTTTGTTTGTACCTCTTGCAAACAGAGCCCATCTGAGTAAATGCTGCTACCAAAAAGCCGTGCTTAACTCTGTTCTTTTGCCTCTAGAATTCCTTCCCAAGCTCTCTTAGGTTTTATGTGAATGTAGTTGGCCCAATGTATTTGGTGTCATTTGTAAAGGGAGACTTCTCGTTTGTTTGCTGGCTGCCCAGACCCAAATAATCACACAAAAACAATATTAATTACAATACTGTTTGGTCAGTTTCTTAGGCATATTTCTAGCTTGCTCTTACATCTTAATTTAACCCATTTCTATTAATCTGTGTATCACCATGAGGCTGTGGCCTACCAGTAAGGTTCTGGCATTCTGGCATCTTTTTCCTTCAGCAGCTACATGGTGTCTCCCTGACTCTACCTACTCTCTAAATCTGTTTGGATTTCCTGTCTGGCTTTATTCTGCCCTGCAATAGGCTGAAGCAGATTTTTTTTATTAACTAATGGTAATAAAATATATTCACAGCATACTGAGCGGAATCCCACATCACTTATAATTTCAGAGATTTGGTTCATTATCATCATGGTGGGACATGGTAACATGCAGGTAGGCATGGTGCTGGAGAAGGAGCTGAGAGTTAATATATCTTGATCTGTACACAGCAGGAGATTAACTGAGCTAGGCATATATTAAGCACAGGAGACTGCAAAGCCCACCCTACAGTGACACTCTTCCTCCAGCAAGCCCACATCTGTGTCAACAAAACCAGTCCTCCTAATAATGCCATTCCTTTTGGGAGGCATTTCCTTTCAACTGCCACACCCAATTCGAGCGGCAATACTCTTGGTCCATGTGCTCACCTTGGAGGCATATTACTATCCCCTGATGAGTTTATAAAGCTATCCTGATGCTGACTCTCTTCCCTGGAAATAGTATATAGTCTGGGCAATAGACACCCAGGATAAAGAATCCCTGTTGTGAAGACAGGAGAAATATCATCACAGGTTTCAAGTGGGCCTAGATCTGGTGGTAGCACATTTGTAATCTCAGTGCTGGGGAGGCAGAGACAGGAGAATCTGGGGTTCACTGATTAGCCACCCAAGCTTCATTGTGGCGTGTCAGGCCAATCAATGAATGGCCCAGCCTCAAAGGAGGTAAACGGTGTTTCTGAAGAACCTGAGTGGGTCCTTTGGCTTTCACACACAGATGCACACAGAATCACCACATAAACACACACATTTATAAAAGAAGAAGGTTATGATCTGTAAATAACTTGTATAGATAGCCAGCTCTTTGAGAAAGACACCATTTATAGCTAGAGTACCAAAGTCAGTACTGGATGTGCTCAATAGATGATAGCTGATTTGAGATTTTCTGTAATAGAAAGATGGAACATTCCACGAAGTTTTAGAGGAGATATGAACGGTCAGAAAGGTCACTAAACTTCACTAGGAGACTGAAGTTTGCTTTCCTTGAGTGTGCACTTGGATTTAAGTAAATATAATTGCCTCATGTCCCACAGGAACAAAGTATCTTAGGTGTGTTCACCCTGAAGTTGTAGTTTACTGTGACCCTGCCTGTGACCTCTGAGAATCCAGTCTATATCCAGGGATTTTTTAAAGAGGCCCTCCTCACTCTCAATGTTCTTTTCATACTAAGTTAGCTGGCTGATTACAACTCCTTTGCTGTTTAAATCACTGCTCATCATACCCAGTCGACCCCTGGTCTATGGGCTGAGAATATTCTTAAGACACTGTCATACTGATGTCTCTCTCATGACATCATGTCTCCTTGAAAGACATAAAGAAACATCTGTACCCCAGATAGAGAAGAAACTGACAGATTACAGTAAGATCCCTTGAGTCCAGATGGGGAGTCAATTAATTTATTGGGGTTATTTACCAAACCATCAATGATTTGCAGGCTGGTTTCACCATTGAAAAGCAAAACCTCAGTCAGTTTTGGGTATCTTAAATACTGTGCACAGTTGGCATGGAGAGGAATGTGGTTGGAATCTCAGGGAAGCATCATGTGTTAACCTCTTGATCTCCAAGGGGAGGTATATTATCCTTTCTGTGGATTTGCTTTCTGTTGTGTTGCTCTGTTTGTTTATTCACCATCATGACTGTGGACCAGGATCCTCTATAGATCGCTGCAGCCATTCTGCTTCAAGATGGGGCTAGTCCTGTTAAGTCCAAATCTGTGGTGGACCATGTATTCCCCTTATTTTCCCCTGGCCGTTTACAATGTATTCAGTTTCCTAAGTATACTACAGGTGGTTAAAAGCATAGAAGAGGCTTGTGTAGATTATATGCAAGTATTGTACTGCTATATAAGGGAAATGGAATGTCTGGAGATCTGGACATAAGCAGGTGTCATGGGACTGATGGTCTGTGGGTACCAGAGTACCACTGTGTTTTTCCTGTTTCTCTTCTTCCAGGGGACAAGGCAGAAATTCGTGTTTTTTGTTTTTGAAATCCTAGTTTATACTTTTGTTGTTGGGGTGAGTCTTTTTTTCTTCAGTGCTGAGAATTGAAGCCAGGGCTCCACATATATCAACATGTGCTCCACCACTAAGCTCTATCCTGGCCCTGTGCTCCATCCATCTTGGCAGTCAGTGATCAAGGAACAAATGAGCAAGTGAAGATACATTAATGCTCTTAACTACACCACAAACATTTTTGGAAACCATTCCTCTTGCCAAAGGTGGAGCAGCTTAGGGTAGATCTGAGTTATTTGGTTTTGTCACTACTGAGGAATGTTATATGCATCAGTTATGGATCCGTTGTCTTTTAACTGTTTTTCTTTAATCTTTAGAGAACACTGGAGTGGCTAGGAATACATCTCAGTAATGGAGTGCTTGCCTAACACACAAAACCCTAGGTTCAATTCTTACCATCAAGAGAAGGGGAAAGGGTGTGTGTGTGTGTGTGTGTGCGTGTGTGTGTGTGTGTGTGTGTGAGAGAGAGAGAGAGAGAGAGAGAGAGAAACAGAGAGAGAGAGAAACAGAGAGAGAGAGAAACAGAGACAGACAGAGCAAAAGCACAGGCGAGCAGTGTTGAGGGAGTTGGACCAAATTATTTGTTTAGCCTTTCTAACAGATCTGGAATACTGATGCTAACAGAATCAACTTCTATTTACACATATTTATTAACAGGTTGTGCTCAGTGTTTACCTGGCATTTACACTGTGCCAATGACGGTCAACACTAAAGTAAAACTTGGTTCTTATTAGTTTGGATAGAACTTCTTTTCAAGCTCTAAATAGGGTTTTCAAGATACAGACCCTGGAGCAGTGAAGTGGCTCAGCCCTTGGAACCCATGCTGGAAGGAGAGAACAGACTCCAGACTCCTAAAAGTTGTCCTCTGACCTCACATGTGCTGTGGCACTTCTCTGCAAACCTTCCCACAACAAATCATAAAAAAAAACCCTTAGGATCCTTCCGGTTCCTAAGGTAGATCAGAATTCCTCCGTCTTGAGAAGTATATGAGAGATGAGGGCAGAGTGTGCTTCATGGGCTCTGTCGTCCTCAGCTTTTGGACCGCAGAAATGTCTGGTTGCAGTTAGTTCTTTTGGTCTGGTCTGATTATGTCAAGGGGGCAGGGCTGTGTCTGTCCATCTCTGCCTCACCCAACCTCGTGGTTTCATCCATCCTTGGCCTCCTCGCCTACCAGAGTGAGGAGCACATGGCAGCCCTGGGTCATTGTGGCTCACTACTACTACTGCCTGTCTTTGCCCCACTGAAGATGATGTCATCACGTATGTTGTTATGTTGTATGTCTTTTGTTTATGCCCTTTTTGAAAGCCAATTCTTGTGTTTCTACTTCTAGGTCCATGTTCTTTTTCTTACACATCGTAAGTCTGCTGATAATCCTTTTCCTGCCAATCAAACCACACCAGCCTCAAAGGCAGCCTCAAAGTACAAATTCTGTAAAGAAGAAGGCAGACTGATCCCCACAGAGAGAAGCTGAACGACAGAATTGAGAAGCTGAACGACAGAATTGCGGGACATTAGGAAGATACAGTGGACAGGCTTGAGGGTTCTCCAGTGACTCAGAGGAGATGTTTACATGCATTCTTTTTTCACTGCAGGGAATATTTTTATAAGTCCTTTTTGTTTGTGCAGCTAAATCACCATGTCTAGCTTTGTCCTCATATTTTACAGAGCCTTTCAGTGACAGTATAGGGAGCAGGCCACTGGGTCGCTCTTCTGAAGTCATTTCCACCTGCTGAAATCTGGATGCATGGATCCAGGCATTGCCTCCAGCACTTAGGAGGTGTCTGCTGAGATGACTCGACCTAGATTTCAAAAATCAGAACATTCCCAGGCATGATTTTCCCCTGGCCACTCCAGACCCTCAGATGACTTACGGGGCTGTGGATACAGCTCCTACACTCAGAAGCCCGTGGAGAGAAGTGATGATGGAGGGATATTTTCAGGGTGTTAAAAAAATAGAAAACCCTCCACTACCTGGGAAGATTAACCTTAGATGCTTGAATGGATTGGTGTGCCCTCAGACAGGCTGCGTTATTTCCCCCCAAGAATGTATCGTTCCCTTTCTTCCTTTTGAACTGAGCCAAGATTGGAAATCAGAAAGTTTCCTGCCTGTGTGCCCCAGGAGCTGGGGAGGGGGTGGAGGCTACTGGTTTCTATTTCACCTGCTTTGATCTGCTGGACTTGACCCACATTGGCCCTGAGAAGGCACTCAGACACTGATCCTGTCAGAGGTGGCAAATGCCTTTTCAAGGAATAATTGCTTTCAGTAGGTGGAGGCTCTCTTTTCTCCCTGCATATCTTGGAAGTGTCAGTGATCATGGCCAATGTGTAGACATGAGCTGATTTTTGTAATGGATTAAATCCAGCTTTGTTTGAGCTGAACTGTCATGTTGGGAAGCTGCAACTGAATGACAGTGCTCTGCTCTGTCTTCATTATGAATGTGCTGTGGCTCCTTTGGGGGATTTCTACTGGGTAAAATAGTCTGTATGAAAGAAGGAAACGTAATATTTAAAATGTGGAAAATAATAATAATAATAATGATAATAATAATAAAATATATGCTTCAGTGATGTGCCCCCAGTCAAATGGCCTGGGAGCTGAAAATTTGTTCTGATCGAATGATTAAAAAAAATTAGTCTCTCACTGAATAAATAATATATTTCTATTTTAGGAGATGATTCCTTATGGAAGAATTGTTTCTTGTTTTTGTCGACTTGTGTGTGTTTTCACAAATGTGTACACAGCTGAAGTTTTCTTTGCGTTAAGTTCTAGCAATGTAGCATAGTCAGTGCTCACCATGTATGTCAGGAATGGATGCAGTATGATTTCTTATCTTCATTCATGGTGTTGTAAGTATGACTTATTTCCCTTACAAAGGAAGGGACTGCGGATTACACACATTTGCTAGTGTCACAGAATTAGTGAAGCAGCTGAGATTTCAATCCAGACCACTCTTGTGTGAGCACTAGTCATGGGCTTTTCCACGAGGTACCCTTCTGGTGTGTCTTAGAACAGTAACTTATACCTTGACTTTGAAAGCATTTATCAGTCTTGGTGCTGGGTAAGAGGACACTGGTCCTCCCTGGGGTATCAGTGAGGGAATTGGCTCAAGGACGACTTTCTGTTTCCAGAGTCTAATGATGGTCAAGTTCTTTACGTAAAATGGCATAGAATTTGCATAAAAATTATTCATAATCTCCTGTATATTTTAACTAGTCCTTGGATTGCTTGTAATAATAGCTAATAGAGTGTAAATTCTGGGTAAATTTATAGATGAAGATTTCTGTCCCACCTGGTCCCACAGCTATTCAGTCCCAAATAAACACACAGAGGCTTATATTAATTATAAGCTGTTTGGCCTATTCTTCAGGCCTATTACTAAATACCTCATACAACTTAAATTAACCCGTAATTCTTATCTATGTTTAGCCATGTGGCTTGTACCTTTTCTCAGTGAGGCGTTCTCATCTTGCTTCTGCATCTTGCTGGTGACTGCAGACTGAGCCTTTCCTCTTCCCAGAATTCTCCTAGTCTGGTTGCCCCACCTATACTTCCTGCCTGGCTACTGGCCAATCAGCGTTTTGTTAAACCAATAAGTGTGACAAATCTTTAGAGTGTACAAGAGCATTCTTCCACAGCATAAATTATTGTTACGGTGTGATGTTTAGGAGAAAGAAAGATGCCCGTACATGTTCAGTGTAGCCATCACCTCCTCCCCATATGATGGGAGCAGGAACAAATGAGCCAGCAGGAAGCCACACGCAGAAGGTGCCAGAGAAGAAAACACACGGGAGCTAACACGGGAGCATCCCACAACTAGTGGGAGGTTCCGCACATGCTACAGCTGAGCGGCAAGGATGAGAATATCCTGGACCGCTAGTTCCTCCATGGTGTTGTTGTTATGTGGTGTGAACCCAGTGAGTGAGGCTCACTCACTCTGTTTTAATGAGGAACTCATGGGACGAGCCTGCCTTACAATCCAAAGGCCAGTTGTTTGTGATAGACGATGGCATAAAGGTGCCTAAAATGTACCAGAGCCGCTGGCGGGAACATTGTGAGGTACAAACGTGCAAAAAAAAAAAAATCACACTGACGAGAACCATTAGGATTTATTGGCATAAAGTGTGAGTAATCCACACTGCAGAGTTCTCTCTTACCAGGCTTCCCTGTACTTAAGCATTTTCACTTCCGAGAGAAGAACCTTGTTGAGGAGAGGAGAAACGGTTGCTGGGCAGCTAGCTTGCATCTCTGGGGCTTTTCATCAGCTCTGAAGGGACAGCACGTAAAAGAGAAATTCAGCCCTATCCTCCAAGAACATTTTCCACGTGGTTTCCCTTTAAGACCAGGGTTTTAACTAGTAGTTGGAACTATGTTTAGATTTCCAGGCTGTATGTAATATAAGGTGTGTTTAATAAGAGTGAGTTGGCAGGGGGAGCTTTGGGTTGAAATCAATACATTTTTTTGCTTTTTTATTTAATTAAAAAGTTAATATGTATGAGTGTTTGCCTTCATGTATGTATGTATGCCATGTGTGTACCTGGTGCCCTCAGGGCAGGAAAGGACAGGGATTTCGTGGATGGTTGTGGGTCCCAGAAATTGAACCTGGGTCCTCTGCAAGAACAGCAGTGCCCTTAACTATTGAGCCGCCTCTCCAGCTCCTGATTTTACTTCTTTATTTTTTTTAAAAGACAAATGTAAAATAGTCTATTTTAGTATTTTTTTTTGTACTTGACTTTTTAGGTAACCCCAAGGAACAATATTATTCATGAGCTGAGAAAAGCAGGAAGGGATTCAGTCTGAGATCCTGACTGGTTAAGGAGGAGGCTGGGGGAGGGACACGGAGGCTGACAGCTGTTCCTGGAACTGGGAGGGCTTGGGCTGTTCGGTCCGTGTCTGGGCAGTGCATTGATGACTCACTTTCTTACCTCTGCTTGCACATCTGATCTACTTAGGAAGCTTTAAAAAAAATCAATGCCTTGTGGTCTAGAAACTTCGTCTTTTTCTCCCAACGTCTCTGGCACTTGGCATAGTGCCGGCTGTGTAATGAAGATGTAGTAAGTGTTTGTTGGGTGAATGAAGGATTGGATGGATTAGCTTAATGCATCATTGCTCTTGACAGTTTTCATTGAGCTGTGTTTACGCTGGGAAATGTTCCTGCTTTTCAAAATTAGTTTTGGAGGTTAAGAGCTAGATCTGTAGAGAACGCTGGAAGCATGTTCTGGAGTGAGGGTGGGGGATCCCTCAAACAGCGAGTTTGCATAGTCTGAAACTGCCTGTTCCATCCGTTCACTGATTAATGCATTTAATTGCTCATCAGATGTGTTGTACTTGGAGCAGGCTTGACATTCTTCGACACTGCAAGTAAAAGATGCTGGAGACCCATTCTCTGCCCTCCCCGGTCATCCTAGAAAGATATAGTTCAGACCCCTGTAGCACAGGGTTGCTCTGGGGACATGCAGCACTCACAAATTAAAAAGCAGTTGGATTGGTGGCCTTACCCTTGCTTCCCTACACAATTTGAGCGGCCATTTCTTATGGCTAATGTTCTACCCAGGACGGCAACTGCACCATCCACTGGCCCGCTGTCCAGAAAAGTTAAGTCTGCCCTGTTTGAAGACACATTGACCTCGATCAAACAGCCAGGACATCAGCTGCGCCATCAAACAGGCTTCACTTGCACAGTTGCCTGCAGAGGTAATTTCCAGGCCCAGCAAGTAATTTCATGGGACCCCCGAGGAAAGTTATTCTTGTAGAAAAGTTCCAGCTCACATGAGCTTTGTCAAACTCCCGTTTGCCCACTCCTGGCCATGAACAGGAGCAGAAGCACCCACGAACAGCTTCTGTTCTCTTGTTTTCCCTTCCACAGTGCTGTGAACTTGGCAATGGCCTTTGTCATTGCAGACAGGAAGGCCAAGGCTCACGGACTACAGGTGTCGAGATAAAGTTATGGCAGATTCAGCTGGAGATCCAATTGGCTTTTATTTGTGGTTCAATAACCAAACAGCTTCTGGTGACAAAATAGAATGAGCTACCAGTGAGCAGGGCAGGTAGCAGGATCTATAATCTAGAAATAGTGGGAAAACCTGGAAACCATCAAGTTCAGGTTATTTATATTTTTTGTAAGAAGTGAAGCATGGGGTACTTCATATGACATGAAGGCAGGTGGATTGGAATTTTCTTTTAGGAGAAACAGACCTGTTTGGATATCTATTTGCTTCCTTAGCATAATTGATTGCATTCTGGTTTGGTCTGAATTACTACAGCCTTGTGTAGAAGCTCAGTTCAAAATGGTGGTCTCCCATAAACTCTAGTTAACACAAGTAATAGGCCCAAGTTTTCCCAGGTAGTGGAGGAGATGGGATTGGGATCCTGCATGGGCTGAGTCAAGAGTTTATTTTACATCCAACTGCAGAGCTTATTTTTAGAGCAACTGACACCTTTAGAGCCAAGAGTAACTCCAGCACTCACCTGGCCCAGAGGCTTCCAAACATATGCTTGCTGTGGGATAACCCTTCCGTACACTGAATATATGCTGCTCTCATTGGTTGACCATAAAAGCTGCTTTGGCCTATAGCTAAGCAGAATATAATGAGGTTGGAATGCCAGGCTGAATATAGGAAGAAAGAAGGGCTGAATCGGGAAGAGACACTATCCAGCTGCTCAAGGGACAAGGTATCAGAAAACCAGTAAGCAATGGGCCACGTGGAGATGTATAGATTAATAGAAATGGGTTAATTTAAATGTAAGAACTACTTAGTAATAAGCCTGAACTATAGGCCAAACATTCTGGAGTTAATATTAAGCCTCTGAGTAATTATTTAGAAATGGCTGCAAGATGGGACAGAGAATTTTACATACAGTGACTGGCCCTGCCACTTGGAAGTCTACTGGACATGCAAGGGGTAGAGATATTAATGTGTAGAAGTTCATGAGACCACGTCCACATTGGAGCAAGTCATTCAGGGCAGTGTGATTCTATGTTCCTGGACCACAGTCAGTCATATGTGGCTCAGAATAATCTTTCCCATATTCCATTTAAACAGAGCTGTGTTTTGCCAACAGTAGTTAATCCTCACCTCTATGGGGGAAGGGAGCTAAGGAACTCAAGGAGTAGAGGAGGAGGGCAGGAGCCAAACTGGCCAGTTAGCTGATATTATAAATATGTCTTCTGCCAACATTTTTGCTCCTGAAAGCCCTCTTGTTTAATATGGTCCTTCGATGTAGGTTTCCCTAGACTTTGGGTATTTGAAGCCTGTTGTGAAAAGCAATTTGCTTTTCTAGAAATAAATGACACTGGGAGGTCTAAGCACAGAGCCCTGAGGAGCAGAGCAAGGACATGATAGAAGTTTGAGGTCCAAGGAGGAGGATTCCTAATAGGTAGACTGGTCTGGTGACCTTTAAGCACAGGAAGGTGTCTAGATGCTGGGTTGTTTATCTCTTAGCCAGAGAGACTTTTCTTTGCAGTGCCGGAGCCTCATGCCTGCTAAGCAAGTGCTCGATCACTGAGCCACACTCACACCTCCCTAGAAATGTTCTCCATCCCAGAAAAGGCTACACTTGGTTCCGACTTTGCTTAACATTGGCAAGAGAAAGGAGAAAAGACTAGCTAAGACAGAGATTGCAGAAGGCGCTAAAGAATGGACCAAGGTATCCCAAGAGTCAGCCAAGCCGCCCATAAGGGTCCCCAGTTATATTGGCTAAGATACTGCCTGTTTTTGAAGCTTGCTATGCACCCACTGTTTGCATCTCCAAGCATATCTATAAGGCAAGAGATCTTGAGATATGAAGGTAATGGATGCTTGCCACATACTTCGTGGCTTGGTCCTGGAAACCTGACAGGAGCAACTTGTGGATGAAGAAAAGACAGACACACACACAGAGAAATGCTGAGATTGGTTGGGTTGTGTTTGCTCTAACAGAAGTCATCTACTTCACAACCCTAAAGTTCAATGAGCTTATTATGTACTGCCCAAGGAGGAGCTATTAGCTAGTCTCTATGGAAGGTCTCTGCAGGAGAGCAGTCTCGGGCTGTACACATCGGGGAGGGGTATGTGTGGGCCAAAGCTTTCTGCACACAAGCATTCACACAAGAACCAGGGGAAGGCTTTGCCACTCTTGTGGATCTGGGGCTTTGGCGTCCTTGACATGGCCATGTTAATGTCAACAACACATACTCACTAGGGACTTTATCAGGCTCCCTAGAGATGCCTTCGCAAATTCTTAGTTAAAAACATCCCAGAGTCTCACTCTGCAGATATCATGGTTGACTGGGGCTATGCGCAGAGTTGGTATTATTAATTATCTGTCTACATAATTCTGATGTGTAACCAGGTTCAGAATTAATGGTATAGTTTTGCCTTTTTGCATTTAAGGAAACTGAAGCTTGGGGATTTTAGTGTTCAGCCCAATGCATCACTAGGCTCCTTCATACTTGAGATGAGGGTAGAAGCATGGTCTTTTGTCCCACTAGAGTGTTTTGTTCACAAATATGCTTTCTTCCTGTAGAAAACACCTAACATTGCCTCACTCCTGAGACAGTGGTCCCCAAAAGAGCTCTCTCTTTTTCATCCCCCCCTCCTCTGCAGCCTTAAAGATGAGTGTCAGCTCAGTGTGAAACTTGGAGGAAGGCAAAGGCAGTACACCTTCAAGATAAGGTGTAGGAAAGGATTCTCTGAACAGGACATCATTTGTCTAGGAATTAAAGGCAAAAATTAATGAGCAAGACCTTTTAAACAGCTAGACACAGGGTGGGAAACTTCCCTTGGAGTTCTCAGTTAGGGGAGTCTCTAAGCATCCCAAAACAATATAGGCAATTGTCACTGCCCTTGGTTGCCTTCCAGGACATGAAAGTAAGACCCTATTGCTGAGACACAACACATTGCAAACACAGGGCCTGGAGAATCAAGCTGTCATTGCAAACCTCCTCCCTGAGGATGAGCTCTTGTAGTATCTGATGGTGCTGTGCAAGCTGCCTAGGAAAAAAATAAATATTCCTACCTTCCTGTAAAATGCCTATGAGCCACAACACTGGGCATCCTGGCACACTATAATGGTACAGTATTGGCCTTTGATCTTTGGCATCATCAACAGTTTTCTTAATTGGACTTAAGGCCCCACCCGTTAGGAAGGAATTCTTGCCTGGTGCTATGACCCTAGCCTACCAGGAGACCCTACTACTGCCACTTTCCAAACCAGTATAATTTTAACTGCTTTCTGAATGTGTGCCCATGTGCTTATTAAGTATAACTTTCACCCTCATCAAAGATGTTTCTTTTTGCAACAGATGTAGACTGCCACAGAAATCCTCAACTGATTAAATGACAAGAACCACTGTCTGTGAGGGCTCCCATTTCCACGCATCCTCAGTGGCATTTGCTGCCCAAGCCCAACTGATTCCTCTATAATACAACCTCTACATGTAAGGCTTAGGAAACATGGAAGCAGGGACAGAAGGACCAAGAAATCTGCGGAGAGATCGGGTGTCTTCTAGATATGACAGGAAGCTGTGCCCATGAACTCTCAAAAAGATGATTCCCTACACAGGTAATAATGACTGAATAATGACAACACCGGTTGTCAACATGGATGGGGGCGATCTCACAAGGTCTCAGATGCAGAGCTACAAGCAACCAATGGCAGCTGAGAGCGGGAGACTCAGTGTTCTCTAGGGAGAAGCCACCCTGATGGGTATCCAATCCCAAGTGGCCAGCCTTAAACACACCTTATACTTAAAAGCAACATTAATTGGACTCAGTAGGTTTTCTGTGTGTGTATGTATATGTTGGTGGGACCCTCAGGAGGAGCTTGTGGGGGAGAGGGAACGATATGAAAACAACATTCATGTATAAATACCTCAAAACACTTCTAAAATAAATCTTTTTACAATGAGTATCACTGCTTGACCTTAAGTTATGTTGCAAAACTACAGACAAAGCCAGCCTGGCATTAAAACAAAGAGGTAGATCAATGGGACATAAGACAGGATCTGAAACTAAATCATCAAAAGCTACAGCCCCCTAATTTTTGACAAAGGTAACAAAAACATGCAGTGGGGAAAAAAACCTAACCAACACATGGAGCTGGCAAAACTGGATCCCTACCTGTAGAAGAATGAAACTAGATCCACATCTTTCAACCTATGTTAAAAACAAAAATAAAAAAAAAAACTTAAAGTGGACCAAAGATGTTAATTTAAAGCCCAAAGACTGAAACTGCTAGAAGCAAACAAGGAGTGCTCTTCAAGACCCTTGTGTAGGCAAGAATTCTCTGAGCGGAACTGCAGTAGCACAAGAGCGAGCCCAAAGAGGCAACAGGTAGGGGGACCTGAAATTAAAACGTTTCTGCACAGCCAAAGAAACTGTCAGCCACACAAAACGGATAGCCAGCAGAGTGGCAGAAAATCTTCACCATCCACGCTTCAGAATCTACAAAGAGCCCCAGAAGTGAAACATCAAAGAAACAAAACTGCCTCTCAACCAAAGAACTAGTGAAAGAAACTGTCTAGTGCTCAAAAGAAGATACATGAATGGCCAATAAGTACTTACAAATGCTCCCAGCACCCCTAGTCACGGGAAATGCAACTATTTTGAGATATCGCCTCACCCCAGTCAAAATGACTATCGCCAAGAAATCTAAGAGCAAATGTTAGAGCAGATGTGGGGAAAGAGAAGCCCTTATGCACTGATGGGGGTGGGAGTAATTTGATACAGCCATTAGGGAAGGCAGTGTGCAGGTTCCTCTGAAGACTAAAAATAGATCTACCATACGACCCAGTTATCCCACTCCTGGGCGTAGGCAAAGGACTCTATCTTACCAGAGAAATACTTGAACATCCATGGTTATTACTTTATTTACAATGGAAGGTCAAACCAGCCTAGATGTCCATCAACAGGTGAATGAATAGAAAACATGGTATATACGTACAATGGCTGTGGGGGAAAAAGAGAAATCGTGGAATTTGTAGGAAAATGGATGGATGTGGAAAGAATAATATTAAGGAAATTCAAATTCAGAAAGACAAAAATCCCTTGTTCCCTCTAAAAATTCACATGTGGACCCTATGTATGTGTATATGTAAACAAGTGTAACATGGGGAAAGTCTAAAAATCTGGAAGGAGACCAAGAGAGGAGGTTATTAGATGATGAGGAAGGATGGAGGGTGGGCATGAAGCTACATGGGGTGTGAACAGTAAGAAGAACCTGGTGAGGGGGTGGGGGCTGCAGAAAGGGAACAGAGGTAACGGGATTAGGGGAGATGGGGGAAGGGAAAAATCACAAAATAAGGTCACATGGTGGCATCTAGCCTATTATATGCCAATTTTAAAAATCTGCATTATGAAGGGATGTCAGGTCAGGGTTTGCATCAAGGGAGGGGGTCTTGGTTGGCCCCAGGTGCCTGGCCTCATGCTGGAGGCCGCCTTCTAGACAGAGAGGCATGTTTTTAGAGAAAAATCTTTTTCTGGATGCACAGGGCTCTTAGGATCCAATGGTCCCTTTTGTTCCTGGACAAAGAGGATTCACACTGATAAGCACTTTTGGTTTTAAAATTTAGAGTAAGCAGTCGACAGCTACAACCAGCCATTTGCCCTGCACTTTCCATTGTCTTTGCTTTGTCAACAAAATGACCCGTCAGCATTTCCAGCTGCAGCCAATTGCAGCTGACTCTGTACCGCTCTGCAAAAGCCAGCAAATGCCAGGACTAAGTTTCTGCCCACTCACCAGTGACCTTTTCCTTTGAGTCCTCCACATTGCTGTCATTTGACGGCATGCCAGGCCCTCGCTAGCTATTTATTACTCCTGTTGGCTCCTGCTGTATACAACACAAAGCCCACCACCTTCCTGTCCCTCCCAACCCTCCTCCTTCCAACCCTGCTTTCAGGCCTCCAGTTGCCCGGATGGACTGTCTCCAGAAGCAGAAGCAGGTAGTGATTTTGGCGGGAGGTATGCATCTGCAAAGCAGAGATTGAAGCAGCACCGTATTCCAGGGAAAGACTGGACCCAGAGGGCAAAAGGAAAAACAGCAATCCTATTTCCTGAGCATTGTGTATGACTGTATTCCCTGAGAAATCTCCATTGGGTGACTTCTAAATACGGCTCGCCAATCCTCAATAATATTGACTGCTCTGGTTCTCTTCATGTCATTTGCCTCTTTGCAGCCAGACTGGCAGCTGCCCAGTTGTGTTTCCTTCTGTCTTTACATCTAGCAAAGCCCTGACTCAAATCGGTTCTGGATCAACATTAGCTGAACAAATGAAAATTTACCTACCATGGCAAGATTATGTTGTTAGTTCTCTGCGCTGAGGGAGAAGAGAGCTGACCTTGGGGTTGTGGCCTTTGTTGCCTTTAGAGACCAAGATGGCCCTGGTGACAAGCCACTGGCTCTGAATGTCTTCTGAGTCCTTCTCTCCCTTGCAGTTGAGGCTACGTTTTGATTTTTGTTCCCTAGGGTTTGGGTGAAGTATGGCCGGTGAGCTGGATTTACCTGTGTTTCTGAGAGTCCTGCATATACTGGTCTCTCTATCACGTAGGCCTTATCCTGATGGCTTCCTGTAGCTCTTGGCTGTTAAAGAAGATGTGGTGCATCATTGTCTATGCAACCAAGGGCTAGTGTTACTCATCTTCTACTATGGACTCCGCATTATGGAGCACGACCATCACCCAGTTTAAGGCCCATCTTAATGATCTCAGGTTAACACTTTGAACACCTCATCTTCAGACACAGCTACATTCTCGTGTATTCGGGATAGGACTTCGACATGACTTTGGGAGAATGAATTTCAGTCCCTAGAGGCCTGTTGCAAATATACCACAGGATAAGCATGATATGTCATTATGTAACTTCCCAAGTATTTTTAAAAATTATTTATTATTGTGTGTGTAACATTGTGCATGAATGCAAGTGTGGCCGTGTCACAGCAAGCTTGGGAAGGTCAGAAGACAGCTTGCGGGAGTCGGTTCTCTCCTTCGGTGGGATCCGGGGATCCATCAGGCTTGGGCACTCTCACCCACTCAGGCTTAATGACTAAACCACCTCACTGCCCCCTAAGAATTGTTTTTAATGCCTGTGGATGTGAGTATTGTGGAGTCATGAAATATTGCCCAAATGTTTGAGTACTTGGTTAATGGTTCATTGATAAAAGATAATTCTAGAAAAAACGGAAAATACAGATATGGTAAGGCATCCATTGCCCCAGCTACAGCCAACATTTCACCATATTTCTAGTTTTTGTCTTGTTTTTTAATTTTTATTTTTGGTTGTTCTTTTGGAGAAACATTTCTTTTGGCAGAAGTCTAAAGCCTCCCGTGCTTCACAGGGATATCTCATACCAAGCAAACTCCTATTCCTTTCTGCTCCAGGAAGCATAATAAAGAGTGGAAATGAAGGTCACTAAAACAACTTCTTGGCTTCGGTGTGTCTACTATGTGTTTAATTTTCACAAGGTCAATCAATAAGAAGCCTTGGCTGTTTAACTACTGTTACTCAGAAATGACTGTGGCATATCTTACTGTCCATCATGACTTGGGGATGAACCTTCTCGGAATCGCTCAGTTCCCCGAGCAGAAGAGGGCTCTTTATTTGCCCTCTCAACAAGCAGGTGCATTTGTACAGGGAAAAGGGACCTTTATGGCAAAGCAGTTCTTTTGATCCACTGTCTCCAAACCTACCAAGTGCTGATATAATGATTGCTAATTCATTGTTGCAATAAAAACATTAGGGAAAAGAGTATTAATAGAGAATACTAATAAAACATCCCCAATCTCCATAAGGCCAGCCAGGGCTACATAATGGAACTTTCTCTCAAAAATAAAAATAAAATCGATAACCTATAAATATGTTTTAGCACTGATAGACCACAAATGCCCAAGGCATGTAGTTTACTTTGATGTTCTGATTTTGTCGCTGGTCAACACAGCTGAAGTGGAGCCTCTAAGGCTGGATATGTCACGCTGCCCCTTTAAAACTTCTAAGACATTGAAGCAGTGATTTGGAAACTGGACCTTCTCCCCTCTCCCTCCCTTTCTTTCTGATGACAAAGTCTCACATAACCCAGGCTGGCCTCTAACTCTTACACAGACAAGGGTGACTGTGAAATCTTGATCCTCCTGCCTCTACGCCCTCAGTGCTAGACTTATAGTGCCGGTGTATGCAGTACTGGGGAGGGGAACCAGGACTTCCTGCAGGCTAGGCTAACTCCACCACTGAGTTCTGTCCCCAGCTGCAAATTGAATTCTAAAGATAGCCTCTCACCCATTCCAATAAGCAAAGACCATACCCTACTCTAATGGTGAACACGTGCGTTACCTATAAACTCACAGCGGTGATTTGGTCTTCAATTCTAGCAGGAAGCCTGAGAAGGATTTCAAGCAGAAAGCAGTTACACCCAGGCATGCTGCCTTTGGGCCTTTGCTGAATCAGTTTCCTGTGAGTCTGAAGCAGGAGTTGCGGGGCGGGGGGGGGGGGTGATTACAGCAAAGCTCTGGGAGGAAACACTGCAAAGGAGCCAGGGAAGAAGAGTGGAAAATGGGTGGTGTGGCCAGTTTGTTTTGATTTGAAACTGGGCCTCCTGTTGCCCCAGCTGTCTTGAAATTTCTGGGCTCAAGCATGCTTCTGCCTCAGTTTCCCCTGTGGTTGGGACTACATACCCACTGACTTTGGTTTTTGGTTTCACAAAGCAGCCTGGGAAAGGGGTAAATGGCTGATTTCTTGGTTAATGGTTTCCTAGCTTTCTAAGTTTCAGGCTATTAGCCTTATCATTCGTGTGTGTGTGTGTGCGTGTGCGTGTGCATGTGTGTGTGTGTGGTGCATGTGCCATGCCGCATATATGGAGATCAGAGCCCAACTTTGTAGAGTTGGATCTCTCCTTCCACCTTGATGTGAGTTCTGGGTACTTGGGCAAGGAGAATTGTGTATATTGGAGATTTGGGGGTGGCAAGGTAGTTCAACCTGTAAGAACACTTGTTGCTCTTCCAGAGAACCTGTGTTTGGTTCCCAGCACTCACATCATACAATGTAATTTACAACCATCTGCAACTCCAGCTTCAGGAGATCTGATGCCATACAGGCCTCTGTAGACATGCATATGTTCACACACACACATACACACACACACACACACACACACACACACACACACACACACACACACGGAGGGTGTGAGGGGAGAGAGAGAAATAATAAATCTCTCTTTCTTCCGTTCTTTCTTATTTATTTTTCAAAATAGGATTTCTCTTTGTGTATCCCTGGTTGTCCTGGAATTCACGCTGTTGACCAGGCTGGCCTTAAACTCACAGAGATCCGCCTGCCTCTACCTCCCAAGTGCTAGGATTAAAGGAGTGTGCCACCACCGCCCAGCTTTATATTTTTATTTTATGTGTGTGTTTGCCTCCTTGTATGTGTGTGCACCACGTGTGTGCTCCATGTGAGTGTCCCATGGCCAAAGTAGCCAGAAGAAGGCATAGGATGCCTTGGACCTGGAGTGAGATAGCTGTGAGCCACCGTGCAGTGCTGGGAACTGAACCCCGAGAAAGGGCTCACAGTTGCTGAGCCATCTCTCCAGCTCCCAAAACAAATCTTTGTATAAAGAGGAGGAAAAGCACCTCTGTTGGCTGAACCACCTCCCTAGCCCTCAACCTAACTTAAAGCCATATCTTATAGTGTAGGTTTGAGAGGAAGAAACCCCAGAATACCTGAGAAATGACGTAACCTGAGAGTACCTGAGCCTCTCCCACTACCTGGGAAATGACAGAGCCTCTCCCACTTAGGAACAGCTTCAGCAGACACCACCTACAAGTCTTTGCTGGAACGCGGTTTCTCTGAAGTGGTGTAAAGTAGGGACATCTTGTGGCCACTTGCTGTAACGTCAGGCGGCCCTCGAATTCCAAGCCAAGTGTTCCCTTGGGGCTCCATTCACCCTTGTGTTGCCTTGGCCGCTTTATCATCTCTGCTACTCTTTTTGACCTGCAACTGCTAGCCTGTCGTAGAAATGGCCACGTCCTTAAGGCATAAAACGCTGAAATGATGCCCTTGAGTTGCCCTCTTCCTACTCAAGAGACAAATACAAACAGGATGGTGGGCAAGGCGGAAGTGGTGAAGGTAAAAACAGCTGCAGGTCATTGCTTCTCCTTTGCTGTGTGGTTTGGAGAAAGCGAGCCGCCTTTCTGTTAGGCGAATCAGTGACTTCCTGGAGGGTTAAGTGAGATAGTGGAGGAACGAAGTCAGTATATTTCTGCAATGGTGGCCTAGTTTAAGTAAGTTATTGTAATGTTTTAGCCAGGGATGTTTCAGTTAGCATGTTTTATCACCTATATGCAGTAGACATAAGATGAGCATGGATTGCTTGTGTTTTAACCTTTTATAGTTTGTTACACTGTCTCCCGCTTGGAGGCTCTTTGTTCCAGTAGTCAGCTGTTGTCGGTGGGAGCTCACCTGCTTATTTTGGTCTACACCTTCGTGGAAAGTGTTCTGTTTTCTAGGTAACTCAGGCTGAGTGACCAATTTCTAAAGGAAAATGCAGGCCTCTCCTAGCTCCCTGTCTTTGCTGACAACCCAGTGTTCTGGCTCGAGCACATTTCTAAACCGAGGAGGACACATTGTCCTTCTGGGAAATATTTAAATCTCCAGGATGCTCTGTTAGATGACGCAACAAATAACACCTGGCTCACTTATGAAGCTCTTGATGGGACAGCACAAGCACCTTTGGGCTTCTGCCCCAGGGTCACCAGGCTCAGCTATGCTGTGACTTAACATGGCTTTCTCCCTCTCTCTACCTCTTTTCCCAGCTCACTTGTTTCCTAACAAAACGTTGGGGCCTAGGTAAAATCTGAACATTGAGTAACACTCATTAACATATGGAATGGTAGAAAGTGAGTCATCTGGTAGGTTGGTGTGATATTCTTCCCTTTACTTGGTTCCTCTCTGGTGATGAGGTTTCTGGCTCCACCCACCCACACAGTGCTGTCCCCCTGGAAGAAGAGTGACACTTGTTGATACAAAGCACAGCTCTCGTCTCGAAGCACGTGAGAGAGGCAGTTTATTCTGAAGCTCAAATGAGTGACTCCATTCTGGGAACAAGGATTTGGGTTGCCCAGATAGCGTGTTCTCCTGTGAAAGGCCTCAGCAAGTTGTTATAATTACAGAATGGAAGACAGTCATAAATCAAGGCACTTTTCAAATACACGGTGGGAATATCAGGTGGGCGGCTCATAGCAGCCTGGAAATCCCTGCTGCAGCCTTCAAGATGCTATCTAACGGCATGCTTGGTGTTGGGGCACAGGGGAACAAGCAGCTGCTACGTTAGAACTTTCCAAAAGTTTCATCTGCTCATCATAGGAGGTTAGGTCAGACAGGTCCTCAGGCAAGAAGTGGCTATTACATAAGCCAAAGACAGCCCATTCCAACCCCGCTCAGCCCGGATGCTCCAACTAACCAATCAGCCTGGTGGCATCTGTAACACAGGTGCAGCTTTTCTTCTGGGAACTTCAAGGCACACATTCCACTGCACCCATGTTTTATTCGTAATTTACAGTTTGGCTCAGTTTCCCATCTGTTCTCATCGTTGGTTCCCAAAACAATTAGAAGTGGTGGAACCAGTTATTTTATAGAGATCTATTTTTATTATTTTTCAAATGTGTGTGTATGCTTGTGTCTGTGTGGATATGTGCACGTGAATGCAGTGTCTGCAGAGGCCAGAACAGGGCGTTGGATAATTTGAAGTTTGAGCAGTTGTGAGTTGCTCTCCTCAGGTGCTGGAAAGTGAACTGGAGTTTTCTGCAAAAGCAGCAGGCACATTTAACTGCTGAGCCATCTCTCCTGGTTCTGGAACCATACATTCATCTTCCTTTTCAAACCAGGAAGTAATCACCTTGTGGACATACTTCTGACAGATGATGGTTTCAGGATCTTAACCTTCAGCTTCCTTCTTCGGCCCAACTCTGATAGTGCCAAAATTGGATAAATTTCAGGAGTTATATAATTACTTCTTCTTGTTCTAGTAGTCTGAATGGATTGTATATTTAGAATAGACTGTTTGCTTTGTTAATCCTTAAATGAGGCATGACCTCTGCAGGGAAACAGAAAGGCCACACACCTTCCTGGATTGTAGTTCCCTGTATACAGATGCCAAGATGAAGATTTAGTGATAAGTTACAATGCTTTGTTTGGGACATGATACAGAATGATCTGGAATTGGGGAAGTGAGAGAGAAGAGATGGAAACTCATACATGGTGTGGTGTTTCAAAAGAAAATGACCCCTAAAAAGCCACACCTACTAGGAGGTGTGGCTTTGTTGGAGTGAGTGTGGCTTTGTCAGAGGAAGTGTGTCACTGTGAAGGCAGATTTTGAGATCTCATATATGCTCAAGCCACACCCAGTGTCTGAGACCACTTCCTATTGCCTGCACAAGATGTAGAACTCTCAGCTACCTCTCCATGCTGCCATGCCGCCATGTCCTGCCATGATGACAATGAACTGAACCTCTGAACTGTAAGTGAGCCGTCACAGTTAAATGTTGTCATTTGTAAGAGTTTCCACAGCTATGGTGTCTCTTGACAACAACAGAAACCCTGACGAAGACACAGGGTAAATTGACTAATAGACTACCGGCATGCTCACCCTTCCCAGGACTGTGGAGCTATAGCAGGTTGTGTAGGGAGCTCCAGGGCTGAAGCTTTCCTGAATCGTCACGCAACCCAGAGCGCAGCTTTTCTGTGACAGAGCTGAAGCGATTCCATCTAAATCTAGGTGGCAGGGCCATTGTATTTGATGGGGTCTCCCATGGGAGCATCATGGAGAAGTCCCATCTATAGGTGATGATTCAGGGGGGCCACGTTACTGGAGTGGCCACCTCAGGCAACCTTCTGTCTTTTCTCCTCTAGCACCCTCAAGACCCTGCACACCCGGAACACAATTGTATGCAGACCTCATGGCCTTCTCCTCTCTCTTCTAACACAATGGAGTGTTAGGAGCTCTGTAGGAAAATTGGAAAATTTTGTGGCAGTTCTGTAATTAAAGTTTTAGATAAATCTTTATTCTGTGAATTTGCTAATTATATTATAATTATCAAAAGTAACATCTTATCTTAATACAATGAAATATTTAGGTACAATGGAAGAATTTTGAGTGGAATTTTCTTTCAAACAGGGAAATGTTTTATATGTGTTATAGAAAAGAAAGAATAACAATAAATCAAACAATATAAAACATGACAAATTCTACCATTTGAAAATATTATCTTTTGATATTATTGTGAAAGAGTTTTATAATGTATCTTTACAACTTTCGTGCAAGTCAAATTGCTTCAAAATTAAAAATAAGAGATTGTTCAGGGTTTACTGGGAGATGTGGTTATAGAGGACCAAAGGGTGTATGTGTAGGTTATTTTTCAGGCAGTATAGTCATCCAGAAAATACTACTGATAACTTGTTTGGTGACAACAGCCATGGAGACAAGCGATGGATCAAGAATTATTCAGGACATGAAATAGAAGTTGAGGGAGGGTGGGTAATGGTGATGCCATCGCTGACTAGGAAAGCAGTGATTTGGGTTGACAGGGACAGCCCTTGACTTTAATTTGGTATGAGGTATGTAAGCTGCTGTCAACTGCTTGAGTTGCTGAAGTGGACTAGATTTGTAGTTCCCGGGCATAAGGATACACATTTGAGGTCTTCTAGTCCATATTTGGTAGCTGAAGTCTTCAGTACAGACACAGTTGTTTAAGAAAGCATATGAAACAGTGAAGAGAATAAGAGAACTCGATTTTTGAAGGTTTTATAGGAAAGAAAACCAAGTATGAAGAATAAGAATGGAGAAGCAACTTTAGGGATGCAGTAATAAAATGTCTCTAACAGAGTGCTCTGTATAGTTTTAGGACGTGATGGAAAATACAAAAAAAAAATGCTTGTATCACTTTAATTTCCTCATCGCTGGTCCAGTACCTGACAAGAAGCAACTTAAGGGAGAGATGGTTTGATTGGCAAATGTCCCCTACAGTCTCAGGCACTTAAGCACTTGGTCTCCAGTTGGAGGTGCTGTTTCAGGTAGGATCAGGTGGTGCAGCCTTGCTGAAGGAAGTGCCTCACTGCAGCCTGATTTTGAGAGTAAAAAGCCTCCAATTTGCTCTTTCTTCTTCTTCACGCTTGTGTTTGAGGATGGGAGTCCTCAGCTTCACACTCCTGCTGTCACACCTCCTGGCCATGATGGACTGCTACCCCTCTGGAACCATAAACCAAAATAAACTCCTATAAGTAGCCTTGGTGAAGAAATAAGGGGAGGTGATGTGGGTTTCCCCTCTGTGTGCTGTGAATACCATTGGTTAATAAAGAAACTGTCTTAGGCCTGTGATAGGGTAGAGTAGGGCTAGGTGGAAAAAACTAAACCGAATGCTGGAAGAAAGGAGGCAGAGTCCAGGAAAAGCCATGGGGCTGCCACAGGAGACAGATAAGTTGGAACCTTGCCAGTAGGCCACAAACCTCGTGATAAAATATAAAATAATGAAATGGGTTAAATTAAGATGTAAAAGCTAGCCAATAAGAAGTTAGAGCTAATAGACCAAGCAGTGATTTAATTAGTACAGTTTCTGTGTGGTTATTTCAGGAGTCTGAGTGGCTGGGAAACCAGCAAGTGGCTTTCCACTGTGCGCTGGCTACTGTGTCTCACTAAAGCAATAGAGAAGTAACTAATATGGGAGGACAGATTTATTTAGGTTGGGAAGGCAGGGTGTGGAAATCAGCTCTTAGCTAAAGTAAAGGAAGTGAGGTCACTTGCTCAAACCTGGAAAATCAGTAAGCAAAGAAAGTCATTTGTTTACTCAACCTTAGACTCCAATCCACTGAGAGGTATTTGAGTTTGATTTCTGTTGCTGGGATAAAACACTCTGACCAAAAGCAATTTAGGGGACAAAAGTGTTTATTGGTTCAGACGGGCAGGTCATGGTCTACTGTGGTCTATGACTTAGGAATTGACCCAACTGGGTCGATAGAGAATGAAGAAACAACAGACACAGAGACAGAGAAGCTGGGATCCAGTGGGCTGGGTGATGCACCGGCGGCAGCTTGGGAACTCCAGGCATGAGTTCCATACATCAGCAGCAGGAGGAGCTGGACGAGCTGATCTCCCTGGTCTCCATGGAGAATCTTTGCAGGCAGCAGTCTCAGGATGCAGTGGTCGGGGAGGAAAGGCTACACTTGGTGCTTTCTACATACACGATCAACGTTCATTGTCTGACCTGGCTTGGCCATTCCTCTGAGCCCTCTCATGAGTTTCAGGCATTGAGGTCTTGACATGGCCATGCTCAGGTCAATAATACACATTCACTTGCTCCCCACAAGAGTCCATCATTGAAGACAGTCATGGAAGAAATTCAAACAAGCATTTGAGGAAGAAAACACGGAGGAATGACATTTGTCATTTTTCTTTCAGCCTCACGCATCTTTCAAAAAGATTTCTTTTTAGTATTTTATTTACGTGTATGCGTGTGTGAATGCTCTGTGTGTGTCAGTAAAGAACATATGTATGTGTGTGTGTTTTCACACATGCCATTTTGATTATTATAGCTCTGTAGAATATTTTGAAGTCAGAAAATGTGATGTCGCTGGTTTTCTTTTTAATTTTTTTCCTTAAGATCCTTTAAATATTTTTTGAAATACTTGGGGAGCAGATGGATCTCTGTGAGTTCGAGACCAGCCTGATCTATAGAATGAGTTCCGGGACAGCTAGGACTATTACACAAAGAAACCCTGTCTCAAAAAAACAACACACAACACACACATACACACATATATGTATATACATACATATATAAAACCTAACATAGATGCATGCATATGCTTTTCTGGTTTTTATATTTGTATATATAAATATATATATATATTTCAAATGAATGATAGAACTTGCTTTTTCTATTTCTATGGGAAACATCATTTAAATTTCCTAGTAATTATATTGTATTTATAGATCATGTTGGGTACTATGAGCATTTGAATATTACTTCTTACAATTGATGAATATAGACTATCTCTTTGTTTGATTATATCTTTAGGTTTTTCTTACAAGTGTTATAGTTTTCAGCATGCAAGCCTTTCAATTTCTGAGTTAAACTTTTATTTAATATCTATTTATTTATATTATTTTTTATTACACGAAGGTGTGTATCTTTGTGTGGGTATGTGCATGTGAGGGTAGGTACTTCCAGAGGCCAGAGGCATTGGCTCCCCCTGGAGCTGGAGTTACTGGTGGTTGTGAGCTGACCTACATGGATGCTAGGAACTGTACTTGGATCTTCTACAAGAGCAGTATGTGCCCTTAACCTCAGTCATCTCGTCAGCCCCATCCCTGACCCAAGTCAAATTTATTTCTAAGCATTCTAAACATTTTATCTTTCACAGTTGCTATTATTAATGGGTCTGTTTCCTTGATATGTTTCTCAAAAAATCTTTCTGTTTGTGTGTGTGCATGCTGCTGATTTTTGTGTGCTGTTATAACCTGACAACTTTATTGAATTGTTTGTTATAACAATAACAGGTTGTTCTGTATCATCTTTAAGAGTTTCGAAATTTAAATGTATATTGTCTATTAAAAGGAACACTTTATTCTCTCCCTTTATTATCGAGTACTATTGATTTCTTTCTCTTGGTTAATTGATCTGGCTAAGACTTCCAGTTCTGTGTTGAAGAGAAGCAGCAAGAGTTAGCATATGCTTGGCAAGAGACGAAAGCACAGGAGCATATTAGTCAGCAGTCTCCAGAGAAACAGAACCCACTGGAGATACAAACAAATATAACCGATTGTGTGGGTATAGATATGTATATAGATGACTTGCACCATTTATACTCCACAGAGACTGAGAAGTCCCAGGATCACAATTCTCAAGCTGGAGATCCAGGGGAATCAAGTCCAAGCTACAAGCATGAGAAGATGGAAGTCCAGTGAAGACCCCTGGAGGGGAGGGGAGAGGGAGAGATGTTAGGACTGGGATTAGGAGAGGAGAGATAGAGATAGACAGACAGAAAGACACACAGATAGATAGAAATCTTACATAGTCTTCTATTCTAGTCAGACCCTCGAGGGACTATAGGAGACCCCCATTTTTCATATTAAAGGGTTAATCCTATACAGAAACACCTCACAGACTCACCCAGAAAATATTACTCAAATGTCTGAACATCCCATGGGCCAGTCACGTTGACCTTAAATTAATACTGTAGAGAGCTGTCTAACCAGAGACATATTCCATGGCCAGCAAGATGACTTAGATAAACCTGCCCACCACCAAGCCTGATGATCTGAGTTTAATTCCCACTTGGTGAAAGAAGATAGCTAATGCCCACAAGTTGTCCTCTGACCTCCACACACATGTATGCACTTGTGGACACACACACACACACACACACAGAGTAAAATTTAAAAAAGCAAGAGACATTCTCTTAAAGGAGACAGAGTATGAGCCAAGAAACTTGCTTATGTGATCAGGTTGGGTTCAAGAATTTTTTTTTTGTCCCACTAATTGCTGAGAGATTATGAAAGGGTATAGGTGGGAACTGATTTTAAAAATGTACATTTTCAGTGCACATTTAGCTATAGGAAAAGCCACACTGCGTAGGAACATATTGCACCTGTTCTGTGATCGGCTTTTGTGACCACACAGACACATCACAGGTGGCATTCTAGATCAGTAAGTGGAGCTCTCTGAGAAAATCATTTAAAATACAAGCATGGTAGCTATTGTACACCAATTTAGACGCCCAGAGTCCTCCCTCTTACTGTGCATTGTGCTGTTTCTGAGTTTTCATTCTTAAAACGTTTCTGTGATTTTCCATATAGGAAAGTCAAATGCCCATAATCCACCTCAAAGAGCTGTCAGAGATTCCTGGTTGTACATCTTTTTTTGGGGGGGGGGTCCTCTTTTGTTTTGTCATAACGTGGAGAAAATGTTTTGTATTTGTTCTTTGGACAGGGGAGTTTGATGAATAAAATGGGAAGGGATTAAGATTTGTGTAAGGAGAGGGAATGGGGCCTGCATGTCCGCGCAGATGCTGCTATGTCACTGCCTAGCCATGGCAGAGATGGAGCAAGGCAGTGAGTGGAGCAAGGTAGCAATTGTTTGTGCCTCGGGAAATTCTGCTCACTTGACAAGCAGGGCTTTCCATGGGCCTTTGCTATCACAGACTTACCTGGGGTCGGCGGAAGAGCGGAAGCTGGGCAGAAGGCACACTTCGCTTCCTGCCAAGACAATGAGCCAGAGGAGGCAAGAGAAGCCGAAGGAGACAGCGGGAAGAGAGCCTGCAGCCCTACTCAGTGGTCGAGCGCTTGGGGAGATGTGGATGTTTATCCGGAGCTGTGTGCTGCTCTTTGCAAGCTACTGTACAGCTTCAGTTAGTCTTTCTGACTGATGGTCAGTTTAATGAGCCAGTTTACAGACGGCCAGCCGATGTAGCCATTCCACTTGTAAGCAAGGTGCAGCAGGGCTCACGTAGCCTTCTGCGCGTAGCCCCGTATAAAGCCGCAGAGAATTAATTAGTGTCTCCACCATATGGAAACAGCTTCTGTTGGTGTGCTTCTCGCTCCTCCCTGCAGCCTCCTGTGAGTGGCAGGGGCACTCAGGGTAGGAAAGGGGATGGCCTAGGGGCTCTCCGAGAAGGAAAGACCAGGAGTTCATGGCTGTTGTTCCAAAGCCCATAGTTTTCTTTCCATGCTGTTGTTATTTTTTCCTGCTCCTGTTTGGTTGATGTTTCAGGGCAGTGCCATGTTTGGGGGACAAAATTCAATTAATTGGACATGAAATATTTATAATCCTGCTGCATGCACCCATCAGAAAAGAGCTTAATACTTTTCCTTAATACAGCCTGGTGACTCATTTCTCTACTTTTACAGACATTCAGAATTAACATCCAATTAATCTAATATCCCTGTGAATGTTATTAAATTATTGGAGAAACTGCACTCAGGAGTCAGGGTGAGGGGAAGGAGCAGGCCTTGTGGGTTTTCATTTACTCTTTGCAAAGCACACACTAAAAGGAACATCATCCCCTCTTTATTTGGGTGCTCAGCTCCAGGTTTTGGGCCCATGTCCACAAAGCACAGTGTTGTGAAATGGGCGGGGGTGTGGTGGTCCTCACTTGCTGATGCCGCAACTACCAAAGTTAATAATGTAGCAGCAGAGGCAATGCCTACCATCCTAGTACACTGGATTCGAAATCACCCAACACATTTGCCAAATGCAAGATTGCAGTGAGCAGAAAGGCAAGGTCTGCAGTGTTTTAAGTGGCTCTGAAGAGAATGTCTTTAATGTGGAACAAGGACTGTCCCATGGACTAAGGATGTAGCTTTGACCTGTGTTTAATGCATGAAGAAGACATGCATTTAATCCCAGTCACAGAAAACCAGAAATGGTAGCTCATGTCATAATCCCAGTACTTGGGAGTTGAAGGCAGGAAAATTGGAAGTTCCGTGTCATCCATGGCTGTATAGCAAATTCAAGGCAAGCCTGGGCTATGCTATGGGAGATCCTATTTCAAAAGCAACAAAACAGAAAGAATAAAAACTATTTTGAGAATTCCAAGTTTCCATAAGGTTTTAGAATGCTGCAGTCTGAGGATTTTCTAATCTAAGTGCCCAGTAAAGAAGTTAGCAAGAACAGTCTGTTACAGAGGTGAGGAGTAGGCCAAAATGGCAGATCACTTGTGTGTCTGGAAAATGAGCCATTGCTAACTTTGCTCTGTTTTTGTTTTGTTTCTCTTGCAAAGCTAGCCACTCAACTCAGACCCTTGTATGCTCAGCCATGCATTCTGTGACGGATGACATTCCCAGTCAGCTAGTACAGTCAATGAATTTCTAGTCCACTGGCCATTTTGCTTGTCCAGTGGTTCATGGAAGCACTTGGACCGTGTGTATTTTGGGGAAAGGAGATAGTAAAGATGCACCTGTAGTGAGCTATGCCCTGAAATTCCTCCAACTGACTCACAGGATGACGGTTTGGCCTGCTATTTGGAAGTCGGCACTTCTAAACAACGTGACCGACATAAGCATTCTAGAATTTGTGACTCAGTACTGACTGCATTTCTTCTGTTGGCCCAGCACTGTGCCAGGCACTGGGGGCTATGGAACCACCAGTTATGTGCACTATGGATAGCTTTTGCCTAATGAGGGCCCAGCTTAAGATGCTTTCACTTCTGATATTTTGACTTTATGGTGTTAAACAATTTATAACTATTTGAGAGACCCTGCCCTTGGCATTCTGATCTTTTCCTAGATTAGGGATGTGTAACACAATCCTCTCTCAAGACACTGGATGGCAGCAGTGATCTGCAGCTTCCCCTAAACCTAGTGGAACCAAGAAGGAAGCAGCTGCTAACTCCAGTGTGGCTAGAGGCTATCTCTGCACGCATGGTGGTTAAATGTACTAAACAATGTAGTGTGTGTGTGTGTGTGTGTGTGTGTGTGTGTGTGTGTGTGTGTGCGTGTGTGGAGAGAGAGAGAGAGAGAGAGAGAGAGAGAGAGAGAGAGAGAGAGAGGAGAGAGAGAGAGAGAGAGAGTGTGTGTGTGTGTAGTAAGAGGCTTGCTGGCTGCGTCCTTCCGTCGGGTTCCCAGCCACCGAAATAATTACACAGAAACTGTATTCATTGAAATACTGCCTGGCCCATTAGCTCTAGCCTCTTATTGGCTAACTCTCACATATTCGTTTAACCCATTTCTAATAATCTGTGTGTCACCACGAGTTGTGGCTTACCGGGAAAGATTCGGTGTGTCTGACCTGGCAGCTTCATGGTGGGCAGGTCTCTCTGACCCTGCCTTTTCTATCCCAGAATTCCATTCTGTCTACTCCCCCCACCTAAGGGCTGCCCTATCAAAAGGCCAAGGCAGTCTCTTTATTCAACCAATGAAAGCAACAGAAATACAGAAGGACCTCCTACACCATTTCCCCTTTCTTTCTGTCCCATATCAAGAGAGAGGATTGTGCTCCTATACTGAATTAGACTCCCCCCCTTACTACAGCTCTGTCTACTAGAGTGTCACACAAGTGTTGTGCTGTGCATAATCTTCTGAGAGGACCCCCGTCTTAGCATGTGCCTTTGAGAGTTTCCTAAGTTCCGTGTCTCAGTATGTCTTTCCTTTTGATTACTGAGTATTTTCTTCCTTATGTGACTGTTCCTTAGTTTGGATTTCTATTGACTGGCTGGACATTTGTGTATTGCACTGATCTGGGTAGCTGTGAATACAGCTGCTATAAATATGTATGTAGATGTTTTTGGGGTCTCTTAGTAAGGGTTCTAACAATGAGAGCAGGACCTTTCCCTGGTTCCTAGCTGGCTTTTGGTAACCTGTTCCCCATGCAGGATTCCCTGACCCCATCTCAACATAAGGGGAGGAGCTCGGTCCAGCCTCAACTTGATGCCTTTGTGCAAGCCCATGAAAGGCCTGTTCCTTTCTGAATGGAGATGGAGGAGGAGTGAATGGGGAGGGGAGTAGGTGGGAAAGAGGAGGGGGCAGGAGCGGAGGAGGGAGGGGAAACTGGTTGATATATACAATAAATGAAAAAAAAGTTATTTAAATAAAAACATTTTTAAAAAGAATAGAAAAAGAAAGGAAAAACATGTTTTTATTTCTGGAAGGCAAGTATCTAGAAGTATTACTGGACTGCATAGCAAATATATTTTCCTGGTTTTATTCTGTTGCTTTGAGAAACATCCTGACAAAAGAAACTGAGAGGAAAGGGGTTCTTTGGCTCACAGCCTCATCTTTGTGGGGAAGATGAAGGCAGCAGGCACTTGAAGCACCTAGTCACATCATGTCTACAGTCCAGGGCAGAGAGAGGATGAGTGCATGGACCTTTGCTCTCTGTGTCTGATTATGGGTGTGATGTAACTACCCCCTTAAACTCCTGCCTCCGACTTCTTGTTGCCAGAGACTGAAACCTGGGACTGCGAGTCACAATAGCCCTTTCTCCCCTAAGGTGCTATTGTTAGGGGATTTTGTCACACCAGCTAGAAGCAGAACTAAGATATACATGTGCTAGAAAACACTGGCAGAGTGTCTTCTAAAGTTCTGTTTCCGTCACTCTCATGTCTGAGGATGCTGGGTGCCTCACATCCCCGTAGGTATTGGCAAAGGACACTGTCAATAAGATAAAATGGCAGTCTACAGAATGGGAAAAGATCTTCACCAACCCCATATCTGGCAAAGGGCTGACCTCCAAAATATACAAAGAACTCAAGAAACTAGACATCAAAATATCAAATAATCCAATTTAATCCAATTTAAATCCAATTTAAAATTGAGATACATATGTAAACAGAGAATTCTCAACAAAAGAATCTCAAATGACCAAAAGACATTTAAGAAACTGCTCAACATCCTTAGTTATCAGGGAAATGCAAATCTAAACAACTCTGAGATTCTATCTTATGCCTGTCTGAATGGCTAAGATCAAAAACACTGATGACAGCTTATGTTGGAGAGGATGTGGAGTAAGGAGAACACCCCTCCACTGCTGGTAGGAGTGTAAACTTGCACAATCACTTTGGAAATCAATTTGGTGGTTTCTTAGAAAGATGGGATTCAACCTAACTCAAGACCCAGCTATAACAATTTGGGGCATGTACCCAAAGGAAGCTCAATCATTCTACAAGGACACTTGCTCAATTATGTTCATAGTAGCATTATTTGTAATAGCCAGGACCTGGAAACAACCTAGATGCCCCTCCACCAAAGAATGGATAAGGAAAATGTGGTATATTTACACAATGGAATATTACTCAGCTATAAAAAACAATGACATCATAAAATTTGCAGGCAAGTGGATTGAACAAGAAAAAAAATCATTCTGAAAAGATAATTTAGACCCAGAAAGATAAATATAATAACTACTCACTCATAAGTGACTTTTAGACATAAAACAAAGAAAAACCAGCCTATTGTCCATAGCCCCAGAGAGGCTAGATAACAAAGAGAGCCCAAAGAGGGATGCATGGATTTCCCTGGGAAGGGAAACTAAGAGAGAGTTCCTGGGTAAACTGGGGATGAGGGTGGGATGGATGGAGGAAGGGAACTTGAGGGAGCAGGTTGAATGGGTTGGGCATGGGAGGTGGGTTGGGATGGAGTGGAGGGGGAGAATAATGAAAAAGATATCTTGATTGAGGAGCATTTCAGGGTTATGGAGAAACCTGGTGCCAGGGAAACTGAGGAATCCACAAGAATGAGCCCAGCTAAGACTCCTAGCAATAGCGGAGCAGGTGTCTGAACTGGCCATCTACTGTAAGCATATTGGTGACTACCCTAACTGTCATCATTGAGCCTTGATCCGGTAACTGAGGGAAGCAGGTGCAAAGATCCACAGCCAAGCACTGAGCAGAGATCAAGGGGTCCTCCAGAAGAAAGGGAGGAAGGATTGTGCAAGCCAGGAGGTCAAGGCAATGATGGGGAAAGCTACTGAGACAGCTGACCTGAGCTTTTGGGAGTTCATGGTCTCTGGACCAACAGTTAGAGAGCCTGCATGGGACTGACCTAGGCCCTCTGCATGTGTGTGACAGTTGTGTAGATTGGTCTGTTTGTAAGTCTCCTAGTAGTGAGATCAGAACCTGTTTCTGGCACTTAACTGGCCTTTGGGAACCTGTTCCCCTTGCTAGATTATCTCACCCAACTGTGATGCAAGGGGAGGCCCATGGAGAAGGAGGTGGAGTGGATGAGGAGGGAGGTAGATAGTAGTGGGAGGGGAGGAAATGAGCCAATGGGGAGAAGAGGGAGAGGAAACTGTAGTAGGTATGTAAAATAAATGAAAAAAATGTTAATTAAATAAAATAAAATTTTAAAAAACCTATAAAATTCATGCCCAAGAACTGAACAATCAAACTTTTTATACTTCAAAAAGAAATCTCATAATGATGTTTTGAGTAAGTTTGTTATTTTGTGTTGGGTTTCATTTGTATCTATCCTGACTGTATGTGGCCTACATTTTTTATTGTATATGAACATGTTATTATCAAAGAGAAAATAGATGAACATATTTCCTTCTTTGTCTCAGAGAGAAGTAAGTTTAATAAGTTTCTTGGATATGCATTACAGGGTGGCTGTGCTATGTTGATGTGAAAATATCATACAGTAGTTGGCTTCTGGAAGTGGGTGAACATAGACTGTCTAGCTTCCATAAGAATTCTCTATCCACACTTTTGGTCCTAGCCCACTTGCCACGTTACAGAGGTCTCTTTAGCAAGCACACATAGTGAAGGTGAAGAGACCTGGGTAGACTGCCTGATCTTCCTTTCCTTGACCCCCTCTATTGAGTTGCCTAAGCCCCAAGCCTACATCCTCTGCTTGCTGAGGAAGACCACCTCTTCCCTTCCATTCTTCCTTCCTCTGGGACTTGCCTGGTCCATCCTACTTGATACTAGGGACTCTCAACCAGCATAAATGGTACAGAGACCCTAGTAGGCTGCCAGCTCTTCCTCCCCAAGACTCCTCCATTTGGGTTGCCTAAAACCCACAGCTGCTTGCTGGGGACTACCACTTTTTATTCCCCACCTCTCTTCTTTTATGCCTAATCCCAATATGTTGCCAGGGACTCTCTAGCCAGCATATGTCCCACATAGGCACAGCAATTCCCCAGGTACTACAGGTGACTTGAAAACTCAGAACCCTGCCAGCTGGCAGGCTAATACAGATGGGCAATTGCCCTATCATAGCTTGAGACACAGGACAGTCCACTCAGCCAGGGAAAACTTGTTCCAAGTTCCAAGCTGAAGGACTCAGACTATTTTGTAATAAAATCTAGTCTGTGACGTTTTTACTGGAGGCGTTGAGACCATTAACATCCAAAGTTATTATTCAGAATGTTTATTAATTCCTTTTTGCTTTCTTAGACGTGATCTTTATATTTTCACTGTGACCTTTTAACTGTGTTTGTCCTTCCCTTTAAAATGAAGCATGTGTATTTTTTCCCATGTGTATTTTAATGGATATTTTTGCTGAATAAAACTGTCTGCATTGACTGGTGGTTTTTCAGAACTTGGAATACATTTTTCCATGCCTTTATGACTTTAAAGGTTTCTGTTTTAAGAAATTCAGTGTTATTCTAATAGATCTTTCAGCTTCAGTATGTTTTCTGTGTTCTGTTTTCTTCTTTCTTATATTCTATGCTTTTAGTATTTTAAGTATTTTGCAGTAACTCTCTTCCCCTCCCTCCCCATCCATCCTTCCCCTTTCTCTTTCTCTCTCTCTCTCTCTCTTTCTTTCTTTCTTTCTTTCTTTCTTTCTTTCTTTCTTTCTTTCTTTCTTTCTTTCTTTCTTTCTTCTTTTTTTCCCCACCTAAATGTATTTCTGAAGGAGGACTGTTCCCCTTGCTCCACATCCTCTCCATCATAAGCTGTCACTTATGCTTTTTTATCTCAGTCATTCTGACAGGTATAAGATGGAATCTCAGAGTCATTTTGATTTGCATTTCCCTGATGGCTAAGGATATTGAACATTTCTTTAAGTGTATCTTGGCCATTTGAGATTCTTTTGTTGAGAATTCTCTGTTTAGATCTGTATCTCTTAAAATTGGATTATTTGGTTTTTGATGTCTAGTTTCTTTAGTTCTTTATATATTTTGAATATCAGTCCTCTTTTGGATGTTGTGTTGGTGAAGATCTTTTCCCATTCCTATAGACAGTGTACTTTGACTTTTCAGAAGCTTTTCAGTTTCATGAGGTCCCTTTTATTAATTGCTGATCTTAGTGTCTGTGCTATTGGTTTTCAAGTCAGGAAGTGATCTCCTGTGCCTATGCTTTCAAGGCTACTTCCCACTTTCTCTTCTACCAGCTTTAGTGTAACTGGATTTAGATTGAGATCTTTTATCCGCTTGGGCTTGAGTTTTGTGCTGGGTGACAGATATTGATCTATTTGCATTCTTTTACATGCCAACATCCAGTTATACCAGCAGCATTTGTTTAAGATACTTTCTTTTCTCCATTGTATAACTTTGACTTCTTTGTCAAAAATCAGGTATCCATAGGTGTGTGGATTTACTTCTGGGTCTTCAATTTGATTCAGTTGATCCACCTGTTTGTTTTTATGCCAATACCATGTTTTCTTTATTATTACTATTGCTCTGTAGTAGAGTTTGAAATCAGGGATAGTGATACCTCCAGAAGTTCTTTTATGGTACAGGATTGTTTTAACTATCTTGTTTTTTGTTTGTTTGTTTTTCCTTATGAAGTCAAATATTGTTCTTTCAAGGTCTGTAAAGAATTGTGTTGGGATTTTAATGGGGATTTCATTGAATATGTAGGTTGCTGTTGGTAAAATGGCCATTTTTACTATTTTAATCCTACTAACCCATGAACCTGGGAGATCTTTCAATCTTTTAATATATTCTCCACTATATTCCTCCAAAGACTTGAAGTTCTTGTCATACAGGTCTTTCACTTGCTTGGTTAGAGTTACACCAAGATATTTTATATTATTTGTGGCTATTGTAATGGATGTTGTCTCTCTAATTTCTTTCTCAGTCCATTTATCACTTGTATATACGAAGACTACTGTTTTTTTTTTTTGAAGTTATTCTTGTATTCAGCCACATCACTGAAGGTGTTTATCAGCTGCAAAAGTTTTCTGATAGATTTTTTTTGCGGTCACTTAAGTATGCTATCGTATTATCAGCAAATAGCGATACTTTGACTTCTTCCTTTCCAATTTTATCCCCTTGATATTCTTTTGTTTTCTTATTACTATAGATAGAACTTCTAGTACTATGTTGAATAGATATGGAGAAAGTGGACAGCTTTGATGTGGGATGTCCTTCTGTATATGTGTTGCTTTTATTTGTTAATGAATAAAGCTGCTTTGGCTTATGGCAGGGCAGAATATAACTAGGTTGGAAGAGATATATATAGAGAGTAGCAGAGTCAAGGAGATGCCATGTAGCTGCTGAAGGAGAAAGACGCCAGAACAAAACCTTACCTGGTAGGCTACAGCCTTGTGGTGATATACAGATTAATAGGAATGGGTTAAGATGTAAGAGTTAGTTAATAATAAGTCTGAGCTAATAGGCCAAACAGTGTTGTAATTAATGTAGTTTCTGTGTGATTATTTGGGTCTGTGTGGCCCTAAAATGAGCAAGCAATCTCCACCTACACAGCCTTGTCTTGTTCCTGATTTTGGTGGAATTGATTTGAGTTTCTCTCCATTTAATTTGATGTTGGCTTGCTATATATTGCTCTTATTATGTTTGGGTATGTTCCTTGTATCCCTGATCACTCCAAGACTTTTATCATGAAGGGGTGTTGAATTTTGTCAAAGACTTTTTCAGCATCTAATGAGATGTTCACATGTGTTTTTTCTTTCAATTTGTTAAATTACATTGACAGATTTTAATATGTTCCTCTATCTCTGCATCTTTGGGAGAACCCCTACTTGATCATGGTGGATGATCTTTCTGATTTGTTCTTGGATTAGGTTTGTGAGTATTTAATTGAATATTTTGCATCAATGTTAATGAGGGAAATTGATGTGAAATTCTTTTCTTTGTTGAGTCTTTATGTGGTTTGTATATCATGGTGACTGTGACCTCATAAAAAGAATTTGGCAACATTCCTTCTGTTTCTATTGTATGGAATAATTTGAGAAGTATTGGTATTAGCCCTTCTTTGAAAGTCTGGTATAATTCTGTTCTGAAAACATCTGGCCCTGGGCAATTTTTGCTTGGGAGATGTTTAATGACTGCTTCTATTTCCTTCGGGGTTATAGGTCTATTTCAATAGTTTATCTGTTCTTGATTTAATTTTGGTATGTGGTATCTTTCAAGAAATTTGTCCATTACTTTTAGATATCCCAATTTTGTGGTGTATAGGTTTTTGAAGAATGACCTAATGATTCTCTGAATTTCCTCAGAATTTGTTGTTATGTTCCCTTTTTCATCTCTAATTTTGTTAATTTGGATGTTCTCTCTTTGCCATATAGTTAGTTTGGATAAGGGTTTGTCTATCTAGTTTGATTTTCTCAAAGAACAAACTCTTTGCTTCATTGATTCTTTATATTGTTCTCTTTGTTTCTATTTTATTGATTCCAGACCTCAGTTTGATTATTTCTTGACTTCTACTCATCTTGGGCATGTTTGGTTATTTTTGTTCCAGAGCTTTACAGTGTGCTGTAAGTTGGTTGTACATGATTCCTACAAATTCTTTATGCAGGCAGTTAGTGTTATGAACTTTCTTCTTAGCACCACTTTTACTGTGTCCTATAAGTTTGGTTATGTTGTGAATTCATTTTCACTGAATTCTAGGAAATATTTAGTTTCTTTCTATTTCTTCCTTACCCATTGGTAATTAAAGAGTTATTCAGTTTCCATGAGTTTTTAGGCTTTCAGAAGTTTATGTTGTTGTTGAACTCCAATTTAAATCTATTTTAATTTGATAAGATATAGGGGATTATTCCAGTTTTTGGTATCTGCTAAGCCTTGCTTTGTGACTGAGTATTTGGTCAGTTTTGGAGAAGGTCCATGAGGTGCTGAGAAGAAAGTATATTCTTTTGTGTTTGGGTGAAATGTTCTATAGATGTCTGGTGAGTCCATTTGAGTCATAACATCTGTTCCCTTATTTCTCTGTTGAGTTTCTGTCTGACAGACCTGTCCGTTGGTGAGAGTAGGGTGTTGAAGTCTCCTGCTATTAATGTGTGGGGTTCAATGTGAGATTTAAGCTTTAGTAATGTTTTGTTTACAAATGTGGGTGCCCTGGTATTTGGGGCATTGGTGTTCAGAATTAAGACATCATCCTGATGGATTTTTCCTTTGATGAATATGAAGTATCTTTTTCCATCTCTTTTGATTAATTTTGCTTTGAAGACTATTTTGTTAGATACTAGGATAGCTACAACCACTTGTTTCTTAAGTCTGGTTGGAATTTTTTTTTACAACCCTTTACTCTGAGGTGATGTCTGTCTTTGATGTTGAGATCTGTTTCTTGTATGCAACGGAAGGGTGGATCCTGTTTTCATATCCATTCTGTCAACCTGTGTCTTTTTATGAGAGAATTGAGTCCCTTGATATTTAGAGGTATTAATGACCAGTAATTGTCAATTCCTCCTATTTTTTTGTTGATGGTGGTGGTGGTAATAGTGTGTGTGTGTGTGTGTGTGTGTGTGTGTTTTCCTTTTTGGGTTTTGATGGTATGAGATTATCTATTGCCTGTGTTTTGTGGGTATATCTAACTTTCTTAGATTGGAGTTTTTCTTTTAGTACTTTCTATAGGGCTGGATTTGTGGATAAGTATCGGTTAATTTTGACTTTGTCATGAAATATTTTGCTTTCGTCTTCTATGATGTCTGAAAAAGTTTTGCTGTGTATAGTAGTCTGGGATGGTATCCATGATCTCTTAGTGTCTATATCTGTCCAGGCCCTTCTGACTTTTAGAGTCTTCATTGAGAAGTTGGGTGTAATTCTGATAGGTCTGCCTTTACATGTTACTTGGACTTTTTCCTTGGCAGCTTTTAATCTTTCTTTGTTCTGTATGTTTAGTGTTTTGATTATCATGTGATGAGGAGACTTTTTCTAGTCCAGTATTTGGTGTTCTTTAAACTTCTTGTACCTTTATAGGCATGTCTTTCTTTAGGTTGGGAAAACTTTTTTCTATGATTTTGTTGACTATATTTTTTGGGCCTTTGAGCTGGGATTTGCCTCCTATTCCTATTGTTCTTAGGTTTGGTCTTTTCACAGTTTTACATATTTCCTGGATATTTTGGGTTAGGAATTTTTTTAGATATAACATTTTATTTGAACAATAAATCTACTTCCACTATATTTTCAACACCTGAGATTTCCTCTTCCATCTCTTGTATTCTGTTGATGATGCTTACTTACATCTATAGTTCTTGTTTGCTTACCCAGATTTTCCATTTCCTGAATTGCCTTGGTTTATGTTTTCTTTATTGCCTCTGTTTACATTTTCAGGTCTTGAAACTTTTTTTCACCTGCTTATTTGTTTTCTCGTTGGTTTTCTTGGCATTTTTTAAAAAGGGATTTACTGATTTCTTCCAATTTTTGTTTGTCCTTTCCTAGTTTCTTTAAGAAAGTTTTTCATTTCCCCTTTAAGGCCCTCTATCATCTTCATAATGTTATTGTAAGGTCATTTTCTTGCACTTCAGTTGCATTGTAATGTTCGGGTCTTACTGCTGTAGGATCACTGGGATCTAGTGGTGTCATTTTGCCCTTTCTGTTATTGATTGTGTTCTTAGACTGGCATTTGGGCATCTTGATTTAGGGTGATTATAGGTCTAGGTATTAATTCCTGTGTTTGTCTTTGTTGGGTGGGTATTTTGCTCCTTTGTTTTCTGTTTCCTCTTCAGGCTTAAGTGTCCAAGGGTTCTGGTGAGTGAAGAATCTTCAGGTCTAGTAGGGTGTCTCTGCTAGAGTTTTGGGTGATGTAGGAGGGTCTTCTGTATTTGTGTATTGCTTTCATTGGTTGAATAAAGAGACTGCCTTGGCCTTTTGATAGAGCAGCCCTTAGGTGGGTGGAGGAGACAGAACGGAATTCTGGGATAGAGAAGGCAGAGTCAGGGAGAGTTGCCTGCCATGAAGCCTGCCAGGTCAGATACGCTGAATCTTTCCCGGTAAACCACGACTTGTGGTGACACACAGATTATTAGAAATGGGCTGAATCAAGATGTAAGAGTTAGCCAATAAGAGGCTAGAGCTAATGGGCCAGGCAGTATTTCAATGAATACAGTTTCTGTGTAATTATTTTGGGCATAAGCTAGCCTGCGGCCGGGAACTGGGTGGCGGATGCCCGTGCACCTCTTACTACATTTGGGGATCTTGGATCCTTTAATCCAGCCTAACCTCTGGTAAAGCCAAAGGCTTTTTCCAAATTTTTAGACCAGAATATGGAGCCCAGGAGAGGGAATGCTGTTCTTCCAACTGGTGTTGACTGTACCAGGTTCTATGGAGTCTACTAGCTCACCAAAATTATGGGGAAGGGCTAGCTGAGAGGATGATGATGAGGTGGAAAGGGTTTGGTAGCAGAGTGGTTCTTGGTGGAACAGATTCCAGTCCAGATAGCAGGCAGATCATTCACCTGCTTTTCTGCTTGGGGGGGGCACAGAATGTGCCCTGGAGTTTAGTGTCTGGAGATTGGGGCAGCTCAGCTGGAGGCTGGTCTCTCACCTGTTTTTCCAACTGGTGTGGAATGTACCTGAGTTTATGGAGTCTTCCAGAGTTGTTGCCAAAGGCTCTTTAAGTTCATAATGTTTTCCACTGCCTCTGGTTCTTACAGTCTTTCTGCCTCCTCTTCCACATAGCTCTCCAAGAGTTGAGATGAGGGGTTTGATGAAAGCATCCCATTTAAGACTAAGTACTCAAAAGATTCTCACTCTCTAGTTGATAGTCTCTGTGTCAGTTCTGTTCATTGAAAGAAAAGCTTCTCTGATAAGGGTTGAGCAAGGTACTGATCTATGAGTATATTAGGTCATGAGGAGTGATTTTGTTGCTGTATTCTTTTAGCAAGATAATACTAGTAGGTTTCCCCTAGGCCCATGAGCTATCTAGTCTCAGGTTCTTGGTTACTTTAGCAGTGTCAGGTATGGGTCTCATCTCATGGAGTAGGCCTTAAATCCAATAAAAATTGGTTGGTTACTTTCATAACATTTGTGGAACTATTACACCAATGTATCTTGCAGGCAGGTCACTCTTGTAGAGTTTGCTTCTCTTCCAGTAACAAGCAGAGTACTTTCTAAAACCATGAACACAATGAAGCGCCCAAGTTGGGTACCATCAATTTCTCCGTTAATTACATAGGTAAGTGGTATCTTCAGAAATATGTCTTCACCATCGAAGCTGTGGAAATCAACCAACAGCCTTGGCAATAGCCTGTGATGCTTGGGGATGTCTACGGGTCCTACTTTGACCAATGACTCAAGACAATGTAACCCATTCCTGGTACAGTAGGTTTTACTTGGTATCAGAAAATATCTAGTAGGAATATTGTCTCCCCCATTATGTGATGACTCCATCTAAATTCCTGTCATATGTTGCACATATTTTAGGCAGCCTCTACACTAGTAGTTCTGATTATGACTTTTCCAGTATTAGCCATCCCACCGCATATTCCCTCCTCTACTCTCCAATTCTTCCAATTTCATCTTCCAATTTTAGTTTCTTCTTTATCTCTTTGTAACACTTTTATTATTCAGGAATGTTTTAGATATCCTGTTTTTTTTTTAATGCTTCAATATGAAGCTGAAAATTGTGGGGTTTTTTTTCAGATTTTGTGAAGAACCGTGTTGGAACTTTGATGGGGGTTGCATTGAATCTGAAGGTTGCTTTTGGTGAGATGGCCATTTTTACTATGTTAATCCAACCAATCCATGAACATGGAAGATCTTTAGAGCTTCTTTAATTTTTTTCTTCAAAGACTTGAGGCTTTTAATCATACAAATCTTTCCCTTGGTTGGTTAGTTACCACAATCTGAAAAGCTTTTGTAAGGCAAAGGACACTGTCAATTGGACAAAGCAGCAGTCTACATAATGGAAAATATCTTTACAACCCCACATCTGATAGAGGACTAATATTTAAAATATACAAAGAACTAAAGAAACTAGATATAATCCCAAATAATCCAATTAAAAATTAGGGTTCAGATCTCAACAGAGAATTCTCAATGGAGGAAACTCAAATGACTGAGAAACATCTAAAGAAAATTTCAACATTGTTAGCCATCAGGAAAATGAAAATCAAAACTACTTTAAGAGCCCATCTCACACCTGTCAGAATGGTTAAGTTTAATAAATCATGCAACAGCTCATGCTGGCAAGGTTGGTAAGGGGAACACTTCTCCATTGCTGATGGGAGTGAGAACTTGTACAACCACTAAGGAAATTAGTATGGTGGTTTCTCAGAAAATTGGGAATCAATCTACCTCAGAAGCCAGCTATATCATTCTTAGGCATATACCCAAAGGATGCTTCATCCTATCATAAGGACATTTGCTCAACCATGTTCATAGCTCCTGTATTCATAATAGCCAGAAACTGGAAACAATCTAGATGTCCCTCAACAGAAAATTGGATAAATAAAATGTGGTATAGAGCTGTTAAAAAAATGTTACCATGAAATTTTCAGGGAAATGGATGGAACTAGAAAAAACAGTCATCCTGAGTGAGGTAAGCCAGACCCACAAAGATAAATATGGTATATATTTACTTATAAGCGGATATTAGCCATTAAATAAGTGATAATCAATCTGCAATATGCATACCCAGAGAGGTTAGGTATAGAGGAAGGGACTAGGTAGGACACACAAATCTCCCTAGGAGAGGAAAGATAGAATAGGATTTTATATGTGTACTGGGGTGGGTGAAGACTGGAGTGGAAGGATTATATGGCAGGGGAGATAGAGTTGAGGGAAGGAATTTGGGGAGATCCAGCTTCTGAAACTTCAAAGCCCACCTCAGTAACACACTTCTTCCAACAAGGCCACACCTCCTAAAAGTGCCACTCCCCATGGGCCTATGGGGGCCACTTTTATTAAAACCAACACAGACACCAAAGAGAGAGGACAATGGATTCATGCTGAATAAAAACTGTCATTGAACAGTATTTTTTTTTTCGTACTGGAAGTAGAGAACAGATTCTCTGTCTTTTAAACTCCTTTTCAAAGACTTTAACAAGCTTCTTGTTACATATTGAATGTTTCATTCATGAACACTAAAATGTGTTCTTATAAAAATATTTGTCCTGCTGAGTGGAATATGAATCACACATTACACTTGCTCATAGATTACAGAAGATGATGAAATCCTGGTTTTCCATAATTATTCCTTCGGAAATTTCTTGTCACATAGCTGCTTTCCCACTTATGAGCACTGGAATATGTACTCACAAAGCAGAATGTGCCCATGCCAGAGGATGGACGCACCACACATGAGCTTCTTGCGTGCGGTGGAAACAGGTGGCACATCTCGATGTTCTGTGAAGATCCCCTTCCAAATCTCTCACAGGGTCCTTGTCACATGGTGAATATATCATAAGGCACAATCTCTTCCTGATGGCTATGAAATATACAGTGTGTCCAGAATCTTCTCATGAAATGCAGTGTGGCACATTTACATTGTTCTATAAAAAGTCTCTCAGAACATTTTTATATATTGGGAGTGCCACATATGAGCAGTAGTGAATATATGCTTATAAATATACTTTCTTGTTTTTTGTTGAAAGGCAATTCATACAAAACACTGTCTAGTGGTGCAGAATATGACAACACACTTGTTTGTCTCATTTTGAGGAAGGGTCCATCAAACATCTTGTCACACAGTGGCACTATCTAACTTGGGCAAATGTTGAATGTATTCTTGCAAAACTGAATCACTCAGAAAAAAGTGGCTAAGTATTGAAAAAACTGAAAATTAAAGACCTTTCTGTGGGAGTAGGTACAATCAATGCCCATGATAAACTCTGAGACCTCCTGTTGTAGGAGGCTGCTTGTTGTCTCCTGGCAGCTCAGACCCGAAATAACCACACAGAAACTGTATTAATTAAATCACTCTTTGGCCTATTAGCTCTAGCTTCTTTTTGTCTAGCTCTTACATATTAATTTAACCCATCTCCATTAATCTGTATATCACCATGTAAAGTTCCAGCATCCACCTCCGGTGGGGCAACATGGCTTCTCTCTGACTCTGCCTTCTTTCTCCCAGCATTCAGTTTAGTTTTTCCCACCTAGCTCTGCTCTACCTTATCACAGGCCCCAAACAGCTTCTTTATTAACCAATAGTATTCACAGCATACAGAGGGGAATCCCACATCACCTCCCCTTTCCTGTATAAATAAAAGGACGGTTTTAACTTTAACATAGTAAAATTACACATAACAAGACAGATATCAGGTAAGAATTGTAATTACAATATTTATATCTACTTTATCTTTCAACATAAGGAAAACTATAACTGTAACTATATATTCTTCAACTCCATCAAAGACTCCAGAATGATATAATTTTACCTAAGTTAACAGGAATTGCATTGTAAGCAATTTCTAAAACTTTAGAATTGAGAGACATCTTGCTTTCTGGACAGTCACCCAAAGTTCTCCTGTATCATTGGGGCACCCATCTTCAGCCTATAGCCCCATAGTTTCAGCAGTCTTTTCATTGAAGCAGGAAATTTCAAAGACAATTCCACCTATATTAGCTTTTGTCAGTCACTTTCTTCTGTGTCCTACAGAATGTCTGGAAGACTCTTTCATGAATCAGGAACCCTGAAGGACCATCTCACCTTTAGGCAAGTTCAGCAGTCAACTCTCTGTGGGTCCCGTATGCCCAGTTCACACAGCATAATATCAAGCAGTCCAGGTAAGAGCAGTTTCTTGCTCAAATGGCTAACAAACTCCATGAGGAGCCTCTTTGATGCCCATCTTCCTCTTGAAGTAATTGGTGTTGCCAGGAGCAGATTATCTCACTGTCATGAAAAGTCTTCAGTTCTTGAACATTAAATGCCATATTCTGAAGGTCTCTGAAAGATTTGAAGGATACCTAACTAACTGAAATATCTCTCTCTATATATAGAAAACTTAACTAACATGACTACAAGCTTGGCTATTATAGATGATTATCTATTAACCTATATTTCTTAATTATACATTACATTTTTAAATGAGCTGGACAAACACAATACCTTAATCAAGAGCAGAAATACATATACACAATATAACAAAATTGACCTTAAATTTGCATCAGTAAACCAAGATCTATAACAATGCAAATCTCTATAGTATATCTCCCTTTAAATGTAAACAAACATTTATAAACAATCATTTAGAGAATTTGGGCATAGTTCTCTTCAAAGTACTTCCTGCTTTTTGTTGGGTGAAGTATTTTTTGGGGGGGTGTTCACAGTGACCTTCTGGGAGGTCTTGGTCCATCAAACCACATTAGTCTGGAAGAAATCCATAGGTTCTCATCTTCTGTGGGAACAAAAGAACTTTTCCAAAGCAACATATCCTTAGACTCAAAGTCTGAAATCGAGTTACCTTTAAGTTGGTTTAACCTAGAAGTCCATACAATGAAATGTCTCTTTGTACTTAGCTCCTTCACAGTCAAAAATTTCAAAGAAAACACAATAATATATATAATTCAGACTCTCTGGGTATATTGCATCTTTACATGGCTTATTTTCTTTACTCTATTACTTTTTCTACAAGTTTAATATTTATTTTATTATCTTCACTCCTTTAATCTATGACTATCTGTACTCTGTCTCTTTAAAGACTTTGTTTTATTTTTTAAAACCATTTACTTTTTAAAATAACTGTCTGTACTTTTTTTTTTGCTCTAAAGCCTACATATATTTTTTAAACACACTGTGCCTCATTTAGAAGTATTTTATGTCTGAATCTGTCTTTATTGCATATCTGTAATCCTTTTCTGTTCAGAACAGCTTCATAAAATGGAAAGCAAATAAGTGTTTTTTATTAAGACTAAGGCTGCTTTTCCTTTTGGTTCTGCCCAGTTTTACATGGCAGTGCGGAAGTCTGTTTAGCATGAGCCATGCTCACAGTCCCATTTTCAGGGACATAGCAGATCTATATTGTCATTAAGCAAGGTGTAGCACTCTGGCCAAAAACCCTATTTTAATGTCCAGCCTCTTGAAAGAGCCAGAGTTTGTGCTGGCAGCACAGACCAGGAAGCTGCTGTTTTAAAACCATGCAGCTTTTTTTCTGCTACCACTGAATCAGTAAGACCTCTCTGAAAGGAGCCACAGCATGCCATCAGCAAGCAAAGCCCATTTGAAAAAAAATGCAGCTAAACTTTGCCTTTTAGTGTCTAGAATTCCTTTCCAAGCCCTCTCAGGTTTTATGTGGATTTAGCTAGCACATGTTGAAGTGCCAATTTGTTGTAGAAGGCTGCTTGTTTGTTTCCCAGCTGCCCAGAAGCTCAGATCCAAAATAACCACACAGAAACTGTATTAATTAAATCACTGCTTGGCCTATTAGCTCTAACTATTTATTGGCTAACTCTTACGTCTTAATTTAACCCATTTCTATTAATCTGTATATCACCAATTACCGGCTAAAATTCCGGCATCTGTCTCTGGTGGGGCTATATGGCTTCTCTCTGACTCTGTCTTCTCCCAGCATTCAGTTTAGTTTCCCACCCCACTGCCCCTAGTTCTGCTCTATCCTATAACAGGCCCAAAACAGCTTATCTATTAACCAATGGTATTCACAGCATACAGAGGGAATCCCACATCAACTTCCCAGAAGGCCCATCTCCCACTCAGGGATGTTGCAGTTTATCTTAAAGATGTTGCATAGACATGAAGAAGGAGAGTACCCATCAACAAAGACCAAAGAACTCATCAGTTGCATTTTACCCAATCTTTGCTGGAATGTCTGCTCTCTACTGGTGGTATGCATCTCAAAAAGAGTGCAGGTATTTTTTTAAATTAACTCTTTACTTTTGAAAACAAAATAGGTCCTAAGTGAGAATAGAGATGTGAAGTTGTCTGTTTCTTGTTTTTTGTTTGTTTTATTTTTTAATTTTTTAAAATCTGTTTTCCCTACAGAAGTACCCCTTCCACAGAAACCATGCTGAGGATGTGACCAAAACTGGGAGGAACCACAACACCTGTGCTGGAAACTGGATTGAAACTGGATTGACTGCTCATCCCCCCGCTTCACTCGGTGAAGCCCTATTGACTCAAGGCAGCGAGACTCAAAGGTATCTCTTCCAGGGTTTTCCAGAACCCCTACTGCTGAACAGTAACTCTGCCTTCTTTCTGTCTCAGATTTCTATAGCAAAAGACTTCTTTCTAAAACTTTACCCCAAGATCTGTGAATTTAATTTTTCAAATTTTCAAAACAAAAAATGAAAGGCCTCCAGCTTTGGGTAGCTTTAGTAGCTATTGAGTTTCTGGGACCCCAGCCTCTTAGGATAATCACACAGAACCAAGAAAGGCTCTGCCATACTAAAGACACCTGGCATTCCCATACTATTTCTGATGTGTTGGCTGAACATCTGAAGGAGGGAGGGTACATGGATCAGCATTCCATTGCCAGCTTTCACTGCACCTCGTCTTCCATCTTCCTGCTTTCCTTGGTGATGTAGCTGTTTCTCTGTTGCAGTGGCAAAACACTGACCAAAAGTAACTTGGGGGAGGAAGGGATTATTTCATTTTACAGCTGCAGTCTATTATCAAGGGAACCCAGGGCAGGAACTCAAAGAAGAAGCTTCTGGAGGCAGGACCTGAACCAGGGGCCATGGAGGAATGCTGTTCTCTGGCTTGCTAAACTACCTTTCTTATATCACTTAAATCCACCTCTTTTGAGATGGCCTCATCCACAGCTGCCACATCATGTAGGACCCTGCTACATCAATTAACAATTAATAAAATGCCTCAAAGACATGTCTGTTGCAAGATACTTGTTTTCTCTGTGTGAAGAGGTGTTTATATTTTACCTCACCTGCATAAGGCACCTGATTGGTTTAATAAAGTGATGGATGGCCAATAGATAGGCAGGACGGGATAGGTGGGACTTCTGGGCAAAGATAGGAACTCTGGGAAGAAGAGAGGTGGGATTTGTCCACCAAAGGATTTCACCAACAAGAAAGCAGAGGAAGTTGAACATACAGAATATAGGAGAAGTAAAGAGCCATGACAGTATGTAGATTAATAGAAATGGGTTAATTCAAATTATAAGAGCTAGTTGTGAACAAGCCTAATTTAAGGCTAAGAATTCATAATTGATAAGTCTCCATATCATTATTTGTCAACTGGCAGTCCAAAGAAAGTCTGACATGGCAGATGGCCTGGTCATTTAAGGTTTTCTTCCCGTGGGGAGAAAAGGCTGATGAAGCACAAAGAGCTAGGTCTAGCTTGAAAAAACATCTGAACAGGCACAGTATTCTTGAAGATGTGCTTAGATGCTAAAGAAAGAAAAGAAAATAGGTATAGACAGTCATAGAAAAAATAGTTTAAAAATATTAAAGTGACATTCTTAAAGAAAAAGTAAAAATAAAAATAAAAAGGAATAAACCATGTAAGGATGGGAAATATTATATAACAGAGGATGTCTGGATCCTATATAGTGCTTTATTAACTTTAAATTTTTAAATACTAATGAGCAAATAAACAACAGCTGCTGAGAGACATTGGATTTGGAAACTGCTGAATTAAACTAGTCTATATATTTTAAGGATGCCTCAACTTCAGAATGGAAGTCAGAAAATGTGTTGCAATGGGGGAGAGATTATGTATTTGTTTCTTCAAGAAACAAAATATATATAAATTCCTTCAAAATTAATAAAGATTGGATTTGACCAGCGAAGACCTGAAAATCACGGCTGTAGACATTAAGGAAGAAACCAAACCAAGCCATACCAAACCAATCCAAACCAAAAAAACTACAAGATAGGTGAAGTATATACTAACCCCTCTACATGGGAACAGCTCTGAGACTGGAGGAGATATGATAAATCTTACTGGCTACAGAACCCATATGACTTATTATTGCATTTCATTCTTTAATATGGCATGGATGGAGATTTATATTACAGTTTGCTTATGCAGACCAAACAGACTTATAAAGTTGACAGATGTCTTTTACTTGCTCAAACACAGAATAAATAATCATATTTAGCTGATCTGTGCACACCACACATTCCATTCCATACTTGTGTTAATGCAGATATGTATGTTATCTTTAAAAGTTTGTGTTTTTCTCAGAAAAAAAGAAGATCTGAAACCAATAAAGACAAGTAGCCCAGGTAATCCAGCCTCTCAGAAGGTATCTGTTACCATTTCCTCAACAATCTGCATGCAGGACAACTTCAAAGCTGCTAAATGAGATGGTCCAGCCTCATAGATTACTCCATCCAGGACTTCAGATAATCCCTGCACTTTCCCATCACACAGAGACTGGATGACAAATGATACAACTATCTCTCCCAAGACTTGACTATTATCCCAACTTTCTCAGGGTCCCCTAAAGATGCCATCACCCTATGACAGCAGGAAGTAATTTTAAGAACATGACTTCCACATTCCCAAGAGGTGGGTAGGTGTTTTGTTTTTGTTTTAGTTTTTGTCATTCAGATTGTAAATGTTTGCCATCATCATTTTGGGGGACTGGCTGAAAGTTGTTACTGGTCATGGCCAGGGAAAAACTAAGCAAAGGAGGTTAGATTCAGGGATCTCTTTCTGAAAAGAAAAAAGGGATATAGGAATGATGGGGGGAAAGGGTAGATTATTGAATCTACTTTTAAACTAAAAAACAACTACTAGTCTCAAATATTTTAAATTGGTATGTGCAAGTGTTACAGTTCTGGAGGGAAAGGTACCCTGAAGTCAGACAATACCTACAGCTGTGGAGGGGAGGTATCCTGGAGAGATACAACTATGAGGAGAAAGGTATCCTGACTTGTTCAGAAGTCAGGCTACACCTGAAGCTGAGATCTGATGGGTGATGGTCTCCCTGCAGAATGTGGCAATCCTGCTCCTCAAGGGGGGCAGAGAGAGAGAGAGAGAGAGTGAGAGAGTGTGAGCGAGAGCGAGAGAGCTGAGCTCTACTTCCCTAAGAAAGCTTCCCAGCAGAGGTGTCCTTTTTCTCTCAGCTCCAACTCAAGTTGTTACTTCTCTGCTTAACTCTGCTTAGCGCAAAACCCCTGCAGAAATGTTAACAGTCTGCTCTGGCTCTGGAGAAAAGTTGGTACTTCTCTGCTCCCCTAAGGGAGGTTCCCAGCAGAGGTGTCCATTGCCTCTCTGCTCCACTCTACAAAAAGAGTTTCCCAGAAGAGATTCTGCTCCAATCTGGCAAAAGAAAGTCTTTACCCAAAATATTTTAAGAGATTTATTTGGGAGGGAGGAATCCAGAAAAGTGGCTGCCTCTGCCAGAGTGAAGAAGGGCAGCTGCCAACTGAATAGGCACAGTGCTTATATAGGTCTTCTTGGGGCAGAGTTTTTTTCCCCAGGGAGAAGATTTTCAGGATAAGAATTTGTCAGATTTCAATCCCCTGAGCTTGACAAGCTCAGAGATTGCCTAGATTTTGTGTTCAGGGATTAGTTGGTTTCTTGCTCACTTGGTCAGGGATAGAGTGTGTTTCCTGGACTCTAGTTTCAGGGCCAAACTGTATTTCTTCTACTGCCCCCCCTTTTTAGCCCTTTGGCCCTAGTTTCAGGACAAGGGTGTGTTTCTTTCACTGGCTCCTGTTTCATGGTCAGAGTGGGTTTCTTCAGCTGGCCCTTTTATCTTACAGTATGGATTTTTGTATACTGATACAAATTTAAGATTATTTTTGTTGCAATATACTGTATATTTGTCTCTACTCTTTTTTAAGGTATTGTACCTATACAGCTTATTTAACAATAAAATGTAAAGTTCTAGTCCTTGAAAGCTATGATTACAGACTGCTTAGGATAATAAAGAAATGCAGGTTAATAGTCAACTATAGCAATCAATGTAGTCATGTTAGGTATGTTTTCAAGGTCAAATAGAGATAAAGTTTAGATAGATAGGTAGTCTTCAAGCACTTCAGAGACTGAATATGGCATTTAAGATGTTTTAATAAGATAGGGCTTTTTATGACAGTGAAGTACCTCTGCTCTTGGCAGCACTAACACATCTCAGAGAAGATGATGTGCATTGAAGAACCTCTATATGGAGTCTGCTTTCACTTCTGGCAATATGATCCACTGGGCAAGAAACTGCCCTTTCCTCAACTCTTGATAGTATGCTGTCCAAATCAGACAAGCAGGACTCAAGGGAAACTGACAGCCAAACTTCACCAAGACAAGATAGGCAAGTCCTTCAAAATTCCTGCTTCATAGACAAGTATGTCAGATATTCTAGGCCTGTAGGCTGAGGAGAGGTGCCACAACACTGCAGAGGACCTTGGGTGACTGTCCAGGCTGCCAGCTGTCTTCATCATTTCTATAGTTTTAGAAGTTGCTTGCTCTGCACTTCCTGTTTACTCAGGTAAAATTTTATCCTTCTTGGGTCTCTGATGAGGGTTGAAGACTAGATAATTATATTGTTTTCTTTGGTGACAAATTTAGAAAAGAAACTTACAAAAAAGAAGTAAAGTATATAAGGTTGAGAGACATAAAACTTAAGTTTTTTTATCTAAGAAAATGTTTTGAGCTCTAAAAGGATATTTTATGCTGGTAATACATGGAAAATTGTTTAAGTATAAAACTTTGAACTCACCAAGATAGATTAGGTAATATTTTCTCTGAATTTGCCAAATACTAATGAACTGGACATTGTGAATGTAATTCTTACTTGATAATTATTCTTATTATATACAGTTTTACTGTGTTAGTGTTAAAACCTTTCCTTTTTATTTATATGGAGGAAGGAAAATGTTGCAGGATATTTGATTGTACTGTGACAATCCAAGACTGTGTTAATAAAGTTAAACTTGGATCAGGGGTCAGAGCCAGTGACTGGTTGACAAGAGTTGACGAGAGAGATTTCAGAGGACCCAGGATTTGATAAAGAGGCACAGGAAGGTACTAAGGGGTGGCTTAGAAAGATTTGAAGCCTTTTTTTTATCTGAGAAGTGTGAATCAACTGGTCACTTCTCCACCACTTCTTCTATCTACCAGTTTTTTACCCTAATATCTGACTATTGAGTCGTTATTGGTAATAAAATAATTTAGATAAGCCCAACAATTGGCCACAGGCCAATCTGATGAAGGTAATTTCTCAGTTGCAATTCCCCTTTCCAAGGTATATTTATGCTTGGTCAAGTTGAAAAAAATTAATACTTATTGTATACTTAATGTTAGCAGCTCCCTTTTTTGTGTCTAAGCCAAAAACATTTGGTCCTACAATGGCTAGAGATGCTGGAGATGCCCTGTTGTCTTTTTTAAAAAAATCTCTTTCCCTCAAGGGGCACTCTTTCCCAGGGAAACCATACTGAGGGTATGGCTGAAGAGGGACCTTGACTCTTGGAATGGATAGTAGAATGACCTGCTCAATCCTCCCTGGTTCCTGTAAGGAACCCAGAAAGACCTGAGTGAGTGTGTAAAGAGCAGGTAAGTCTGGAGTGAATGTGTACTGTTGACATGGCCATGGCCTATCAGCCCACTGCCTCAGACCTGTGGAATGGCAAAGCCTTCCCTCCAGGGTAAGGCTCAGAGGGATGTTAAAGCCTTCTTCTGATCTGGGTGTGAATGTTGTGTGTGTGAAAATACAGGTGTTTCTGAACAACTGACCAACCTATACAAATCTAGCAGCTTCAGCTTCCTCCTCCTGGATGTTTAGAGCCTGAGACTACTGCCTAAAGGTACTAACTAACTCCTCCTCCTTCTCTGTACATAATAAATGTGCTGAGATTCTAGGTTGTTACACAATTGGTGCTATTTCATCAGTGTGAGTACAACCCACCAGATCCCAGCTGTTCTTTGTATGTGTCTGTCCCTTCTTCATTCCCTTGCTACCCTTAGTCAAGGTTTCAAACCATGCAGGACACAATACCTACCTCTAGTAAAGCCTTAGAAACTCCAAGGCAGTGAAGCTTAATGGTACCCCACTCCCAGGGACCCTGTCTTCTATACAGGAGCTCTAACTTCTTTATCTCTCTTAAGCTCTAGTGCAGGTTAATTTTTGGTAACTTGACATTACTTAAGAGTCAGCAAGGTAGAGAAGTGCCTCCATCAGATTGGACTTTGGGCAGGTCTGTGGAATCATTTCTTGATTAATGATGGATACAGGAGGTTCATCACATTGCAGGTGGTGTCACCTTGGGCTGATGGTCCTGGGTTGTACAAGAAAGCAAACTTGCAAGTCAAGGAAACAGTCTTTCTCCATAGTCTCTGTTTCAGTTCCTGCCTCCAGGTTCCTGAGTTCCTGCTCTGGTTACCGTCCATTATGAACTGTAACCTGTATGCCAAATAAACTCTTTCCTCCTCAATTTGGTTTTGGCCAGTGCCTTATCATATCAACAAAGCAGTAAACTATAACAGCTCTTTAAAATTTTGTTCTAAAACTCAACCTCTGAGGGCTCTGTCACACTCAGAGACACCTCAATATTCCTGTATCAATATTCGAATAATGCTGCAAGAGAAAAAGAAAGATACCACAACTGTTTATGACAATGTTTGGCCATCAGGTTAAGATTCCTTTCCATTTGTGAAGGTTTGGGATGGGATGTATTTTCATTTGTCTCTAAGGTGGGGGAGCAGAAGGGTCTGAGCCTTTTCAATTTCCCACAGAAAATATTGCAATATTGTGTCACTTCATTATGCAAGTAATTATGCACATACCACATATATGTGCTGTTTATATAGTTATATCTCAGTAATGCTTGCTAGCACTAGTTTTTTTATTGATATAGTTCTGTTTCAACATGCACACGTCTGTGCATAAAAACACTGTGTTTAATTTTTGCAGTCATATTTAATCCTGAAATTTATTTCTGAAATGAGTCATTTCCTTCAATTAAGTGTAAGATACACTGTCTTACGAACACTATGTTCTTGGCTATTTTTGCTAATTCACTCTCTGCAAAAATCTGTAATTTAAAACCTAGGCTTAATAAAACAAAGATTTTGTTCTACAGAAAAAATAAAGGTAATTAGGATTTTGAGTACAAGAATAAAAGAGCCTTCATTAAACTTCATTAATCTTATTTGATTTTCCAGGGTGTTAGTACTTTGGTACAGACACATTTTGTAATGTACTTTTAAAAGCATAAAATCTGTATTTTGAGGTTTGTAACTGTAAGTCCTTGGGATGAATAATCACCTGTTAATCACCTTCCAGAGTCACTCACTTACTTATTTATGTATATTTTTAATGGTAGAAAACAGAAAAAGGGAGATTTATTTAATGTAACAACACTGAGAAGGTGTACAACAAGATGCAGTGACCGTAGGGTAAGCTCCCACCGCATCTGGGACTGACGCTTACACAGAAGGCCAAGACTGCACATCTAAGCAGTCCCATTCAAGGCGTTGTCCTGACCACCATTGACCACCATTCTCCTGGCTTCAATCTCACCCTGTAGAGCGGCCCAGCCACCTGTTAGAGGTGAATAAAATCTCTTTCCCAGAGACAAGTTCCCCTCTGCCTGGCACCTTTTCCTTCTCTGTGCATGAGATTCCTGGAGAATTTCCATTTCTTTCAGGGTCCTTTGTGCCAGGAATCTGATAGCTTGAGGGACACAAATGTCTCTTTAGGACATCTTCATTTCTACCGGGCCAGTTAAAATTCCCGCTTTTCTGTTTTAACACTTCAATCTTAAGGTGGACTCTCTGTGTTTGCAACAAATATAATCCACAGCATGGAAGCAGTGAACACGATGAGAAGATATTTAGTTAGGGCCAGGCAGCCGTTTTACATAACATCTTGGCTTTAGTTACTTTTTGGAGAGCAGGCCTAAGTAACTCCAGCTAGTTGGCTTGAGACAGGGTCTCATCATCAAAGTCCAATTGGTCCTCAAATTTATAATCTTCCTGTTTTGGCTTCCCAAGTGCTGGGATTACAGGTGAGCATAGCCATTCCCAGCGTGGCTTCATTTTAATTCTGTCAACTCCCCCAACCCTTGTCTCTGAATAATATTCTCTGAAGACATCTCTGATTAACTCATGTTTTGTTTTCTATTGTCCTGCAAGGCCAGGAGAAGATTCATTCTGGTTGGTCTGACTTGGAAAGAGATCTGAAGTAAATGTAAGAATGATTAGCATTATAGTCCTAGATAGGGAATTGGGAGAAGCTAGAACAGAGGATATTTTTAAAATGTTCAAGATAAAGTCCATTATAATTTCTTGATGGGTTCACAAGAAATTTGACTCCTCCTAGATTTTTAAAATTTTTTTTTTCTAGACCTCCAAGGCTAGTCTTGAGAGTGAGAACCCAGGATCTGTTTTGGTATTTTGGTAACTGTTGGAGTAGAGTTACAGTGAGGTCCTACCTAGATGGCTTCCAGAGAGGGAGTGAGAAGAAATTTAAGTATAGTTTGACAGTGGCGAGGTGCTGTATTATCATTAATGATAACGGAATCATCACTATTGGATTGAGATAAGGTCTAATAGCAGTTTTCTTATCAAGAAGAAAATCATTAGTGAGGAACAGTTGTCTAAACATCTACAGATTGAATCCCAAAGTCTGGGGAGTGTGGTCCCTTAGAGTGTTAAAAATTATACTAATAAACTTTAATCTTTGGTTATGTTTCTTGTTAGGTGTTTATGATCATGCAGCTGGCCAAAATTAACCACTTTCTGCTTTGTTTTGTTTTTAACCCCATCTCCATTTTTTTCTAAGTAATATCCACAGAGAAGTGCCAAGATCTGAGTTTTATCTCTGTTGCTAGGTTGGTGACATGTCAATCCAATCTGTCTCAAGGAGTGTAATATTACAAACCTTCCCTCTATGAAAGTAGTTGCTCAGTAGATCATTCTGGTTAAGCTTGTGTGGCTTTTGAGTTCTAACTTAAAGAGAAAAAAAAATCAAGATATTTTTGTTGATTTGGGATACTGATGAGATTCTCAATGCCTGTCTGGATTTTAAAACTTTTTGTTGAAACATAGTGTTCTAACATTATCGGAGATAAAAGTAAGCGTATATAGAAGGAGATGTGTGTTGTCAGAAGCTAAGCATTGCTATGCAAAGTAAGCAATGCCCTGCCAGGCTCACCCATTGACTCCCCCATCACATTATCCACACTTGGTGCTGTAAGTTTCAGGAGACATCTTTTCTTTATCTGTTGTTATCTTAATAGGGATACTGGAATTCCATGGTCTGAAAGAGTCCAGGAGAGTAAGAGTAACTTTCCACCCTTCAAGATACTTCAAGGGAGATCTGTGAGGCATATGGCCCCTACTTCATCTTCCCAAGCCTTGACTTTAATCAAACTATCTCTTATATTCATTTCTCCTGGTTGTCCTGTTGTCCTCAAGTTTCCTTCTGAGCCCTGTATTCAAATTTTTACACCAATGAGACTAAGGACCAGTGGAAGGGACCGTGACATATTTAGATATTACAGTACATTATTTATAACACTGTATATCACTCCAGCAACTATTTCAAAGCAACAGTTAGTCCATCTTAACATTGTCAAAGTGATGTGCACTTAAAATGGACCAAGGCAAAAGTATTTCTGTATACAGGTCAGCCCTGAAACTAATTATTTTAAGTGTGACCAGTAAAAGCAGTTTAGATATTTTTTAAACACTTAATAAAGAAAATATTTTAAGCCATTTTTAGGTTATTACTCTTAAATTCTGTAGTCAAGTTTTCTTTCAGCCTTAATTTCCATAATTAACATATGAAGCACCAGATACAAATCATTTTGAGTAAGCTTAAAATAATGGTTAAAAACTGAAAAACAAAACAAACAAACAAAAAAACACCAACCCATAAATCCTCCCCCAACTCAATTAGTATTTTACATAAGCTTGCCAGAGATGTAGCCCAGAAACAAAACGTTTTCCTTTTGTCTTAAATTTAATATTTCTGAATTCTGATTCTTTTCTAAGATTTATTTATTTCTGAGTGCTTTGCTTTTATGCATATCTGTGCCCTTTGTGCACATGGTGCCTGCAGAGGCCAGCAGAGGTCCAGGAGTTAGGAATGGTTATCAACCACCATGAGGGTGCTGAAATCCAACACAAGTCTTCTGCAAGAGCAGTCAGTCAGTGTTATCATCTACAGAATCTTGTTTCCGCCTCTAGATTTTAGGTTAAAAGAAAAAGACATAGAAGAAGTTGCTTTTATAAGGCTAAAATGACCCTAACCACAGTCATACACACAAACACTCATACACATTAAAAAAAAGAAAAAGACACTCCAATCATGATTTTCAGTGCACAATGAATTTTAAAGGGAATGCAAAGCTGAAGTGGCCCGAGTTTTCTTTTGAGGAGCTCCAGGGGCAGAGATTAGTTTTTGTCCATTACTGTTTCAGAAATCATCCTTTGTTTTCATTTTATGTGTATTGATGATATATATATCTATATGTGTGTGTGTGTATGTGTATATATATGAATGAGAGTATAAATGGAGTTACCTTGTAAGGAACAGTAACACTTCTTCTTGATGCCAGGTTCTCAAATAGCTCAGTGTCAGTTGTGGAATACCTTCCCCTGGAATTGTTGGCCACAGGTATTTCAGAGATCCTATAACTACAGCTATACAGACTATAGCTATTGTTCTTGGTCTCCAGAACTTGATAGTAAGACTCCATTGCTGAAGGCCACTCATTGGCCACAGGATATGGAAGAATCAAGTTGGCACGGATCAGGCACTGATGGCTGCCATGCATAGTACTAAAAATTGCTATGTGGGTGGCTGAGGGGAACATGTTATCAACACTCTTACTTAGCTGTGAACCTTTGGAGTTACAATAACAATCTAGCTGGCAAGATATGCTCATAGGTGCAAACGTGTCATGACTGTTATAGGAGTAACCAACCACTTTTAGATTGGATTTAAGCCCACAGCACAAGATGAAACTCAGACCTGGCATTATAAACTTTGCAAAAAATCCAGAGCTGGGGAAGTCATAAACCACAGGCGAGAACTTGCTACTACTCTGCTAGATGAACACAACATCAATCTGCTTTCTCCTATCTATTCACCTCTATTCCTATGTATAGTGCACCTCTCAAGCCTCGGCAGAGAAACTTCCCTTTGTGTCAGATGGTGATCAGCATAGAAAGCCACAGCTGGTCAGAGTGCTGAGAATGAATGCTTTTGGGGTACTCAGCCCTAAATAAGACCCCTATTACACCATCTCCTTACATGGCTCAGAAAGCAATGAAGAGGAGGCAGAAAGATTGGCTCTGCCTCCTGATTACTGGGATTAAAGAGGTGAGACACCACAGTCAGCTATCTGTTTTAAATTTATTTCCTAAAATATTAATGTTTGTTATTCACATGTATCTGTTCCCAGGGTGTTTTCATTGTCACTTTGAAGCTTCTCTTTCCTTGCTTTCTATCTATATCAGTTGCTTTATCAAAACATCTTGGGCAATAAGTGGACCGTGAGGGCATCATTGAAAAGTTGATGCGAGGAGACAGAAAGGAAGCAACATGCGTCCGGGAGGAAAATGTTAGATGGTGGTTGGGACGTGACAGCATTTGAGGACCCCGTTTAAATTGCTCTATTCCTGAAGCTACTGTCCCAAGGCCTGATGTACAGTGGTATTTGGCATTTGAGTAACAGAGCAGAATATGCTTGACAGACTAGTTTCTACTGTATGTATGTATGAATGACCATCTCTAGCCATAATATCCTTTGAATTTCATTTTAACAAAACTGACTTTTTTCCATGTATCAAATATTATTAGTCACACAATTAAAAGACTGGACTCATGTGAGAGAAATCAGGGCTCCCAGATTTTGTGGGGCCTAAGGAAATTTTATTTTTTCTTTTATAATCAGAAAGGAAATGGTGTTCTTGGATATAGCTAACAAGAATCAAAAGAATTTAAGTTACTCTAAGGTAGCATTAATTTATTGCAACTTTAATATTTTAACTGCATCTTTATGAGTATGTATGTATGCATGTATAGTCCCCGTGAGTTTGCACATGACTGTTGAGGCCAGAGGTGAAGAGCTATACCCTGTGGTAGTTTGAATGTAATTGGCCCCATAAGCTCATAAAAGTCGTACTATTAGGAAGTACGGCTTTTTTGGAGTAGTTGTGGTCTTGTTGGAGAAAGTGTGCCACTGTTGAGATAACCTTTGAGGTCTTATATATGTTCAAGTCATGCCCAGTGTCTCAGTTCACTTCCTGTTTCCTGTGTATCAAGATGCAGGACTCCTAGTTCCTTCTCCAGCACCATGTCTGCCTGCATGCAGCCATGTCCCACCATGATAATGGACTAAATCTCAGAAACTGAAACCTATTAAATGTTGTCCTTTATAAGAGTTGCTATGGTCATGGTGTTTGTTCACAGCAATAGAAACCCTAACTACGACACTTGTTATTTTAGACAGTCTCTCACGGCCTTAATTCAGCTGAGCAGATGTGGCTAGCTGGCCAACCTGCTTCATGTACTTTCCTGCCTTTGCCTCCCCAATGCTAGGATTGCAAGAACACACTACCACACTTGAAATTTTTATTTGGGTTCTAAATAAAATTCAGGTACTTTAGCATTTTCAGTAAGCACTTTGTCGACTGAATTTTTTCCCTAGCCACCCCTCTTCCTAATGTTTATTATCAATAAAGACAAGTTAATAATCTTTCCTCATTCTCAGTAGTAGAAGAATTTTGCTTAGGCTCCAAGAGTTTGAATTTAAAACAGAGGCACCTCAAAATCGAGTGCCTCCTCAAATACTTAAATCTCTGTAAGTTTAATGAGACTTTTAAAGGTCTGAATTACACTGAATAATGAGAATATTTGAAAACACTTGAATATTTTTAATCTTGAAAAGTTGGTTCAAGGAAGGTTGCAGTTCCAGGTAAGGAAACAGCCACAACAAAACCATTATGAATTATGGGCTGGGAGGGCAACTCTGCTCGTAAAGTGTTTTCCATGGAAGCACAGGATCCAAGTTTGATCCCCAGAACCTGCATTACAGGCCAGGTATAAAGGATTCCTGAGGCTTACAGAATAGCTAGACTGTCAAATCCATGAGTTTCAGGCCCTGCGAGAGACCTTATATCAAAAAATAAGGGGAAATTGGGCACACCTGTATGCACACACTGAAAGATGAACGTGATAAGTGAAGGGACACGATATTGTCCTCATTTGTAGCTTCATTGAGCTGACTGGCATTATTTCTATCAGTTAACCATATCCCAGTGAAAATCCAAATATCTCAGATGGTTGTGAAAATCTGGAGTGTGATCCTAATTAGTCTTATCAGTAAAAACCAGGAATCAGATATTGGGGTAAAAGCCTGCAAGATCAGAGAAGTAGAGCAGCAGCCAACAGAAAACCTCTTACCTCTCAAATCCTCACACAGAAAGGCCGAGATCCTGTTTCTGCCCCCTCCTTATCACTTCCTCTCCCTGTCTAGCCTCATTACTTCCTGTCTCCTGTCTGTACAGTCCTCCAGACCTCTATGGTTAACTAGTCTCTAGCTCCACTCTCTGATATCCAGACAAGCTCTATTTGTTAGAACACAAACAGAATGTCACACCACAAAAATCCAAATATGAAAGGGTTTAAGAAACATAAAAATGTAAGACTTAGCAGAAAAGTTGTTGGAGATACTGAGTTCTATTTGTTGGTACCAGTTTCAATGTAGCTGAAGATAGACATCACCCAGCTTTTCTGAAGCCTATGGAGATGTGTTCCTAGAAGAGACTGGCTAGATATGGGGTAAGTTAAAACCGTTCATGTCTTGACCTTTGGCAACACAGTGGGTGGTGAGAAGGACCACCTTTTGTCTGAAAGGGAGCCTTAGCTGTGTCTTCCAACGCAGAAAAATCACCTCTCTCCAGCTCCCCTTCTTTCAGACTTCTCAGAGCTCTTTGAAGAAAGACTACACAATTCTGAATTTTAACTTACCATGTTCAAAAGGCTCCTGTGGTAGTGAGTAATTTCTTTCTTGAGCAGGAGGTGGCTCATATGACACTTTACTTCTTATAGGATTCCCAGTAGTTATTGTGTAAAGTGATATTTAAATGTTTTCCAAAAATGGTAATTAGAATGACTAATTGCCAATTAGGAATTAGAAGAGCTGATATGAGCATCAATGTCCAAGGAAGCCTAGGACTCATTAGTAAATCTGACAATGTGTACCATCTTTTCACTTACCCACGAAGCTATAGGATTGAAGATCACAGCCAAATCCCAGAAGGTCCGCTACCATGCAGGGAACACCACAGTGAAAGTTTTAGCACACCCCCACCCCCACCCTGGCCTTTTCGAAGACATTTTATTTTCATTTAATTTATTTTACTGTGTATGAATGAATGTTTGCTCCATGTATGTCTGTGCACCACATGTGTGCTTATTGCCTCAGGAAATTAGTGTTGGATCACCCGGAATTTGAGTTATGGATGGTGTGAGCCACCACTAGGGCTTCCTCTGGAAGTGCAGCCAGTACACTTCACCACTGAGCTATCGCTCCATCTCCTAGCCACCCCCGCCCCTTTTAAATACAGGAAGTTTTATCCTAAAAAGGGAAATAGGTGTCTTCTTTGAACAGTGAATCTTGATGTGCTTGGAGATAATGAAGGAAGAGTCAATGCCAGGCAAGGTTAGCTGACAGGAGTTGAGAAAAGTTAGAGTCTTCAGAATTAATATTCAGTTATGATGTGTATGATTTAAAACTTAAATTTCTGTTTATTTTTAGTATACCTTTAAAACTTAGATATAATTTCTAAAGCTTCATTAATCTTTTGCATACTAGTAGTTTTGTAAATTTTTAGATGTTTTTTAAAATTCCAAATAGATTAGGTTGTCCTAGTGATGAGGACTTAACAGTTTTGTGTGGAAAAAAAATGGAAAATCAAATGTTCCCCACTGAGGAAAACATAAAACCCTACTTATCTTTAATTTAATTTTCCCATTTTCCAAATTCTTCTAAGGTGAATCAACACAGTTATTAAACATTACACCAACTGGAGTATCAAATAGAAGTATTTTCTGAACATTCCCTTCATTGACTCTCTTTCCATTTTTTCCTAAAAATAACAAGCTTCTTCATGGTAGCCAGGGAGGGTCTGTGTTTGGATTAGATCTATATACTGCTTTGGGGAACTGACCAAGCTCAGTTACTCACATTGTGCCTCAAGCTTGTTCTGACCTTAAGAGAACACAAGGAGGCACAAGACACTGTGTGACCAGCCTATGTGTGTCTTCCTGGCTGAGTCAACAAAGCTCCTCCACCCCGAGAGTGTGCTTAGCTGAGCACCCCTAAGAGGCGAGTCCATCTCCACGCTGTTAGGCTGGAGGCCACAAGTCCCTCTATCTAAAACATCTTTATAATCAGGTGCTCAAGGGCCTTGTAAACTGATGGCCACAGGAAAGCAGTAAGCAAGAAAGGTCACAGAAAATGTAGAACTAAAACTGAAGGAGTGGCGGAGGGAAAGGCAAAGGCTAGCCAATCAACAAACATTTTCAGAGCAAACAACCAGAGTGCTCTGAAAGCCCAGTGCTCTGGAGGAAAAAAATGGATGTCTCGAACTGAGTGTTTGAAACAGACAAAACAGGGTCCGAACAGCCAGCTCTGAATAAACTAATAGACTCTTGACTGAACCAAGAGAAGACTGAGCCTTGGAAAGAACTCACCAGTTTCCACCAGGAGGGTGATGTTGAGTGATGAGGCACAAGGGGCCATGCTCATACCAAATACCAATCCAGATGACACCTCCAAGTAAAAGCATATAATCCCTGGGGCTCCACACTGGGTGCCAAAATCTTTAGATCTGTCCTCAGCCTTCCTAATGCTGTGACCCTTAATACAGTTCCTCACGTTGTGGTGACCCCCAACCATAAAATTATTTCATTGCTACTCCATAACTGTAATTTTGCTACTGTTGTGAATCATAATGTAAATATCTGATATGCAGGATGTCTGACATGCGACCCCTATGGAGACTGTGACCCACGGTTCGAGAACCACTTTAGCTGCACACACATGGCTCTGATCATGAAGGGAGAGAGTTTCTTCCGAAGTCAAATGTGGGTGACACAGTAGTACACTGTTTGGATTATATCACATACTGTATTCCAATGTGATAGCGGTTTGGGGAAGTTTTTACAGCTACCTTGACCGTATAGTTCTAACTTCATTTGGAGTAACTAGCTCTAATCTGAGGAAAAAATTGATCTTAATATCTAAATTATCATAGCTCTTATTTGTGGATATTGTCTGTTTTATTTTACTGGCATTATACCAGATTTAGCTTATAAAAATATATGGAAATGCACATTTTTGGAACAATTATATAACAATATAGTATTCCTTTAACTTGATTGTCTTTTCAGTGTACCAAATGCTAAAAAGTGATAGAAACAAGCGATGAGAACCATTAGACATCAGGATGCTATAGGCTGTGTAGGCATGACCAAATCCCCTTTCCTATTTTCATAGTTAGAAACAGAAACTGGAATCTAGACGGAATCACTGTAGTGCAGTCCATTTCCTTTTTAATTATCAGAAAACAACTACGGTTTAATTTTAAAAAGATTTATTTTTATTGTCTTTAATTATCTCTAGGTGTGTCTGGACATGTGTGCCATGCAGAGGCCGGGGTATCAGTTTTCCCTGGCAGTGGAGTTACATATGGTTGGGAACTGCCTGGTACGGGTGCTGGGAACCAAACTCTAATCCTCTGGAAGAACAGCAAGTGTGCTTAACCACTGAGCTGTCTCTTCAGTCCTAGTTAACTCTTATAAATCCTGGCTAATTATACTGTATGACTTCTTAAATACTCATTTAACCAAGGCTTAATGTAAAGAACATTACAAATGTGGTTTTTAGAGACTGATGTCTTCTGTATAATTTGGTTATGAAGAGTTAATGCTCAATCTTTGTATGTCTCTAGCTGGCATAAATAAAGGGACAGTTACTTCATTTGTTAACCATCTGAGCATATTATAATGCCTTTTTCCAACTTTTAATGTGTTGAACCAATATTTTAACATCAATAGAAATATAGTAATCAAATTGGCTGGACCCAGTATATATATATGAGTGTGCATGCATGTGTGTGTGTGTGTGTGTGTGTGTGTGTGTGCGTCTTTTACTTAACTTATTTTAAGAATTTGGATTTATTGCCAAACTGGAGTATTGAGGTTTTTTTTAAAAAAAGATTTAAAATAAGTTTTGGTGAATTTGAAAACTAGACTTTCTGTTAAGTCTGGAGCGTAGCCTCCAGCCCCTGGCATCCATCCCAGCAACCCTCTCCTGGGAGTTGTATTGCTCTGGACTCCAAATCCCAGCATGCCAGGTCAGGACCACTCCCACAGGGTATTTAAGTAGGCTCCCACAGGAGAAACACATGGTTCCAGGTTTGCATGGGCTCCCTGCTGTCCTGTCTCCCCTGCCATGTGCTCAGCTACCCAAGAGCTTCGTACTTAATAAAATGATGGGCATTTTGATTTGGTTTGATTTGACCTAGTTGGATTTTTTTGCTCCGGCAGAGCTGCCCTTTTCTTATTTTTTTCTTAACACTTTCTTTATCCAATTTATACCGAATCACAGTGAGAAAAGCGTGCTTCACAAAAATTGTGAAGAAAGACACTTGAATCTTGAATCATGAAAATTAGATTTAAGTAAGGTGGGAATCTGAGATAAGCTAATAGTGGCAAAAGCATGATTAACAAAAGGAAATGCTTCATTGTCATATATAATTTCATTAAAAACAACATTAGCCTTATTTTATTACTCAGGAACATACAAGTGAATTATTAAATACCATAATTAAAATATAAACATGAAAGGATTTAAGAAACATAGAAAGTGGGAGAAATGTTCAATTACTCGGGGTATTCAGTTGTCAGTGGCACTGAAGGCCAGCATTATCCAGATAGACTATTATGTGGATATGTGTTTTCAGATGTAGTTGGCACATGTTGGATGGGAAAAATGTGAGTCTAAAAGTTCATCTCCTGGAGTTTTGTAATGCAGGTGTTGTTTAGAAGTACCTGGAGAGAGTTTCTTTCCTCTAGTCAGAATGGTGGCTTCATAACGATGTCCTTTTTACTCTTGGTCGATGACAGCATCCTGCTTCTTTATCCCTCAAGGAAGACTTTGTAACCAATTCTGATTCTTAGTTATCACGTTTTAAAGTCCTTTATAACTCTATACATCTTTATTTGATAGAGATGGCTCATTGTATTTAATTTTTATAGGATACTAAGTGTTTGTTTTATAGAGAGATAATGATGATTCCCGAAGGAGTAAATCTTAGTAGAAAAGCAGAGTTTTAGTTCCTCTGGACAGTTCATTAGCATTATTATTTGTCTAATAGATCACAGTTTATAAAAAGATTTCAGAATCATCCACTAAAGTGAGTTTCACAATCATTATGTAATTTTAGTAGGAACAACTCAACTAAGAATTGTTCCTTAAAGAGGATTTTTCCCACGATTAATATAGTAACTATTTAACAAATCAAAGAGTTTGCTCAATGAGAAAAACTGTAAAACATAAAAGCAAAATCTAACCATAGGTTTTAAATGTCTTAGTAAGGGAATAAAACAAAGTCTTTATTTTTCTGTGCCTCACATTTAATGGTTTCATACTAAGAATATTTATGAAAAAAGAAAGTCATATGCTTTTTATGTTAACCATGATTATTACATAAGTGAAATAAAACTTTAGTTTATTTATTTTAATTTAGAACCAGTTTTGGAAGAAAATCTTATCAAAAATATATATAATACAGTTCACAGTTTAATGAAGCCTTGATCTTATGAATCCAGTGAATACCATTTTATGCAAACAAATAGCATTTTAAGGTTTTATTAAACACTTAACAGACCCAAAAATATAATTTTAACACTTTGAAGAAGTTTAGATTATGCAAGTATGAAAGGTAGTATGTATTTATTAGTGTTTTTAATAAATCATCAAAATGCTTGATAGCACCTTCCCATCCACTCTGGAATTAGTTTTTTTTGAAATTAAAATATAATTACATTATTTTCCCCTTTCTCTTTACTTCCTCCAACTCCTCACATATACCCATATGTGTGTGTTCTCAAGCGTACATGTGTATTCTTGAGTATATAAGTCAAGCCTTCTTAGTCCATGTAATGTTACTTGTATGCACGTTTTCAGGGCTTACCATTTGGTAGTGGGTAACCAACTGCTGTACTCTTCCCTTGGGAATACCATTTTCTTTTATTCTTGATATTCCTTAGTTGCCTGTGGGTCTTCATCCAGGGTTTATATTTCCCCCTTCATTATTATTTTGTCTGTGGGTGTCACCCTTACTCGGGTCTTGTTTAGGTGGCCATGTTGTTGAGACTTCATGGGTGTAGTTTCCCTGATGTTTCTAGGAGATGCAGTCTCACAGCAGATATTTTGCTGCTTTGGTTCATAAATCTTTCTGATTTCTCTTTTGCCATGATCCCTAAGCATTAAGTGCAGGAGTTGTATTATAGAAGAAGAAGGATCAGTAGTTTAGTGCCTGGTCTGGCAATGCTTCCCTCAAAAGTCATAGACTATCTAACACCAGCCTTAAGATACCCCTTATTTGTTATTGGTTATGGAACTCCAAGAAAGTCTCAGACTACTACAGGTTATTACTGTTACCCTTGATGCCTCCCAGAGGCACCATCGCTTAAGATACCTGCACTTCAGATACAGAACCTGGAGGATATGAGCTGTATCTTACCTAAAAGCATCCTTCATGTGGGTGAGCTTTTATGGTGCCGGAAAGTGCCATGCAAGTTTCCAAGGGAGGGGAGAAACCAACAGTCCTACTCAGCTATGATGCCCATGAACTACAGCGACTACCATTTCACAATAAAGCTTAAGGGTACAATGGTGGCACCCACATCTTGTTCTCTAATTGAAGGTAAGACCTGTTTAACAAGAGGGAAGTTATGTCTGGTACAGAAAACACAACCGTCTACCTGGGGCTAGTGATGTCATGGATCTTGGAGGAGAACCTACAGCCATCACTTGGCTAAACCAGCACATTCCTAACAGCAATCTAAATATGTATCTTTATACCTACAAATAAGTATAGCTCTCACCCTTCAGCAAAGAAACTTATCTTTGCAGCAGATAGAGATTATTACAGAAAACCACAACAAATCTAAACAGAGAACAAGAGACCCTGTGGTGCTCAGCCCCAGTTGATCCATGTTGGAATTTTTAACTGGCTTATGTTTTATTAGGATATAGAAGTAGAAATCTGTGTCTTTGCAACTTAAAGATATGGAGATAAATTTCAAGTAGTCAAGGAAGCCTGGCATTAGCAGAATGAAAGTTCAATAAATCAGAAGAGAACACAAAAGTGACATCTGCATATATTATTGATTGAACAGTGGTTCCAGAGACCAGTGGAAAATGATTGTTTAACAACTATTGATGGAACAAAAACTGGATATGAATAAGGAAAATGTCATGATTACCTCATGATCTATACAAAACTTAACTCAAATTAGATTGTAAATATTTTAAAACATAAATCCATAAAACTGCTATAAATAAACAAGAAAAAATCTTCTTTTGTTTGAGATAAATGAAGATGTTTTATGGTCAAAGTAAAAGCTATAAAAGAAAAAGACGGTTGAGTGTAATAGTATACATAGGTAATTCAAACACTGGGGAAACTGAGGCAGGACTGAAGTTATGGCCTGTCTGAGCTTCAATAATGAGAGGTTAAGTTAAAACACCAAGTACTGGGAATGCTGCTCAGTGGTAGGGAACTGGCCGAGCATGCACAGGTTCTGGCTTTCACTGCTAGCCCTAGAAAGAAAGAAAATGAAAAAGAGAGAGGAGAGGAAGGAGAGAGTAAAGAAGGGTCAAGGAGGAAAGGGAAATAGACAGGACGAGAGACAGGGAAGTGATGGAGGAAAGAGGAAAAACTGACTAATTGGCTTCCCTAATATTAAAATCATCTAGTATTCTATTAAAAGATAAGTTAATCTGATGGAAAATATTCACAACACATATATCTGATGAATGACCAGCATTTATCTTTATAACAGTGTATTATATGAGATAATACTCTGTATTTCTCAGGCTCTCTCTCTCTCTCTCTCTCTCTCTCTCTCTCTCTCTCTCTGTATGTGTGTATGTGTGTGTGTGAGTGAGTGTTTCATCAAGCATAGGCTTATATTTCATGTGCTCTAGTCTATTCCTTTCAGGAAAACTAATTTGATCCACAGGAATAAAAGACTGATTACAAAATATAAGGTGATGTGGCAAGAATAGTCTCAAAGTACAGTCGTATGAGAGTGGTATTCTCTAGGGTAAGTATCTAACCCACAGTGAACTCTTAGCACTACATAGCATGAAATCAAGTCAAATAGAAATTTGGCAAATTTGTGTATAAATGAGCTTGAAATGAATCATCAGCAAAACAAATTTGAAGTCCTCAGTTTGGACTAAGGATGTAACTCAGCTGGTAGCATGCTTGCCTATCCTTCATGAAGGCCTGGATCTGAGCCTCAGTACCAGAAATTGGGGAATGTAGCACACACCCACACTGCCAGAGTTTCAAGGGTAATTGTCATAAGATAAGAGTTTTACACTTATTTTCAGCTACATACTGAGTTCTAAGGCCAGCCTAGGGTACATGGTACGGGGGAGGGGAGTCCCGTCTCTAAAAAATAAAAGAAAAATTCTGATACTACCAGACAGTATGGCAAATGGCTATATTACAAGCTGATGATTCCAAAGGTTAGCATGAAGGTGAAACAACATGAAATGGAGCCTAGGCCTAAGTATTCGGTTTGACCTTGTGAACCAACAAACTCACCACTGGGTGTTTTCTCAATGGAAATAAAAGCATATATCTAGATGTATAAGGACTGGTAGAGAAAAGTTTGTTGTAAGAAGAGGCTACTTCTTCGTTCCTGGCTGTTCAGCCCCAAAATAATTACACAGAAACTGTATTAATTAGATCACTGCTTGTCCCATTATCTCTAGCTTCTTATCTCTTACATCTTAATTTAACCCATTTCTGTTAATTTATATTTACCACAAGGCTTGTGGTCTACTGGCAAAGTTCCAGTGCATCTGTCTCTGATGGTGCTACATGGCCTTTCTCTCACTTTGCCTTCCCAGCATTCAGTTTAGTTTTCTCAGCCTAGCTCTGCTCTAGCCTATCACAGGCCCAAAACAGCTTCTTTATTAACCAATGGTATTCACAGCATACAGAGGGGAATCCCACATCACCTCCCCTTTTCTGTTTAAATAAAAAGGAAGGTTTTAACTTTAACACAGAAAAATTACATATAACAAAACAGTTATCAAGCAAGATTTACGGTTACAATGTTTATGTCTACTTTATCTTTTATCATAATTAAGGAAAACTATAGTTATAAATATTTTTCAACTCTATCAAAGACTCCAGAAGGATATATTGCCTAAATAAACAGGAAGGGCATTGTAAGCAACTTCAAAAACTCTAGAATTGACAGAGACATCTCACTGCCTGGACAGTCACCCAAAGTTATTCTGTATCATTGGGGCATCCATCTTCAGCCTACAGGCCCATAGTATCCAGCAGACTTTTCCATGAAGCAAGAAATTTTAAAGACAGTTCCACCTATATTGGAAGTTTCTCAGTCACTTTTTTTTCTGTATCCTGCAGAATGTCTCATAAACTCTTTCGTGAAGTAGGAACCTCAAAGGACCATCTCACCTTTAGGCAAGTTCAGCAATCATTTCTCTGTGGGTCCTGCATGTCCAGTTCACCCAATATACCATCAAGCAGTCCAGGCAAGAGCAGTTTCTTGCCCAAATGGCTAACAAATTCCATAAGGAGCCTCTTTGATGCCCATCTTCCTCTTGAAGTAGATTGGTGCTGTCAGGAGCAGATGTGTTTGACTATCATGAAAAATTCTTAAACATTTTAAATACCATATTTTGTAGTCTTTGAAAGTTTTGAAGAATACCTATCCATCAGAAATATATCTCTGTACATTTAGAAAACCCAACTAAGATGACTCTTAATTATACATTACATTTTTAAATGTGCTGCAAAAACATAATACTTTATCCAAAAGCAGAAATATATATGTATTATAAAAAATTGACCTTAAATTTGTATCAATAAACCAAGATCCATACCAGTGCAAATCTCTATAATACATCCCCCTTTAAATGCAAACAAACATTTATAAACAATATTTGAGAATATGGGTGTAGTTCTTCTCTAAACTGCTTCCTGCTTTTTGTTGGGCAAAGTAATTTTTTGAGGGGGTTTCAAGGCAATCTTTCAGGGGATCTTGGTCCATCAAACCACATTAGCCTGGAATGAATCCACAGGTTCTCATTCTCTGTGGAAACAAAAGAAGAACCTCTTTTCCAAAGCAATATATCTATAGACTTAAATTTTAAAGTCAAGATACCTTTAAGTAGTATATATATATATATATATATATATATATATATATATATATATACATATACACACACACATTGGTTTAGCTTAGCAGTTCATAAAATGGAATGTCTCTTTGTACTTAGCTCCTTCACAGTCAAAAAATTCAAAGAAGACACAGTAATATAAATAATTCTGACTCTCTGTGTATATCCCATCTTTACATGGCTTTTTAAAAAGCAGTTTAATTCTTTTCCAACTTTCTATACTCTTTTTCTTCTGTCTCCCAAGCCTATGTACATTTTTCCAACACTGTGACCCATTTAGAGGTCTTTCCCTTCTTAATTTGTCTTTATTGTGTATTTATAATTATTTTCTGACCAGGACTGCTTCTTAAAATGCTAAGCTCTTCTTAGAAAACTAAGCTGCAGCATTACTAGGGTAGATATGGGCCTGCCTTCTTGCTTCACACAGTCCAGCATGGTAGAGCTGTTTGCTGCCTCTAAGCCACGTACACTGCCCCATTTCCAAGTATGCAGTGGGTCTATGTCAAACCATTAAGCAGTTTGTAACACGCTGCTTACAAACCCCATTTCAATGCTTGGCCTCCTGAAAGAGCCAGAGGTCACACTGGCAACATGGCCTAGAAAGCTGGCATTTCAAAACTGGCTTTTTTTTTTCTGCTACCACTGAATCAGGAAAACCTCTCTTAAAGGAGCCGCAGCATGCTACCAGCAAGCAAAGCCCATTCGGAAAATAAATGCAGCTAAACTTTGTTTTTTAGTGTCTAGAATTTCTTTTCAAGTCCTTTCAGGTTTTACATAGATTTTAGTTGGCCAAGTGGGCGCCAATTTGTTGGTGGAAGCACTTGTTTGTTCCTGGTTGCTCAGCCCCGAAATAATCACACAGAAACTATATTATTTAAAACATTGCTTGGCCCATTAGCTCTGATTTCTTATTGGCTAACTCTTACATATTAATTTAACCCATCTCCATTAATCAGTGTATCACCACGAGGTTGTGGCTTACCAGATAAAGTTCCCACATCTATCTTTGGTTTCTCCCCAACTCTGCCCTTCTTTTCCCCAGCATTCAGTTTGGTTTTCCCCACCTACCTTTATACCCTGTGCAGGCTCAAGACAGTTTCTTTATTAATTAATGGTAATCACAGCATACAGAGGGAAATCCTGCATCAATAGATAGATAGATAGATGATAGATACATAAATACAAAAATAAATACATAGATAGATGAAAAAGATAGATGATAGATAGGTAGGTAGATAGATAGATGTAAATTGGTTTTGTTTCTCCAGAGACCTCTTATCAGTATAGAATACAACCAAGTAACAACAATGGATCAACTGCTTTTCCTTGCCAGGCTAATCTTCTGAGAGCCACATGAGTGAAGGTGGTCATCTAAAAGAGAACCTGCTTTAGTGCCATCATGTGAGACTCCAGGAAAGATACAATTTATCTTTATCAATAGAAATCAGGTCAGTTGTCACCTGGAGATGGACATGGGCATGATATTAAGTAGGATGTAACATTAGGAAACTTTTCAGAGTAATGACATCTCAGAATATTTGATGCTTTGTTTGCAGTGATTGTTTCATGAATGTATACATCTCTCAGAATTAAGAAACTGGGCACTCCAAATTCACAGACTTCATTGAAAGAAATGAACCTTAACGTTTGGATTGTATCTAGCAACAAGCAACATAGACCAAAAAGAACAAGTTGGACACATACTTATTTCACTCATATATCAGTACTATAGAATCTAGAGGTCTCAGGAGATCTGATTTTTGTGGGACCTTTATTTCCAGCTCACCATTCCTAGAACTGATCCTCAGGCTTGGACCTACGGGAAGCTCTAGTTATCTGCAGTGATCCTCCTAGTAGCACAACAGAGGAAGAGTGAGGCAGGTGATGAACGTAGGGCCCAGCGGCAGTGTGTGTGTGTGTGTGTGTGTGTGTGTGTGTGTGTGTGTGTGTGTGTGTTCGTTCACAACCAAGGAGAACTGAAGACAGCCTCAACTCTATTCACACTCTGCCAGCCACATCTAAATCTTATTATGCACCCGGAGGAAGGGTGTGGCTGCGTGGTAGACTGTGCTTTGTGGAGTGTTGCATATGAAAGACTAATATGAAAGACTTTAATAATAAGAAGGAAAGAACCAAAATAATTACTGAAGAATAATTGCAGCGACTATTATTTGAACAGGCACAACTTCATACGGAAATTCTATTTCTTCCCTTAATTCAGTTATGTACCTGACAGATTAAAAACACTCAGTAAGGGGCTGGAGAGATGGCTCAGCGGTTAAAAGCACTGCCTGTTCGTCCAAAGGTCCTGAGTTCAATTCCCAGCAACCACATGGTGGCTCACAACCATCTGTAATGAGATCTTGTGCCTTCTTCTAGCCTGCAGGCATATATACAGACAGAATACTGTACATATAATAAATAAATCTTTTAAAAAAACACTCAGTAAGTGTACAGCAAATGAGAGCATGAACCAGCTGCATCTAAGAGTAATGGCGGTGTCTTCTTTCTCACAACCATTCAGCACAAAGGGTCCGTTAACTTACCAACTGTTCTTCCCCGTAGCCAAAGACAGATGTAGTCCCATTTATACATAATATCTTCATCTCTTCAAAATCATTTTCCCGCTGTCATACTATCTCCTCCTAAATCACTGAAAAATTATTACTTGGACTCCTGAGATTTTTACTAGGAGACACTCAGGCCAGGGAACATCCCATTCCCTTGGCTTTGCTTTGGGATTGAAGTCACCATTGTCATGATTAGGGAACACGGCCAGGGAGAAAGCACACAAAACACAGCATCCTTCTACAGTCCCCAACAAGGATTTCTTATACCTGAACTGACATGAACATTCCGATTATAAGTCCTTGCAGGGCACCACTTCTAACTGCATTAGAGATGAGAGAACTAATTGTAAAATAGAAGGTTTATCTAATAGATACAAAGACAGAGTCAAACAGCAGTGAGATAGGCAGGGATCAGAAGCCAATAGCCTCCCATGTCACTCAGCTACCCAGTGGCAGCCAGTAAGGGGTTTGTTCTATACAGAAGCCAGACAAGCATAATGAGAAAGCCATGGGGAGACAGCTGGAGAAGTAGGAGAATATTCTTTTTGCAACTTTGTGGTTATCCAGCATTGTCTGGGGAAGTAAGCAGATACCAGGGCAGGCAACACCAATGGTAGTACTAGTAGGAAGCAGGACCAGTTTACAACGCCAATTATATTGAAGTCTGCCTGTGTAATGAGTTGATTTTAATGGGAAAATTACTATTACAAATCATGCTCTCATTGGGACCCTGTGCATCAAGGGGCAGATGAACACGCCAAAATGCACAGCAATGATATCTAAAAATTTTAGAATTTGCAAAGATGATTCATGAATAATATATCCTACTAAATAGTTGAATGTGCCAAGAGAATGAAAGAAGCGTTATAATTATTGTTATACATTGAGATACATATTAATTAGTAGATGCGACAATATTATCAAGGTTCAACCTGTACATAATTTTCTCCATGTGTGAATAGCTATGGAAGGCCTGGAATTAGATTTTATCGGGCCATCTTTGGTCATAGGTCCATCTTTGAACCAAACATTCTGCTCTCAAAGATGTCAAATGCTGCTCCATCAGGTTTGGGTCACTTGGCTGTTCTGGAGTCAAGAGACAAAGTTACTTCACTGGGACACACACACTGAGATAGTGAGCCGTTTTGCTGTGCCCGTGGATAGAACAGCCATCACCATAAATCTGCATACCAGCCACAACAATAGTAATTACTGTGTGTTACAGAGCCGGTCATCAGCCTGTGTATTTTGTGTGTGACCACACATGGCTTCAGTGTTTAAAGCTAGGCTCCATTACATATTTCTGAACCTTCGTTATGAAATTATTATAACTATATGAAGACACAGCTTTGGAAAAGAGACATTTCATCTGGTCAACTCAACTTACTGTAGGATTCCTCGAGTGTTTTTATATCAGCGTATGAAAAATTGAAAACTATGTTAAGTGTTTTGAAAATGTCGACTGCTGGCCAGACGTTGGCCTTTTTGGTGACTGTATCGTTATTAGGTATCACCGTGGCTGCCTCATTCTGTAAAGCACACGGTCTAGAGCCTAAGTCTTCATTTCTCCTTCCCTCTTTGCCTAGCAGCTGCCCACTTCTCACTGCCAGTTTCCTTGCTTCTAACTTCTCACCTCCGTTCTAATTTGTTTTTTTAATCCTCTTTGAGCAGGAAACCAGAAAAGCCACAATGATTGCGACCTTGACTGACTCAGAAGAAACAACCTCCGATGAAAACACACATGTGTGCAAGGGGAAGGAGAGACACTCCAGCCAGTTTTTGTCTGACTTCCTCACTCACATTTCATGGCATACATGCACACGTGCATACATGCCCTCACACGCACGCACACACACAAAAAGTGTAAAAAATGGTAAGAAATCCTGGTAACCTCCTCTCTTCTACTTCAAGTGTAATTGATCTTTCTTCACCTTAGCTGCCTGAATTTAACTTATAATTGTACCCCTTCCCTCATTCGTGTCAAATAAATTGGTGGCCATTACAATCAAGCAGCTTGACTCAACAGAATCGTGGAGTAACGGCTGGATCACAGGCGTTCCCACTCCTCACGGCTTTATGCTCAGCTCTGTTCATGGCGCTCTCCTGACCTGACTTCTGAATATGAGCATGACTGCTCCACTGAAGCCAAGAGACAGAAGTGGGCCCATGAACTACAGAAGGAGTGAGTGTACTCTGTGCACATGTGTAAAACTGCCATGCTGTGTATGCTTCGTATTTTCTAGACTATTTCATACTATTGAAAAGATACATCCATTTTGATACAGTTCATATTAATTTTCTTGCTTTTGAAGCAAGCTATCATGTTACCTGCTTTATCTAAGGGAAACAGCAAGCACCCTTCAAAAAAGGGGCAGGGGCATGGACCGGGTGAAGAAAATAGCCACACCAAATGCTTGTCCTTTATAACAAATACAGAGATACATTACCACCTTCCTTAGGTTTTCACACACTAGCATTAAGTGGCAGAGGGCTTATGGAGTGTGAAAACACATTCTCTCAGCCAGGATATGTGGTAGAAGCTCCCAGGTCTGATGGACCCGTCAGCTCTGAGAAGGCAGAGTCTGACCCTTATGTCAATAGGGCTCCAGTGGCACGCTTCCGTTATCGCTCCATCCCCGTGTCAATACAGTGCATTTTCATCCACCTCTTACTGTTTTAATCAACATCCAAAGGAAGAGAGAGGTAGGAGATCTGTTAGAAGGAAAGGTAATTGAGTTCAGTGCCCCTGGCTGTCAGATGATCCTAAAATATTCATCATCACTTCTATAAACTACTGGGGTTACACTACCAAATAGCTATCAGAATGTTTAAAAACACCCATTAAAATAAATCTTTCAAGACCTCCCTGCATGAAAAAGGATTGAAAAAAAAAGGGCTTAAAAGAAATCTCTTTTCTTTAGTAATTGAGTACCACATTGTTTTATAGATCATTCTTCTCTCCTGAGAATAGGAAAATGAGAGACATTTTGAAGGAATTTGTTTTCTTTTTTTAAATGAGTTGCAGGAAGCTACAAAATGTATAACTTCTCTAGAAGGCACTTAATTCCCTAGCTTTCTGATTTTTAAATTTAAATTTTTGTACTCTCTGGTACTATTCATGTTTCCCAATTGCAGTACACATTATAATCTAGAACAGGGTGTTTATGTATATGTATATGAAGTACAAACAAAAGATTTCAACTAGAATTACAAACTATGGTTTCTGTCACTTAATCTTGATGTGTTTGTGTGTGTTGATTTTGCTGGGGAAGCAAGAATGATTGGAGGCACGTATCACAAACTGTATCCACTTTGGATGAGATGTTTTCCAGTATCAGTGTTGAATGGTGGATGTCTAATTGTGGTTCTTCTTTCATAGTACTTGCAGTAAGTCACACTAAACATGTATAACAATGCTCCCTGTTATTAATGCCAGCCCATTCCTTAAGTGTTTTGTATTGGCTGCCATTTTAAAGGTCATGCCACAAAGCTATAGACAGTGGTTCTCAACCTGTGGGTAGTGACCCCTTGCCAAGCTTCTGTCTTCAAAGAATATTTGCATTACAATTCATAACAGCAGCAAAAATGCATTTATAGAGTAGCAATAAAAATAATTGTATGGTTGGGGTCACCACAACATGAGGAACTGTGTTAAAGTGATGCAGCAGTAGGAAGGTTGAGAACCACTGGTCTGGACTGATGTATTCAGAATGGTAAAAGATGATTTTTCAATTAACTGGGGTCTTGTGCCTAAAATATGTAGAAATTTCTACAGAATTCAATTCTACCTGAAATATATATTACACTCTGGAGCAATATTTGTTTTTATGGAAGTGATTCAAAAATCATTAAAAAGTTTAGTGGTATGCGGGTTATTGTCATCATTGCAAACATTCCTATTGTACAATGTGAGCATTTAAATTCTATCTACTGGTCATTTTGAAAAACACAAACTATTTGAATTCTGTTTAAAACAAAGTTTAAAATAGTTTCATATTCTGCAACACAAATGAGAAAGCTATCTTTGGCTTCAGTACATCAAATCTCTATCCTAATATTATTAGACACATTGTAATTATAACCTCAAAAATAGCAGCTGGGCAGTGGTGATGCATGCCTTTAATCCCATCACTCTGGAGGCAGAGACAGGTGAATTTCTGTAAATTCAAGGCCAGCCTTGTCTACAGAGAGGGTTTCAGACAGCCAGGGCTATACAGAGAAAGCTTTTCTGTGGGATAATGCTCTTGTACCCTGTAAAGATTTGTTACTTATATTGGTTTAATAAAACACTGACCAGTAGCCAGGCAGGAAGTATAGGCTGTGGAACCTGAGAATTCTGGGAAGAAGGAAGGCTCAGTCTGCCAGATGCGTAGGAAACAAGATGAGAATGCCCACTGATAAAAGGTACAAAGCCACTTGGCTAGCATAGACAAGAGTTATAGATTAATTTAAGTTGTAAGAGATAGTTAATAATAAGCCTGAGCTAATAAGTCAAACAGTTTATAATTAATATAAGCCTCTGTATGTTTTGTTGGGACCAAATGGCTGTGAGACCAGCTGGGCTAAAAACTTCTGTCTACAAACCTTGTCTCAAAAAATTAAAAAATGAGCTACAAAAATAATTTTTAAAAACTTCATGATAAAATTAAAAAAATAAAATGTATGCTTTAGAATTAGTCACCAGTTTTTATTCAATTTCTTTTGTTTCCTTTATATTAACAGTTTACATTTCACAAATCTAAGCAAATATAAAGAGTAATTTGTAAAGAAAAAGGTTACAATTTAGAGACAGACGTTTAGACACTTTAGAGAAAAGTGTATTTTATATGCTGATTACAAGAAAAAGAAAAATTCCATTTGTGATGGGTTGAATTTGTGATGGCTCAGGAATTTTAGCACTTGGCCCTCATTTGATTTAGCACCTATTTGGGGAGGTGGTTTGAATAAGAATGGCCCCACAGACTCATATATTTATGAGCAGGACTGTTTCAGAAGGATTAGAAGGCTCGGCCTGGCCTTGTTGGAGTACATGTGGTCTTTAAGGTTTCAAAAGCCCAGGCTAGGCCCAATCTCTCTCTCTGCTTGTGGATCAGGATGTTAACTCTCAGCTGGTGCTCCATTATAATGCATGCTGCCATGTTCCCCACCCTGATGATAATGGACTAACCCTCTGGAACTGTAGGGAAGTTCCCAATTAAATGCTTCCTTTTGTAAGAGTTGCCTTGATCATGTGTCTCCTCACAGAATGGAGGAGTGACTAAGATAGATGGTGCGGCCTTGTTGTTACTGAGGGTTTGCTTAGGGAGATGATAGCCTCTCTCCACTTTCAGTTCTCTCTCTCTCCTTTTCACATGTGGTTGAAGATATGCTCTCTCAGCTTTCTGTGCTGGCTGCCAACTGCCATGTTTCCCTCACCATCATGGGCTCTCCCTACGGTAAACAGAATAAACACTTTCTTCCAATAGTTGCTTTGGGTCATGGTGTTTCGTCACAGAAACTGAGGAGTAACTACAACACCACCTGAGCTCTTTGACATTTACATTCTTAGAATAATGCCTGACAATAATAAAAACATCACACTGGCTACTAGTAATCTTTACATCGTTCATTTAACACACACTCTAGGTATGAGTTCACTTTACAATTTCTTGAAGTTCTGCTTGGGTTTTCTCTGCTTTTTAAAAAAGAGGCCAAGGAAGTTTAGAAAGCTTAGTTCATGAGCCACATGTGCCCCCACTTAAGTCTTTAGTTAAAACTGAAATCGTGACTTCATATTCAACTCATAATATGCAGTTCTTAGAAGCTGACCCGTGGACTGCCTCCTGAACCTAGCGAGTCTCTGAGGGCTGCGGTAACCATTAGATTACTTACCTTTCGAAGCTGATACAATCGAGGCAATACAATGTGGCAGTGGCATGTATGTCCTTTTAGGCCTAATTTATAAGTTTTCTCAACACTGGCAGTCTAACATGATGTAGACAAAACTATCACAGACAAAATGTCCTGAATGAAAGACTCTGGGTTCCTCTGTCTTGTGTTTAATTGTTTTTTTTTTTTAATTTGGAGTGAGATGATTGAACGGATACGATTAACTTATAGAAAGAACACTGACTGGAAAATTAGTTACGGAGCTCTTTTCCCTAAGGAACTTCTGCAATGTTTATTTTGGACAGCGCTTGATTTTTTTATGATGAATCATGAGTTCTTTGCAAGAAAAATATGTCTAGGTTTCCAAGCCAAAATGATTACAGCTGAAAAAAAAAGGACTCTTTTCTTGAAGATGAAATTAAAAACACAGTCATCAAGCCTTGCCTAAAGAAAAATCTGCCTCCTACGAAGTGTGAAATGTTTCCATTCACTGGAGTGTAAAAGTGGAAACAAATAAATTGTGATTCTCAGTTTATTGTTTATGAACCATCCTTCATTTGAGTAGCAAAGTAAGATCTGGTAGTGCATTCAAACTCATTAACTAGACTTTCAGATATTTTACTTAGACAAAATTATGGGTATGCTGTGTAGATGCCCAGGAAAAATGATATAATTAACTTAATATTCTCCAATGGCCCAACTTACTAAGTACCAATTGGAAAACCTCAGGCGTTGATCCTTACCTTCCGTCTCATCTGAGAAAAGAACTTGCTCTTTGCTGCCTCACATTCCGGGTGAGTCCATGATCCTTCAGGGAATCACCATCTTCGCCTCACATCTTGTCACAGGAACGCTTGAGACTGCAAATGTGTGCTGTTGCCTCTGATTTTACATGGGTTCTGAGAATCTGAATTCAGGTCCCCACATTTGCACAGAAGGCACTTTTATCCATTGAGCCATTTCCCAAGCTCCACTGTTGTATTTTACAAAAGAGTCCCCACTCATCCTGCCTCAGTCAAGTATGGGGATTCCAGGCCCATTTTTAAAGCAATAAAACTTAGTTTCCCACCCAGCATTAAGAAAGACAAGGAGCTGGAGAGATGGCTCAGTGACTAAGAGCCCCGGAAGCCCTTTCAGAGACTTGGGTTTCATTCCCAGCACCCACATAGTAACTCACCACCTTCTGTAGTTCTAGGTCTGGGGGGGGGGGGCTCTGATCTCTCTTCTGGCTTTACCGGCAATGCATGACCATGTCACTCAGACATACATGCAGGCAAAACACAAGCAATAAAATAAAAATAAATCTTAATAAAAGACTTCATCATACCCCAAACAAAATAGCTGTCATCAAGAATGCACGTGACTAAAGATGACGGCAAGGATGTGACAAAGAGAAACTGCTGTACACTGTCGGTGGGAATGTGAACTAGTGCAACCACTTCTGAAATCCATCTGGAAGCTTTTAAAAATACTAGGAATAGACTTGAGACCTGTTCCACAGGATGGGATTCAGAACTGATACAACAAACTTTGTCAAAATCCCATGCCTGGGGAGGACATGGGATGACACATGATATAATCTATTATTGTTATTGTGCTAAATTGTCCTGTTGTCGAATTTTCTTCTGAATATATGTTTTGAGACCCATAGACCTGGGCTGCTCCTGACGTTGGCCAGAGAAGCTTCTATTTCAGCAGGCATAAGTCAGTGCAGAGATTCATAACTGGTCAGAACATTTCTAATAAGCGACTGTGAGTTGAGTACTCAGACCTACACAGAACGTCTTTACCAACACCTTTCGCCACCCCTGCCAAGGCTCAGGAACCACAGGAGAAGAGAAGGCAAAAAGAATTTCTTTGTTGTTTTTGCATTGTATCTCCTCTCAACAATCTTCAATTGTTTTGAAAGTAGACAAAAAGAAAAAACAAAACAACAACAACAAAACACAACAGGAGGTGGAACTTGTTTTGTTGGTTTTGAAGCAAGGTTTCATTATCTATCACTATCTAGATTTGCTGAGTGTAGTGTTTATTGGCATGCGTTGCCACAGCCAGCAAGGTACTTTTGAGACAATTAACCTGAACCTTTCTTTAGGACAGATGAAAAATACTTTATTTCAACCATTGACAACCACCCTTAAGATTTAGGCAAGTTTGCTGTCCTGTTCCCCAATGATATTCCCCTTTCCAGGGCAGCCAATGGTTAGAAGAGATGGCCATGTATACATAATTGTCTTTAAAATGACATCATTAAGGCAGGTCCTTGCTTGTTCCCCTAAGTAGGAATTACCTAAACAAATTGATGTAGCTAAGGGCTATAATGAAATTTTCAATTGAACTCGTCTGCAAGGCAAGATTACTTTAGCAAGAAAATGAATTCCCTTCAGCCATCTTAAAATCTTCTTTAGAAACATTACAGTAAGGGCCATGAGAAAGAATAAGAGGCTTCGTCCAAACCTCAAAGGATAAATCGGAGGAAAGGCAATGGGCTGTGGACAGAAGCCAACACACTTCTGCTTTCCGCACCACCATGCCTAATTCTGATACCTTCTTTTCCACACAACTCCTCTACTTACTTAAAAGACCACACAGACAGCCACACAGACACATACACACACACGCACACACACACGCACACGCACGCGCACACGCATACACACACACACACACACACACACACATACACCTTATGCACCTTTTAAGAGGATCGTGGCACAAAGCCCACTACAAGGGAGACAGGGCTTACTATGATTTGGGAGGTAGTCCTGCTTTACTCCTACAAATATGTTCCTCAGGTCATAAATATTCATTACAGTATCTTTAAAATCTCCAGTGCTGAACGCGATGAGCTAATAACACCACCACCCATCCTGGCCAGTCTGTGGCAATCTCTCTTTAACTTTTACTTGGCTAACTAAACTTCTGTTAAATTGTCTATGTCTTTGATGGAGTTTTTCCCTCGGAGAAGACAGGATGTGTAACTTCTGTTTCTCTTTCACTTCTGTGAATATCAAATAAGATGCGCAAAGCACAGATGTTTTCTCACTGTTACTAATTGAGTCAGTGTTCATTCCTTCCTGTGTCGGCTTCTCTGCCTTTGCCCATTCCTGAGGTTCCACTTGAACCTATTCATCTACTGTTTAACCTCCAACCTCATTTCCCTCCTATAGCCTTTGTGATGGTTGATAGTTATTGTCAACTTGACAGGATCTAGAATCACAGAAGAAGCGAGCCCCTGGGCATATCTGTAAGGGGTAATCTAAATTAGTTGAAGTGGAAAGAGCCACCTTAAACGTGGGAGGCATCATTTTCTGGGGTAGAATCCCAGACTGAATAAACAAGAGAAAGCAAGCAGAGCACTGGCTCTCACCGCTCTCTGCTAGGCTTCCTCACTGCAGACACAAGGCAACCACTTGACTTCCCTCTCCTGTGACCCTGGTACTACACCTTCCCTGCTACGATGAAATGCATGCCCTCAAACTGCAAGCCAGTCTTTTGCCCTTACATATTTTCTTGTTAGATCTTTTGACACAGCAGTGAGAAACATATCGAATGCAAGCCTCAGACATATTCTTGATGATAGCCGTTGCTATAAAATATCAATGCTGTAATGACTAAGAATTATGATAGTTTGTATGAAGCTGTTTTGATTATTGATTAGTCATGTCTTTTGGTGACTAAAGTCCACAAATTGCCACATGTGTATGTCAGAGTTATAAACAATACTTTAAAAATAAAATTTTTAAAAGAAACACTTAAAATTTATGAAAAGAAATCCAAAAAAATTATTCAAAGAATAACATTTTTGCTTCTGAACAAGGGCTGTGAAGAAAGGGGACTTTATTTGCAGTATTAATGTATCACTTTTAATAATATGATTTTTATAATTTTTATTCAAGAAAAGTCAAGTGGGTTGTCAAAAAAGACACATTACCTACTAATGCTCAGTTTTTTCCTATTAAATTTCATTTTCATTTTAGTATGTTTTAGTACATATAAATATCTTTGCAGATAAATATTGAGAGTTCATCTCACAATAAAATGTATATTTTATATGAATAATTTTTCTGCCTGGAAATATCACTATTTATTTGTTGGTATATAGTTTCTCTGTGGGGCTCTGATGCCAGCTGAGTTTATTAAAAGAGTTTGGGACATCTTTTATGTCTTTATGATTTAACAGCAATGTTAGTTCTCACGACATTTAAGAATATTTCCAGGAGAAAAACTTCCCAGATATCTGTCTGTCTGTCTACTTATCTATCTATTAGCAAGGCCTTACTGTGCAGCCCTGGCTGGCCTGGGACTTGCTATGTAGATCAGACCATCCTCACCCTCTCTGAGGTTCACCTGCCTGTGCCTCCCAAGTGCTGTGAGTCAAGGCCGATCCTCCCACACCTGGCTTTCCCACGTGCTTTGATAGGGGTCTTTCCCTGTTACTCAGGCTAGCCCGAAACGCCGAGTCCAGAGGACCTTCTCTTGCCAAAGTCCCACAAATGGCCCGTGATAAAAAGCTTCACCCAGATAAACTATTTGCCATTTAAGACCTCACACTTTTATGAGTTTGGTTTTTTTTTAATCTTACAGATCTTCAAGTCATAGACCATGCAGAAAATTGGAGATGATACACAACCTGCACAAAGAGTTAAAAATACAATTATAGCAACAGCTATTTTGAATCTATGAAATGTGCCAAAGGGGAGACTCAGGAAATTACCTGGTAGTTAGCATCAATACCAGGGAAGAAAAAGAACAAGTAATGACAGGATCGATCAAGAAGTACTTAGGCAAGAACAATTTAATGAGCAAGAAGCAGCGTGAATTTGTACAGAAAGACTGTGGAACACAAACCAATCGGAAAATACGAATCTAAGTGCTGGAGCCAAAGGAACCCAAATGTGGCAATTTTCTGCTATAATAATAATTCTGTGAAAAGTATAAATTAAGGCAATCCTATGAGAATAAAAAGAAAATTAGATTTGGAGTGGAAAATGCGGTCCTTTGGAAAATCTTGCTGCTTAGAAGACAGTTTCAAACCAATCAATGCTTCCAGCACTGCCACGCAGCACATAATGAGTGTTAGGGTATTAGCTCACCACCCACTAACACGGTCAAAGCTGATTAATAAGCAATGGCCAAGCCAGCCAACATGGGCAGTTTGTGAAGGCTCTCTTCATCAGTAAACCAAGGTTGAAAACTAACATAGATTAAGCTCTGAAAAGATGAAAGCTTTTAGTAATCCAAGGCCCTTAGGCGGATGTATTAAATTTTACTTTATTTCACATTTATTTTATTTGTTATTTATTTAAAGCTGGTTGTGATTTATTTTGTTTTTTGAGACAAGGTTTCTCTGTGTAGCCCTGACTTTCCTGGAACTTGCTCTGTAGACCAGGCTGGCCTCGAACTCAGAGATCTGCCTGCTTATTGAGTGCTGGGATTAAAGGTGTGTGCCACCACTGCTTGGCTTATTTTATTTTATTTTTTTGGAGAATTTCACACGAGTACTGTTTTTATATTGTTTACAGCCTACCTAGATCCTGTTTTAATTCCTCCTGTGTGTCCCTGCCACTCTCTCTCACATTCATGACATTTTCTTCTTTATTATTGTTCATACACACAGACACACACACATACAGACACACACACAGACACACACACACACACACACACACGCATGTACTCATAACGGGCTGAGTCCATTTGTTGTTGCTTGCATGTATATGTGTTTTGATCACTTGGGATTAGATAACCCAGCCTTATAGTAGACTGTCTGTTGTGGAATAATCTTTTTGTACACTGTAAAGATGGGTCACTTGTTTTGGTTTAGTAAAGAACTGAATGGCCAATAGGTAGGCAGGATTTCCAGACACAGAGGATGCTGGGAAGCAGAAGGGTGGTGTCAGGAGGAGATGCAGAGCAAGCAGCATCGATTTTACAAAGTAAAGGTAATTGAGTCATATAATAGAAGTAAATTAAAAGAAAGGGGTTAATTTAAGTTATAGATCAGGGTCAACACAAGCCGAAGCTATTGGCCAAGCTTTCACAATTAATAAGAAGTCTCTGTGTGGTGATTTGGGAGCTGGCCAATGGGACAGACCAAGACTGGCTATAACTGCCCTTTTCTCAGCAGCCATCACTTGTCATAGCTCTTCATCCAAGGGTGGATCACTTCCTTAAGGCAGACTAATTTGCAACTGCACTCTAAATACTATTTTTTTTATCTCATCTCTCATTTTTAAAAAAACCTTCTTTCTGCAAAGACCATTACAGAAACTCATATTTTTAACCTAAAAATAATTTCCTTGTATGCAAGGGCTCATAATGCAAAATTAGGGTTGAGGAAATGGAAAAATATTTGTTTGGACTGTGGTGTCAAGCTAAAGATTCCAAGTGGACCAGAGGAAGATAATACTTGGGCTTTGTTCACCAGGAGCTTTTCCTAACCTAATGGAGCTCAGGTCCTAGGCACCACTGTTCTAACAAGTCGCGCTTTGCCCGGATCATCAAGGAGCCTGTGTGCCCCACAAATCATGCAACTTAAGTCAGCAAAGAATAGGGTGTGCTGTGGCCAACAGAGGTATTTTCAAGGTGGCCAGATGTCAAAGAAGCTTTAGCCGCGTGGATGACCTCTCTGATGGATACCTGACAGCAACCATGATGATGTGAATGAACTGCTTTACAGGAAAGCAAGGGCCACTCTCCAAAACTGAGCCAAAGTAAGAAACATGGCAGGAAATGCTCGGATTGTATGGTGAAGTCATAATGGAAATGTCACTAAAATTGGCAGTTCCATTTTCCTTACTCAGTTACACTCAAAAGGATTTTGTAAATGTCAGTCCATTTTCTGAAAATTTAAATCTAAAAGTGTGTTGATTTCTTTACCCAGGTGAAATCATGTATACTTCCATCTTAAATTTCTACCTTATTCTTACTTGATCCCTTGTTTCATTGAACATGCAAGACTTTCTTTTTTAAAGTTAATGTCTAAGCAACTATCATGAGTGCAAAGACTTTGTTTGTGTAGAGCATGCCATATTTATTCAATGATCATCAATGAAAAGCTGTTAGATTTAAAACACATAAAACATTTTGCTGGTGGGAATTTTGTAACTTTTTAAAATTGTTTCCTCTTACCTATCAAAATTATTTGCCATGCTTGGGCATGTAATATGTAAAGGGATATGAGAGAGAAGAGTGGGGAGGAGCAATCAAAACAAAGTACACATTAAAACTGCCACTTTATAGGTAATTAAAATTAAATTAAAACTTCAAGTTAAGTACCTTTTGAAATATTCATTTATTTTTATGTGTATGATTATTACCTGCATGTATGTGTATCTCATGCTTGCCTGTTTTGCATGGGGGCCAGAGGTGTCAACAGACCCCTTGCAACTGGGGTTACAGTTGTGAGCCACCACATGGGTTCTGGGAACTGACACCACGTCCTCTGCAAAAGTAGCAAGTACTGAGTGAACTCTCTCCATGTTGAAGACCATGCTTTGACAAGGATACCACTTACCAGGGAAGGGGCATGGGGATTAGAAAAATAAGTTAAGAGTATGAAGACACAAGTGAAAATAATAAAACAGAAGCATAGGATACATATACCCAATACAACAGGGGGAAGAAGACAGAAGACTGCTTTAACGAGTTACAAAGGACAGCTTGAACAGTTACTTTCTTCAATATTTTGAGCCATTAGAAAATTAATCCATGAGAAAAGATTTCTGTTGTTTACGCAGTGAACCCACCCTAGAACAAGTATCCTGAAGGTAGCCACTCCCTCAATCAAACCTCTTAATTCAAAAGAAGGAGCAGAAGTATGCTTGAATTTCCTGACCAGTGGTGGCAGCGGTGGTGGTGGGGAGTGGATCTCCCTGTGTGGGTCATCTTAATGTCAAAATGATGAAGTAACCACACCCTAGGGCAGGATGTGTAGCCACACCTGTCGACAACTCTGAACAAGCTAAAACTCTCTGACCTTCCAAAGTGGAAATAGGCTCATATGTTTTGGGCCTCCATATCTCCAGCCCTTAATAAATAAATCAATGAACGAATAAATAAGCAAATAAATTTGAGTAGTTACCTTGCAAAGGTGGAAAGCAAAATGGATAAAGCAGCTGTTTATTTGCCACATGTAACATCTGGCAATACCCTGCACAGATAGTAGCAATAGATCCAGAAAATAAATCACCAGAACTCAAATGGTAAAACTCCAAAAAACAAAAAAGGCATGCATGCCCACCCAAGCAGTGAACAATGCTGTGTTTGTCACTTTTATATTTGTCTTTATTCTTATGAAAATATTTGAATGAAGGACATGAAATTTGGTAAAGCATACTGAATAAGATAGGTTCTTGTGTTGTCCAGAGGATTCATAGTTGGTGTGTTTAAGCTGTGGGCAATATCAATGCATAGAATAATTAGAACTGGGACTGAGAATATAACTAAATGGTGGAGTATTACCCAGCATGTGTAAGGCACTAAGTTCAATTCCCAGCACCATCAGGAAAAAATAAATAAATAAACAGACAGAGAGGGGGAGGGAAGAAGGAAGAAATAAGGGAAGATTTGAGCTAATAAAAATAGCCAACATTTATTGATCTTAATTTCAGTCAGTCACAATAAGCTATTTGTGCCTGTATTAGTTAATTCATTTAATCCTCGTTCACATTGAGACCTTCCATAGTGCAGCAAAGTCCCTTTAAGACAGAAAGTAAAGAACATAAAATAGTTTTGGGAAGTCTCTGAAACTGATCAAATTTACTAAGCCTCTCTTCTCAAGAGTATATAAGTGAAGAACACACGTACCAGACAAGCTGTACTCTTGTGACAAGCCCAGCTTCCTGGAGTAAACATACCAGCCAAAAAGCCTGAATGTAGACCAGTCAAGCTTCCTGGAAGAATTAAAAAAAAAAAAAAAAAAAAAAAAGACCAGCTGAGCTTCCTGAAGGAGGCTCAGAGCCACTGGAAGAGCAGCCTGGAAAGAGCGCTCTACAGTCTACTGAGGTTGTGCAATGTGCTTCGGGTTCCAATTGTGCTCTCTTTGAGTCATGTTTGCACCTGCAATAACCTCACGTTACCTCTCACCTATATTCCTGAAAGGAATCCTAAGAAAATTCATTGGCTCACCAAGTTGGGGTTTGGCAGTATCTGTACTTTAGTCTATCATGGGGTACGTATCTGGGGTAAGTGGATATTGTTCATGTCTGCCTAGGAAAAGTCTGTATTACAACCAAGTGCCAGGAAACATCTGCTGTCAGCTGGCTTAGCCAAGCTCTGAGAACAAGTGACTGTTAGATATTCAGCCTTAAGTGAGACACTCATAAAATTCCCTTTCTAAAATGATGCAAGAGCAGGACGTGGAGAGGAGGCCGCTGAAATGCTGTCTTTGTGGAAAGCTCTGATTGCCTGACAGGGTCCTCACCAGACTGAGCCCATAAACATTTAGTCATGGACAGAGGAGGGAATAGTAGGGCCTTGCCCTGCCCAGTCGAGCTAATGGGAACCAAAGGCTGTAAGGAAGAAGTCATTATCTTCAGAGCTGTAGCCACTGGTGAGTTACTCATACTCCAGCAAATAGCTTCGCACCCATGCCACACAGTGGCCTTGGCTGCTCCCAGTGGGTCACAAAGCAAAGCAAAGCAAACAGACAAAAGCAAACAAAAGAAAAAGTCCTGAAGCTACAATGGGCACTTGGTGGCAGGAGGAGGGCCTATGGGAAAAAGGATGACAAGCGATGGAGGAGGCATTAGCATGACCAGAACGCATTATATACTCATATGAAATTAAGAAAAATAAATTTATTTTAAAAGATAACATATTCCTGTACCTCTTTTTAAAAACAGGTTTTTAAAGTTCCTTATCTCAGCCAAACAGAGAGGTAAGATAGAAGTGTGCAAATTTGGGCCGTTTAAAAAAAAAAGGTACTCTGAAAACCTACGTAGAGACTTCCAGATACATTTTGAGGTTTAATAATAATCTTGTGTTTCATGATAATTATATTTTCCATTTTGCAATGTACTTGGGATGATAACTCATCTCTATGCTTTTAGCTTTACAGAAAGAGAAAGTAATTTAGGTAAAATACTGTTAAATGATTAACAGGCTTATCTATAGAGGTACAGTTAGCTCAATGGAAAGGAAATAGACAGGGAATAAACTTTATCCTGCTTTGGGTGCCTTATGAGCCCAAATAAGAAATAAAAACCTTTGAATGGAAGTACTTTCTCCATGCGTGTTACACAGGACTCCAATCTCCCATAGCACAGGTCCAGGGCTTCTGACTGATGGCTTTGTCTATGTTACATATAATTAGCTTATGAAGAAAGAAATTCTATCTTATAATTTTTATCAGAACCTTTATAAATTTCATAATAATAATAGCAATAATAATACAGGAATGAGCCATCATGTTAATAAGAAGGATGTAAGGTTTATAGATGTAAATAATTTTTTGATAAAGAGTATTAAAGAGTAAAGGAATGCTTTTACATAGGGATGGTTTTGTACAGAGAGCTTTGTCCTGAAGTAGAAAAGCATTTGAAGATGGAAAGATGGAAAAGGACAAAACTGAAGGCTGAGAGTGCCAAATGTGCAGAAAGTGGACATGGCTACAACTAAGTTAGTTGTAACACAAAAGTCATTAAAAATGTTAAAGTCAAAATTCAATACCCAGAGGTAAAACTGAAGCTCAATTCTTCATTCACAAAAATCAGGTTTTTCTCTATATTGATCTATTCTTAGCGATGTTTACCAAAACCTGGCTTAGAAGGACAAGAATTGTATTACATCCTTTTGCTAAATGAGGCCTTTAACCTATCTCTCTAATCACTGAGCTTATGTTTTCTTATTGAATAAAATATTCACTTGCTGGGTGGCCTGCGCAGTGGAAGAAGCTTTGTTAAACTATATTTATATTGGGAACATTCCTGGTGAATTATATAGTGACCGGAGAACTTATTTTAATGACACAATTCAAATCTCCCAATACAATTAGAGCTGTTAGACAACACTAATAACTTTGCAAAATTAACCAAAATTTTGGCTGTATTAAGATCCACCCCTTTGGAAACACCAACATCTCCTTATAAAATAAGTTCTTGGTATGTTATAAGAAGTTAAATGAAAGCCATGTGAGCACTTACATATTATAGGGAGGCGCAGATGTAAAGAGACTTTAAATATGACAATCAAAGATTCAGAGTTGGTTGCCGTCTTCCTCCATAGCTGGGAAACCCAGGCGAGGGAAAGGAGCTCCAGTCCCACGCGTGAATTCCCTCCTATTGCGTGGGCCTTCACTTGAATTAGACAGCTGCCCTTACACCCAAGGCGCCAGCGCCACTGTGGCTCCATTGGGGCTATCGTGCTGGCCATTTTAGTTCACAGGCTTTTCTAGCCAGGTAGGACCATCGATTGCTCCTCTTCCTTGGCAACTTACCTATCACCTTCTGATGCTGAGAGCAAGTCTCTGAGCCTGCAGGTCAGTTCCAGCGTGATTCCTCCAACTCCTGTGTCCAAAGTGTGTGGTGTATTCAGAAAGAAGGTCTTACCCTCAAGTTCTGGAAGGCAACCCAGGGCACCAACAATAGCCCGTATTGTTTTAGAAAACTCTTGTTATCTTCCGACCAACAACTCAAAAGCTTTCCCATGCTTAATACTGCAATGACGGCAAGATAGTGTATGGCTCTTGTGAACGTCACCATCGCCCCATGTGGCATCACTCAGACTGCGTGTGTGTGTGTGTGTTTGTGTACATTTTAAAAATGTAAGCTTATAAAATAATATGTTGCCCTAGGGCCTTTTCAACCATTCTTAGTGTTCGCGCTTTCTCCTTCCCTTTCCTGCATATTACCCTTCATCCTTACTCTCTAGTATAGGTCTCCCCCTTTTCTATTACCCTCTTTGTAGTACAAGTCTCCTGTTACCCCCTTCCTACAGCTTCTCCTCCCCTCCTCATGTGGTTTCCTTCTGTTTCCCTGGCTTCTTAGGCTACTTCAAGTTACATCTGGGTTACCTCACTCAATGTAATGTTTCCTAGTTCCATCCATTTGCCTATAAATTTCATGACTTTATTTCTTTTAGAGCTGAATGGTATTCCATGGTGTGCATGAACCACATTTTCATCATCGTTTGTTAGCTGAAGGGCATTTGGGTTGTTTCTATCCTCCTAGCCATTGTGAACAGAGTGGCTATGAACATGGACGAGCAAATGCCATGGGGTAGGATGTCAAGTCCTTTGGGCTTATGACCAAGAGTGTTGTAGCCAGGTCACATGGCAGACTGACCTTTAGCTTTTTGAGAATTTTCCACACTGATATCCATATTCGCTGTACCAGTTTACAGTCTGACCAACAGTGAACAGGAGTTCCCTTTCCCTGCATCATCAATAGTCCGCTGTTTGCTTGGTCTTCACCAACCTAACTGGGGAAAATGGACTCTCAGAGAAGCTTAATTTTCACTTCTCTGACTGCTAAGGATGTTGAACATTTTATAATATTAAAAATTTTCTGTTCAGATTCAGAGGGCATTTTAAAATTGGACCTTATGTTTTCCTGGCTTTATTTTTTGAGTTCTTTATATATTCTGGATATTAAGCCTCTCTTAGATGTACAGCTGGCAAAAAACTTCTCTTCTACTCTGTGGGCTTCCATTTCACTCAATTGACTGTTTCTGTTTCTTTTGTTGTGTAGAAGATTTTTAGTTTTATGAAGTCTCGTTTGCCAATTGCTGGCTTTAATTTCTGAGCAAATGGAGTCCTATTCAGGAAGTTATGACCTAAATGCATCTTGTAGAACACTGCTTGTGTTTTCTTTAGCACCACTTTAGAAACCACTGTTTCAGGTTTCACACTCAAAGGACCACCTACATTTCTTTAAACTGAGTTTTTATGTTTACAAAAATTCAACTACGTATTTTCACAATGTCGGAATTTATAGACTAACAATAGATTCACAAGGTACATTGACTTTGTAAGTATCAGTTTTCCCAAGTAGTCTCGTGATAACCTAACAAGGCAAATACAGGAACAGAGATCCTTTTATTCTAATCTTACCTATGAATATTAACTTTCAGATTGTGCATTGCACTACACACAATATATATGCATATATGTAGTTTAGAGATTGACCACAAAGGATTGAAGAAGCCCACATGGAGCTCAAGGAATTGCAAAGATGCCTGAGAGGCAGACAGGGTAGCTAACAGGACGGTAAAGAGTCTCTATGGTAATAAGATAAACCCCTGCTGGAGGTCTGCTCCTACCAAGTCAAGGTTTGTACTTAGTCAATGGCAGAGGCTGAAAAGGCCACGTGCAAGACTCAGCCCAGAAGACAGTTACATGGCAGGTTGAGATAGATAAGTGGGCAAAGGTACCAATGGCACTTCGAGTAGAACAGCCACAGCAGCAGGGACAGCCTATCTAAGGCCCCAGAACTGTTGGGAGTTCTCTGCTGCACACAGGGTAGTAAGATAAGGTCTTCTGACCACTGAAGCACTAGGTCTCCTCTTCATGCGGTTCAGGTGAGGGAGCTGCACCCGTCCCCAGTCTCGTGAGTCCACTATGTTGTCATGCCTGTTTTCCCTGGTTTGATCTTAACATAAGCGTGTGTGGTTGTAGCTCCCATTTACTTTGATAGCTTTTAAAAAAAATAGTAGGCACCTTTTTGCTTTGAGGAATAAGTTGTTAATATGTCTGTGCCTTGTGGTTGGTGCCAGACAGATGGTGTTTACTTGCCCATCAAGGTGTGAACTCTTACTTCTGATTTTTTTTTTCTCAAAATGGAGTCAATGCTGCTTGTAAAACAGAACCTCTTGCAGTCTATAAAGCAGTGTGGAGTAACTCAAAACAGAGAACATCCTGATCTCAATATCTTTATTTTTCACTGGATTTGAACCGCAAGCACTTCATTGAGCATTTCCATTCACAGAAATCGTTAGTCTGAAGTCTTCTTGCAATGTGTTGCCTAGGTTTGGTATCAGAGTCATTCTGGCCTCACGATGCACTGGGGAGAGTATTTTCTTTTTCTTTTTTTTTTTTTTGAAAAGAATTGAGTTCATTTTTGTTCTCAAATATTTTGTGCTATTCCTTTTTTTGGCAGTCTGTTTTTATTTTCAAATAAGTGCAGCTCGAGCCACGTGTAAACTGGGAGGAACTGCTAATCGGCTTTCATTTTACAACTCTGAAATTAATCCACACCATCTGTGATCCATGACAAGGGCGTCAAAATTTTAGTTAGCCACAGCAAAGACAAATGAAAAAAAAAATCATCCTTAAAAGATGCTCAAGCTTCCCCCTCTCACCCTCTTCTAAGTGGAACATTTATCTCGGAGTCAGTTCATGTGGCCTTACCCCAGCCTCCCTCTATCTTCAACACAAGACCAGCTGAGCATGGAACTGGGAAGTGACAGCCAGTGACTTAGAAGAAGCCATCAGAATCCCTAGAGGGAGAGGGTTGGACAGAGGGTCTGGGGCGGGGCGGGGCGAGGGAGGAGTGCAAAACAGAACCTAGGGGTTGGAACCTGTGGAGCAGCAACGCCCCCTAGGCTATAAATATTGAGGTGCTTCGCTGCTGATCGCCAGGCAGCTGCGAGGGACTGGGTGATGCCGTGTGGTAGGAGAGGACATAAGGCGTGAGTCCTGCTCCACGGGTGGCTCGGGTGACCGAGGCCGGTACCAGCGCAGCGGCTTTCCCAGCTCTGGTGCTCTCCCGGGTGCGGTGAGTCCTAGTCGAGGCGTCCCGCCAGCGTGGTGATCAGGGGCGGGAGGGGCCGGTTCCTTGTCACCGCATCTGAACCGGGAGAAGCGGGCGAGGAGGACCCGGAGGATCCCGGAGAGCGAGCACTTTCCCGGCCAGCGGGCAGACTGGAGCTAGCCGCCCTTCTCCAGATCAGCTGGGAGGAAACTGCGCTCTTTTGCAGCGTGCTCCAAAAGAGTCATAATGTTTTGACCAAACTCTTTCGAGTACAGGCTAAACAGCTACAGAAATGGGAGGCAAGCAAACCAACTTTCCTCCGTGCTTTTAAATAACTGTTGTATTTTAACTGTGACCTGAATTTAACCGTGGCCTGTGTGACTGCGAGGCCAGCCGTTAGAAGTTGTGCTACTTTGCGTTTAAGTTAAGAGTGTTCCCTCTTCGTTTGCCAGTGACCCCCTATCAGCGGATCATTGTCATCAGACACAGTCGGTAGGTGGGCCAAACTCCATCACCGCAGGTGTCCCAGTGGCTCTTTGATTTCTCAGCCTGGGGCGGGGAGAAGCAGGTTGCTACACCTTAGCAGGCCCACTTGGCCTGTAGTCCCTGCAGGATTCCAGTGGTTTAGTACTGAGCCTAGAGCATGGCTCTCCGACTCCTCTAACACATTTCCAGTTTCATTAGCCCAGGGCCTCTGCAACCCCAAACTGTGATGGTCTCCAGAAAACTCAAGCCGTCCTGTCTGTCCCCTCCTTCTCTTTGGTCAAGCATAGAGTAATTGACTACCATGTCCCCTTGTTTTCTAATATCCTTCATTAAACATAAAAACCTACTACCGACTCCCAGGAGACGTTTTTCGCAGGAAAGTTTGGGCACTGTGTGCCCTGAGGTCACGTTTGGAAGTTGACGGCATTAATTTCCATTCCAGGAAGAGAGGCTGCGGTGAGCATCCTTATTCCCTTCTGTTCTCTTCAGTCAGTTCATGTCTTCTTCAGTGTACTTCACTCTCAAAGTGGTTTTTTTTTTCTGATAGTTACTACCATAGGGTTCCGGGGGGGCCCCCATATTTATTGCCCTTAGCAAAAGCATTAACCCTCCTTAAAATATTCTATTAAAAAACAAACAAACCAAAAGAACCCAAGAGGGTTATTTTAGCGTTTCATCTCCTTGGTTTAACCACAAACAAACAAACACTACCTATTTTGTTTGCCTTCTAATGGCCCTACTTGGACAATCACTTCACTGGTGACCTAGAATAACTTTCTTGCTAATGCCCTCCTTGTCCTCCCACCAAATTAGCTGCATGATATTAAGAGTGTTTTTATTTGCTTAACAAGTCTGAGTCTCAGGTCACTGCCCAGAAGGTCTCCTCCAGTTACTAAAAACCCTCGATTCTTTCTGCTTCTTGGTGATTGCTGACAAAACAAAAGTCTAAAATGTTTATCCTGTTAGCCCATGCTTAGAGTCTTCAAAACTGTCTTTCCTTTTGTCTCCTCAGAACAAACGTTAAGTTTAATAAATCCATAGGTCCATCCCAAAATCATAGGTGATAATTCCTGTAATGCATAATAATAATGTTGAGGTTTAGGGAGTGGCCTCAAGTTGCAAGGTCTTAATATTTACTAGATTTTCAGATTCCTCCTCCTCCTCCTGGATTTCTTGGGTTTTGTTTGTTCATGCTTTTGTTGTTGGTATTGGTTTATTTTCCCCTTTATAAGGCCTTGGTTTCTAGTTCTGCTCTTCCTTGGTATTATTTGAACCGACCTCAGTGCCCACCACCTCAGGAGAGAGTGGGTTTCCTCCCAGGGGAAGACCTGTCAATCCAAGGCTTACAAAATGTCCGACCATCACAGTGTCTGAGGCAAGCGTACTGCGCTCCGTGTGTCTTACTTGGGTCAGTGTGAGGACACACCTATGAACAATTCAGCTTCATCTATGAACCATTCAGCTTCATCTCCTGTCTAGTTTGGAGGAAGAATGTTCCCTGATACTTTAGAGCTTATTTTTACTGCCTTTGGCTGTTGCTGCTTATGACTGTGGATACTGTGTTACTAATTAACAGTGGCAACTAATTTTGCTTGTTCCAAGGAACCAAAAGTTTAATCTTATACTCACTCCAAACCCCAGTGAAGTGCTTAGCTGGGAAGGACTTTGAAGCACAGTTTGAACGATGGCTGCCAGCCTCTCTCATGATGCCCTTCCCAGTAGCTGAGAGCTGCGATATTTTGCTTTCAAATCTGTTACAGGGACAGAGATGGAGTTCCTGTTCCATTTGCATGCTTTTACTGCCCAGAACAGACTCCTGTCCCTTAGCCCTTTGTTTATCACTGTGCCTGGTCCTTCCTTTCCCTGAATATTAGGTTCTAGCAATCAGCTTTTTAATGACTTTACAGCTACAGTTACTTTTAGCCAGTATTACTCAGTGGCAGAAGGTAATGCACAAATGATTTGGCAAGTAACTACTATTAACCTATTAAAAGCTCTAAAATATAGTGTTTGCCTCTCAGAAAAGAAATGTAAAGAGGTATAAATTTGCCAGAAGTTTCACGGGAGTTACTACTGTAACACCAGATGGGAATACAAAACAAAATATATATTTAGGACATTCACAGAAATGACAACTTGATATTGCTGCTATGTACAACTGTATTACCAGGAAATATTTGTTGATCTTTAATTCTTTTCATAGCATATATTCAGAAAAGTTCCTTTGCATCTGAGAACTAAAACTGTGATTCAAATTTCTTTTATAGAAAAGAGTTTGTTGTATGGTTTGAATGTTGTGTGATTATTTTGTTTTACTTCACTCTTATAGGTCTGTTTAGAAGTGCTTGCTTTAGGTTTTATTTTTGCGCTTCCTCTAAAGGTCTTAAGTGGAGACAAGTGTCTAGAATCTGCTAGCTATGGTTAAAACTCCCATACCCAAGAGTCTTTTCAAGAATTTCATCTTTAATTACGTTTACAGCATTTAAAATTTGGGAAACGGTGAACAGGGAGTCCGCACTGCTACTAGTGGCAGCCTTCTGGATGAGTTATGAATTTTAAGTCATATGACTAATGATCCTTAGGTTTAGATCAACTGGTTTCTTACTCACTTTGTTTACACAGAAGACACCTTGATCTTCACCGAGTGATAAAAGTCTTAGCTCAGGCCAATGACTTTAGCTCTTTGTCTTAACTTCAGAGCAAGAATATTGGAAACACATGCATGTTGCTACGTGCTTGTTTATAAAGACACTCTGCTTGCTAGTTCACTCTCTGAGTTGCTTAGATGTTTGCTCATTTTATACGAATCAAAGATCATACACTGCTTTGGAAAATGAAGGATTGTCTGTGAAATCTGAATCAGCAGTAGTAGGTTCTTGCAAAGGCAGCTGTATGGAGCAGGGTGACAGCCTTTGAGGACACGTCAAAGCGTGAAAACGGTCTTTGCCCTGCAGAGTTAGTTGCAGTGATGTTGAGAAAGAGAAGACATTTAAAAGCCACTCCTCCCGTCCTGGTGTTCAGATGAGATGGGTGTCTGGCATGGCTGCACTGTTCAGTTCCTGCACTTCTCCAGCAGTGACAACTCCTTCTGTCCCCCCCTAAGACTCGCTTAATATTATGGATCTTGTGTGTGCACCCTCATAGTCCCCTATTAAGCGATTCCTTGTGTTTGGGGGAAAGTGTGGCAGCAGAGCTACCTTTCCAACCCATCTAGTGTTCCATCCTGTCAGCCACAATAAAAAGGCTTTGGGAAATAAACACTAATATCGCTTTCAATCTAAAGAACTACTGGCAAGGAAAGAGTGAAAAGGATGAAAAAAAAACTAAATCAAAGATGATGAAAGGCAGGCTTCAGTTTTGAATGTATTGAGGCCAGTCAAGCTCTGTCCCCCTGTTCAGACCACATTTCAAACCGAAACAAGCATCTAGTCAGTCTCCCCAGGTGCTGTCCAGTCTCCCCAGGTGCCGTAGTCCATAGAGCAGTTTCTTGAGAATCATCTGAGAATTTATGAAAATGTAAAATGTCACACTCCTTGAATAAGAATCTGCATTCTCAAGAGACTTCTGGGTGGTTCAAGCACATTAAAGACAGAAAAGCCTTGATATTCATGCTTTCCTTAAAATGATTATCTTGGATGTTATTTTCTTGGCCTTTGTATAAGATAATGTTTTAAAACTGGGTGGTGGTGGCACACGCCTTTAGTCCCAGCATTCAGGAAGAGAGGCAGGGGATTTCTGGGTTCCAAGTCAGCCTGGTCTGCAGAACGAGTTCCAGAACAGCCAGCACGACACAGAGAAACCCCTTCCCTTTAATAGAAAATAAGTTTTTAATAAAGGTAAAATTTATTCATCATATAACACATGGCATATAGTGTTCATTCTGTAAATGTCCTTGATTTAACCTTCAGAAAACTCTATGACGTAGTCTCTATGTATCTTCATGTTATCTGCTATAATACTAAGAAATAATGGAGATATATAAAAAATATGCAAATGTAGTAACATTTAAGATTTACTTAAATCTTAAAAGCTGTGCACTTTGTCACATTGTCTGTCCCACACTGGGCAACTTTCTTTTTGATGAAAGCTAATGGCTTAGGAATTTATTTAAAGTTGTAATTTGAAGTCAAGACCCATTTCTCTCCTGGAAGAAGAACACTAAGAACAACTGTTTTGTTTCTAATATTTGTAGCTAATACTTAAGATGCACTGGGAAGAAATCTAGAAATTTCCGCTGTCAATTGAGAACTGAGAGTGTGGCAGTCTGTCACCCCGTGTGCATGTGACGGGAGGAACCTGGGTAACACACACACCGTGATCGAGTTCTAAACATGGGACTGGACACAGCACAGTCTAGAGTCATAACTGCTTGGGAAACTGAGGCAGGAGGTCCCATTGAATCAAGAGTGCAAAAACAGTCTGGAAAATATACAATGATGGTTCTTAAATGGTGAAAAAAAGAGGTAGTAGGGCTTTTAAAAAATGAGCTTTTCGGGGACTGGGAGTGTAACTTGGTTGGTTCCCTAGCATGTAGGTTTCTTCCCCAGGACCATGTGAGCTGAGCATGGTGGTTCATGCCAGCTTAGATCACATCTTACCTTCAGCTTTAGGTATAGGCTCTTATTTACTTACTGTATGGTTTGAGAACTCTGTGGTAGATTCTAGCTGTAAAGTGGTCAGGCTCGACGTAAGTGGCAAATCCTTTGAAGTCAGTGACTCTACAAATGCTTTAGTTCCTGCAGGATTCCTCCCTATGTAAGCAGACTTCTGACAGTTGTTAGACAGACCCAGCCAAATGCTTCTGGTTTTGCCAGAAGATCATTGAAGTTGGCTAAAAGACTGAGCTGAGCCTACTTTCCCTGGGATTGTGTCTAAGAATCATGGCCTGCCACCAGGACAGTTGGCACAATTTTTTCGGTGATGAATTTTACCTGCGGCTTGGATCTAGGATGTTAGCATCCAGGCAGATTTACCTGTACAGAATTTAACATTTATGGGAAAGACTGGGGGCACAGCTCAACTCAGAGACACCAGCATACCATGCAGTGAGCATGGGAGAGCTAGTGTAGCACATAGGGGGTGTGCACGCAGCAGGCAGAGTTCCTCAGTGCTAACAATGAGCCAATATCAATGACCATCCTCACCGGCTTTGCCAGGCCCAGCCTGTAAGTGCAGACAACTTATATTAGTTTCTTTTTTCTTCCAAACAGATTAAAACATTCTGTAGCACTTCCTCCAACAAATGCCATATGCTTACAATTTTATCATCAGAATTTCCTCTACTCTTTGACCTACATTTTTCTGGTATTTAATTCAATTACATTTCTACATGATTCTAAATATGTGTAATTCTTCTTGAATAAGAATGCTCCATTAAGCAGGGTTTCATGACTGTCTTTCCATTCAGAGGATGTCACTTTAGATAAAACACTTTGTACCATGAATAAAACACACTGCACCGTGATGTTTCCCAGCCATTCGCTGCCCATAGTTCATTATTGTTATTGTAGCCGTAATAGGAGAGAACTGGAGTGTTTTCTACATGTTGATAGTTGTTAAATACTTTTTGAAGTTTGACCTGCTGAGAGAAGAGGTTTGTCAACAGAACCAAGCAGTCATAATATGATTGGGAAGTATAAAGTCATAATGTATGTATCTTATATTTTAATAACACGTAATGACAATATATTCATAAGCAACATATAAAACATAAATCACAATACCATTCTGTGTGCATTAAGGCTTTGCTGATTCTTATCAAAATACTATTAAGGCCAGAATTAGGTTCTTGATGGTCTAATGAAAGTAATTTAGTTTTTTTTATCACTGACTTATGAGTAAATAATTTCTTTTACTTTTATTAATGCCAGAAAATTTGTATAGCAGAATAACTACAAGAAAAAGATCAATAAAAAGAAACAACAGATCTGAGAAGCCCTAAAGGGCTAGTCATTCAAGATTCATTCTTCATATCATTTTATGTTTGCTTTCTAAATTTCCTTAGTGAGTCTCTAACATTTCTACTTTGTCTTTCCCTTGGACCTTCTGGTACTTTCCCTGTAATTCACTCTGCATTTCTTGTCTCAGCCCGCCACTGCTAACACTCTGAAGAGGGGCACTGTAAAACTGATGATTTCCTTATTTTTCTTCCAAAAATGTAGTCTTACAGAAAGCCCATAGCTTTTATATCATATTAGTATTTTAAGTGAAGAATCTTCTCAAGAAAATGTCTTTGACAATGGTAATAATGCCCCAAATCCTTCTGTTATGATACTCTCCTTCTGTTATGATACTCTCCTTCTGTTATGATACTCTCCTTCTGTTATGATACTCTCCTTCTGTTATGATACTCTACTTTTCTTATGATACCATCAGGCTTTCTGTGTCACCTGTACACTGTCCCTTTAAGTAACTGAGCAAGTTAAAATAATCTTTGTAGACTCTTCCAAATTCATAATAGAAACTATCGATGAATTTAGCTACCCAAAAATAAATAATTAAACAAACAAACAAACATCTAGGTAATAAGCAGGAAGATAAGCAAATTCCAGGGATAAACTGCAAACCTTTGGAAGCTGCTTGCCACACATGACATCTAAAATATTAGCTTCTATACCTAACATTCACCTTTTCATATGAGAAACTCTGAATGGCCTAATGGAAAAAGGAAGCAAAGGTAATGTAAGTGTAAATTAAGCAAATGTAAAATAGGAGCAGAAAAACTCCAGAAAAACATTAGAAGTTGAGAAGCTCAGTTTCATCCACAGGCACTGAGACGCCAAGTCAAACGATACATAAAGAAGATTTTTACAAAAATCTAGATTTTTGGCATCAGAATTTTTATTACAAACTTTATAAATAGAATTTTATCAATATCCATCAAAATGTTAAAGAACAGTTTAGTTCAATAATTCTATTTTGGATCTGTGCTATCGATAATGTTCAGAAAGTATAAAATATCTATGTATGAATATGAGCATTGAAACGTTTTGTAGCAGCCAAACGGAAAGCTGGAAAAAAAGAGATTTAAGACCTTAAGAACAGGCCAGCTAAGTAAATTATCAATGAATGAATCTGTTTTATGTGTGCTGACAAAGGATGCTCTGTGTAGCTATAAGGCTAAATAAAATTAACAGATTAATGTCAGCAATGAGCAGAGAAGTAAAATCTTAGTTAAGAGAACATGAATGTACACAAATGTGTACACGTCTATATACTTTGAGTTCTAGAGGGGAAAAGAAGAGTATTTCTGGGAGGCAAACTCACAAAATTAGAGTAAGACATTTACATTATTATGTAGCAACCTTTATATGACATGCAGGTCTTATATGAAAAAGACAAACAGAAAAAAGGTCTTTTCTGATAGGATTTCCAAAATATAGTTTAATAATACTTGTGTAAACCTCATTAAAAAAGAATACGTAGCAAAGTTTAACTGAGGTTTCTTAAGTAAAAGCCCAATCCGCTGTCATAGTTTGCATCTAACAGCATGTCTTTAGAGTCAGTTTTACCAAGTCTCGTCCCCCTTGCCTGCAAGACACTGGGAAGGGATGTTTAACAACCATCATTAGGAAGGAGCAGCCTAACTCCATATTAGGGAAAATATGTTCTCAGTGTGAAACGTGTGGCTTCATTTTCTCCTCAAACAGTCTTAATATGCAGTATTAACAAGTATTTAATAAAAAATTAAAATCTGACCACCTTTGTAAGTCCCTTTAATATTTTCCTCTTCCAGATTTAATATATGATCGCTTGGTATACAATGGCTGGCACTTTATCCAGATAAATCACTACAGCCATCCCTGGAAGTCATCACCAGGTAAGGGCCTCATAAGTAGTTTTCTCTAATAGTCAGTGGTAGGATAAGCAGGGAAGAGTAGAGTTCCACCTTTACTCTATTTTCTTGATACATGGCTTAGGAATGTGGTTCCTGTAACTTTAAATATAAACACTGTCATAGTAACCATTCATTCATGAATTGATGGCAAACCATGCCAGATAACTGAAAACCTTTGGCAAAGGGCCCTCCAGCCTCTGATGGTTGCCCTGTGTTGCATTCTCGCTGTGCAAGGGGTGAAAGGCTAGCCACGAAATGGTTGAGGCCTTATCAGCTTCCAGGTTGGGAATGTGTTCACTCATTGTCAGGAATCTAAAGATCAAGACCTTAACATTAGACCTGCTCGCTTTCAGAATGCCAGCATGTCTCAGAGTCGCTGCTGGCAAACCTCTCCCCTGCTTTAGTGATAATGCAGGGTGATACTAGTCAGGGAGGGAGGTCCTGTAAGTCCTGTGAGAGACATGGAGTCACAGGGTAGTGCACTGGTCCCTTGGAGAGTAACTCAGTGGTCTGAGACTGTTTTGGAGATCCTCTTCTGTAGTAGACCTCATATTTTTTGTGAAGGGGGTCCCTTGTTTACTCAACTAGTAGGGAAAGGAACCTTCAGCAGCTTCCCTGTTCTATTTAGAGGAGTTTAAAAGCCACGTGTGCCACTTGGGACACACCGTTATTCTATTTTACTAAGGCAGACTCTAGATGGGTGCTAGGTGGGCACGTAAATGTTACAAGTGACTTTGTTCTTTTTTTCACTGGCACATAGGAGAATCTTTCTGGAAGGCACCCCAGGGTAGTGGTGTGAGCAAACTATTTAGGACTACTTTAATCTTGAAGATAAAAATAGTCACATTCTACAGAGTTGTCGCTGTGTATCTTTGGCGTTTGTGTGTGTGTGTGTGTGTGTGTGTGTAGATAAGCTTAAGAGTCTGGACAGTGTACATTATGAAATTAAAAAGTCAGCTTTGGAAACAAGTGCAACAAATTATATCAAATATTTTCTAGTTTGTAAGACGGTAAGACAATACATAAGTTTTTTTTCAGTACTGGAGTTTGAACCCAAGACCTTATACATGATATGCTGCTGAGTCACATCCCAGCTGTAAAAAAAAAAAAAAAGACTTTTCTTTTGAGACCGAATATTATTAATTACCCAGCAGCTAACCTCCCAAGTACAGAGGCTTAAAGGACAGCAACCCCCAGGCCCAGCAGATGTGGTATATTTTTAAGAGTTCTTGTGTTAGTTGGTTTTTGTTTTTGTTTTTGTTTTTGGTCCATTTGACTTAAATCTAGACTTAAACCTGGGAAGAAGGACTACTAATTAAGAAAATGACTCCATAACATTGGCCTATAGGCCAGTCTGTAGGGCATTTTCTTAATTAGTGATTGTGGGATGGAAAGTCCAGTCCATTGTGGTCCGTGTCCTGGACTGGTGGTCCTAGGTTCTATAAGAAAGCAGGCTGAGCAAGTCATGAGGAGCAAGCCAGTAAGCAGCACCCTTCCATGGCCAATACATCAGTTCCTGCCTCCAGGTCCCTGCCTTGAGTCCCTACCTTGACTCTCCAGGATGATGGGCTGACTACAAACTGTAAGATGAAAGAAACCCTTTCCTCCTGAAGTTGCTTTTGGCTATGGTGTGTTAGCACAGTGATAGAAACCTGACTAAGACAGCTCTGAAGAGGAAGGATCTCATTCTATGTTATTTCCCATCAGTCCCAGGTGGAAGAAGACAAGCAGCTAATCCAGAATGCTCCTTCCAGGAGAGGTTCTAGTCTTGAGTCTGACCCCTTCCCAACATGTCCAAAGACATCTTATTCCCAGCATTCACATTTGCAAGAAAACTTTTCAAATAACTGACACCTTGCCTAAGAATAGTAAACACAGATGATACATGATACGTTTCTTTTTCAAACATTTCATTTAAGGCTAACACAAGTAGCATTCTTCATTGTAAGGAGCCATTTTTTGTTGTTTCTAAAGAGCTGATGGTCTACCAATCCTCCTAACTAGCAACATTGCCCTGGTTTCCTGCTAACTCGTCCAAAAGGCCCCGTTTCCAGCTGTAGGCGCTATGCTAAAATACAGAAGGCGTTTGTTTACCGAAGGACCTTGTGAACTCGGTAATGTCCCTTTAAAATTTCTGCCAACTTACAACTAAGGAACTCTGATCTCTTATTGATTGAAATGTGTAAACAGAATTTTAGAGTTTGTTTTACAGGTCCAAAGTGTTTATGTTAAAAACAACTTTTACAAGTAGGGAAGCCTGCCTACTTGTACATTTAAAAGAATAAAAAAACTGGAGTTAGTGACGTAAGAATCTGTGGACATGCACTGTCCAATGTAACAACCATTGTTCACATGTGGGTACTGAAATTTAAATATTAATTAATCTGACTACAGAAAGTAGAAATTCAGTTTCTCGGTTCCGAATGAGCATCTCGAGTGTTTCGTAGACACGTAGTTGATGTATGTACGACACAGATGTAGAACGTTCCTGTTCATACAGACAGTCCTATTTAACAGGCCACGATAAACACAGTTTTAAACACTGCAGGGACATTCGCTGACAGCTAAAGGAAAGTTTTATGCTCTTTTTTAACTTGGAAATTTCAAAGTATTTTGATATTTAAATTTTCTTAGTTCCCATTGCCTGGGATACAGCTATCACAGGCTTCTTTATGTGTTTCCTATTAGTTTTTACACTTGAATATTTAGTAAATTAGTCTAGTTTTATATCATGATCTCTTTAAAAGTTGTGCATAGGTCCCTATGTCACCTCTCGAGCTGAGGACTAACATGTGGACATGACAAGTTGCCTTATTAACCTAATCCTTATCACCCTTCTTTTTGTAAGGTCTCAACTTTCTTGGAGTAGGAGGTGTGTCTCATTTGTTTTAACTTAAATACACCTTATTGATTTTTTATAAAGAATTTGGTGAGTCAAAATCAGTTGCTCAACACTTTTGCTCAATGCTCTAGCTTTGACATACACATATTACATATAGTAGTAACTTGGTTTTATTTGTAATGAATACAACGAATCCCTGGTGTAATATGTTCTTAAAGTTCTTACTCCTTCTGTTACCCCATGTTCCATTAACGAAATGTCAGTCTCAAACACATTCCAGTCATTATCCCTAGCAATGCAGTTACACTTATTTCCCGGAATAACACAGTTGCACAAGACCAAACACTGAAAACAAATTTGCCTCTTTTTTTTTGTTGAAGCACAGGATTTGAAGGCAGCTGTCAACCTATCTTTCAGAAAGAGATGTCATATCTGCCTGTCTTCCAATTACACACTTAGAGCGCCACTTTTCAACCACAGCACGAGGTGGCCTGGAGCCACCTTAGACTTTTAGGAACAAATCCCAAAATGTTTCCAATGGGGGGAAATTTTAGCCAGTGTGTGTGTTTAAGTAAACTAATGTGTAATTTGGTTTATAGGGGAAATTATGTAATATTTGCAGTTTATCGATGGTAACTTGATTCCTTTGTTAACTAACATGGCTAGTGGAACTCTGCCTATGAACATGCTACTTTACATTGGTTAAGGAAGATGCTATAACATCTTAAGCTTTTGTATTTCATCTTTTTTCTTCTTCTCTGGTTCTGTGATGTTACCATAAATATAATATAATTAACATACTATAATATAATACAATATATATGTATATATATATACAAGAGAAAGTATTTCTGCAATCTTTGTGATTATTCTAACAATTAAAATTCTTAAGTTAAAAGGAAAAATTAACTTCCTGGGAAACTTTTATTCAGTATATGCAATTAGTTTTCATTAACTTTATTAATGAAAGATTGCAAGTCAGGTTTACCTGATGCTGAAGATCCAAGAAGGGCTGTACCTTACCTCTTAGAAGAAGAGGCCAATTAGTTGGGAAACAAACATGATCAGATTTGAGCAGTTGAGTGTTGTGGTCTTGACTCAGAGTCACACATGTACTTAAGCCGGGGTGTATACCAAGAAGAGGTAAGGAAAACAGTGTTGTCCTGCGCCCATTGATCATCAATGGTGGAAGACAGTCAGGCTTCATTTAAAGAGGGCTGCTATAAATCCTTTCATCGATTCTGAATTCCTTTAGAGTGGGGCGGTTACAGTGGGAAGGTCTGTTCATACTCCTACTTGTCACAGAGCCCACTGTGCTTGGCGCCCATGCTAGGAGATAGTCACCGGGCAGGTATGAGGTACCTGCTAAGTTTCTTTCCTCTGACTACAAATTTGGAATATCAAGTAAGTGTCATGGTGTAGTGAGTCCTCAATGAAGATGACGGCACACACATGGTGCCCTAATTAAGGCTTGCACTTGGCAGTAGATTCTGCCATCAATCAGTTGGTACTTGTGAACACTTGAGCGCTAGATAGTGCAAGCACACAGGTGTGAACAAAGATAAAAGTCCCAGGACCCAGGACTAGGATGCTGGCTCATTTGGGAAAGTGTCTTCTGTGTAAGCATGAGGACATGAGTTTGGGTCCCCAGAATGTTGCAAAGAGGGGCTCGGGCTGCGTTCCCAGTGCCTGGTTCCCGGCGCAGGGCTCCTTGTGCTACCCGGCTCCCGGTGTGTACCTGAAATAATTACACGGAAACTGTATTCATTGAAATACTGCCTGGCCCATTAGCTCTAGCCTCTTATTGGCTAACTCTCACATATTTGTTTAACCCATTTCTAATAATCTGTGTGTCACCACGAGTCGTGGCTTACCCGGAAAGATTCAGCGTGTGTGACCTGGCGGGCTTCATGGCGGGCGGCTCTCTAGCTGAGTGTGGTGGGTAGGGAGGGACAGGAGGATTGCTGGGGCTCATGGGCCAGTCTGGCCAACTGAAATGGTGAGCTCCAGGTTCCCTGAGACATCCTGCCTCAAAAAACAGGATGGAGAGTGAAGGAGGAAGACACCCAAAGTTGACCTCTGACCTACACGAGCGCGCGCGTGCACACACACACACACACACACACACAAAGTGTACCTACACACACATACACATATACACCTACACTACACACACATGCACAGACAAACCTACACTACACAGGAGCACATACAAACAAAAAGAAAATTTAAAAAATGTCCTCATGCCAATTGCAGTGGATAGAGAGAAAAATCAATTGAGTAAAATGCCTTCGGTGTTGAACAGCCCAGAGAACAAGCACAGTTTGTGGGAGCAGTGGACAGAGGTTGCTTCTTCAGTTCTAAAGTGATGTTCAGAGAAACCTTTGACCAGGAAAGAGCTATGTGGACTTTTGGAGGAAGATGGCTCCAGGAAGAGGCTCTGAAACCATGAGGAAACATGTACAGTCTTAGGAATGTCAGAGGCGTGGGGTCTGACAAGTGACGTGTAACCCTGCAAGACGTGAATTGACAGAAACTGGAGACACATTTAGAATGGACCTAGGAAAAGCAACTGACAGAATTTTAAAGCTTAAATGGCTGTAAAAGTTAAAATATTTTGATACGCAATGAATCATTCCCCCAATTAAGGCTTTTAAGTATAGAGCAGGCCCACAGCTCTGTCCTTACTGACGTGGCCTCTGATAGTGACTGTAACTTTAGAAACCCATCTGCTTAAAAATCTGCTCCTTCCGGACAGCATCTTCCACGTTTGTGCTTTTGTACACTTCATTTACACTTTGTGCTTTTGTACACTTCATTTACACTTTGTGCTTTTGTACACTTCATTTACACTTTGTGCTTTTGTACACTTCATTTACACTTTGTGCTTTTGTAAACTTCATTTACACTTTGTGCTTTTGTACACTTCATTTACACTTTGCTTACAGTTGTGACCTTTAGTCCTGTTTCTGGGGCTGAAAATACAGTTCTTCAAACACCAGAGAGTGAAGGCATTGTCAGCAGATCACATTTAATGAAATATCTGCATTCTCAGACACAGAGTACTTAAGTCCTGGGACATCACCAAGTTCAGAATATTTTCATGGGCTTTTTATCCCGTTCAAATCATTTTATCTTCAAGCTCAATAAGAAAATTCAAACTACATACATTTTCATTGTATATGTGCCCACCCATCCCCATATAAGAGGGAACAAAATTATTTAATGGAAAAAAAATCAAATCTACTCACTCCGAAATTATACGGATGATTTGAGTGAGAACAAACAATTCTGATGTTTTTTTTTTTTTAATTGGTGCTGTTTTTCATACTCCTCATGCCTTCCCCTGCTCTGCTACCACTCAGGACTTCTAATGAGGGCTAGGGAGCAAATGCACTTAGCAATCTGCGTTAAAGGGATGGAAACAAGAACATGAAGATTAACAGTATCATTCTTGTTAATTTGATTCTCTACAGCTTAAGTAAAGGTCTCTGTTGCTATTTCCAGCAAATGGGCCCGAGGAGAAAACGCAGGTGTGGTGCCATGTCTCTTCTGAGAGCCTGCTGCTGTACAGGCTTGAGCTGGAGAATTCCTCAATAGTAGGAAGTTATAAGAAAAATGAAACTCCCTTCATTGAGAGAAGTGCTAACAGCTCAAGGGCTGGGTGTTCTGTGGACTAAGAGATTTTCAAAGCAGTGCGAATTCTGATAAAAATAAGAAAACTAATTCTGTTAGTATTACTCTTCAAAGAACTTTTTCCTTAATGCTTCTGTCAACTTTTAAATAGTTCTAAGCCAACAATTGAATATAATTAGTAAACATTTTAATAGAAAATTATGCCTTGTAAAAGCTTATTTCATAATATATATTCTTCCTGCTAAAATGGTATTTAATAAAAAACTAAGCCTTTGCTGGTCCCTTATAAGTGATGACTTGTTTTATCTGGTGTGAATACATATCTGAGTCTTGGAAAGTGTTATTTGGACAACTTTCAAACAACTAATATCAACATATTCATAACTTTTATTATTTTACTTTTAAGGCACAGCCTTGTTACACAGCTCAGGCTGACTTAGAACTCTGCCCTCCTGCAGGGATTATGGGTATACACCATATTCCCAGAGCTCAGAACTTTCCTAAAAGCTGGGTCACCTTGTACACTGGATCACTGAACAGCAGTGGCTGTATCATATAAAAGTACTGTTGCAGTAAATTGAACCAAATTGTGCTCAGAGACCCAGTTTACCTACATTAAGCTGGGGAAAGGGACGAATGGCCTTCGGCAGGGTCCATGCCCCCAGTCCTGATTCCACTCTCACTCACTAGTGCCCTCTGCCTCCTCTCTGAATCTCCCAGTGGAATCAAGCTTAATCAGTCTTACAGAACTTTAGACTGCTCTAGCGATGAGCTAATGCTGAAGTGGCAAAAAAGCTATGGGAATCAGCTGTCCTGGTGGTGTGTGGCTTCTAAACTGAAGTATGAACCCAGAAGAATATTTGTGGCAGAATCCCAGGCTAGTAAGTACTCAAATCTCAGTCCCTCACTGATAAGAACGCACAAATTTGCTTGCCAATCTCACTGCTGTTAGCGAGAGCACAAAAGACAGCCATGTTTGGAAGCAGCACACTTGGGAATACACAATACATGACCTCACACGAGGTCTTCCTTTCCCAAACAGAACATGAAACGCTTGTTCTGATTGTTCTGAAATTCTCTGCCAGGGCCTGGGTCCTGCTCCTGACTTCAGGAGACACACACCTCTTTTGTAACTCCAGTGTGTCCTTCGAAACTGCTCATAAAACTGCCAAGTCTAGCCCTTCTTCTCCGAGTTAAGTCTTTTTAGTTAAATGTCAGTGTCTGGTCATAGTTCTCCTCAATGCTCATTACAAAATAAGTCAGTTATAGTTGTGAGTTCCTGCAGCACAGAGATGAGCAGGTAAACTAAGAGGGTGCCTGGAATTTAACTACTGTTCCATTCAAAACACAAAGCTTTAGATTCCATCACCATGGGTTTCTTTGTCTGGAAAAATAACACCCCCACTCTCCCAAACAACAACAACAACAACAGAAAGGAAAAATCACAGCATTTGAGAGAATTACAACTTTCAGCAACAACCCACAGACTAGTGAAAGGGTTAAAACAGTGCCTGAGAATATGCTAATAATTTCTTTCTTTCGGTTCATTGAATTCAAATAGATTTTTAACCACTTTACTCCACCAGATGTTCCAAAAATGGTTTGTGTCTAGTTGATTCTTACTTCTCTTTGAAAAATGATTTAGCTTTATTTTATGTGCATTGATGCTTTGTCTGCGTGTATGTCTGTGTGAAGGAGTCAGATCCCCTGAACTGGAGTTACAGACAGTTGTGAACTGCCATGTGGATACTGGGAACTGAACCTGGCTTCTCTGGATGAGCAGTCAGTGCTCTTAACCAATGAACCTTTTCTCTAGCTGATTCTTAATTTCTATCTCCTGTTTTATCTGGTAGAGTCACAAATTAAGCAATCAACCAATTCAGAAAAAAGTAATATTTGAAAGGACTACAGTTTTTCTCACTTAAAAATAAAAACCAAAGATTAAAATATTGTCAGTCCAGGAATGATTCATCTTTAAAATTCTCTCAACTTTTGTAACCCAGTTTTAAAGGTGGAGATGGTAGGAGAGTAATAGTTGGGCGAGCAGCTGGCACCAAGGAGTGATCTTGTCTGTCACTCGCCATACTTTGAGGTCACCATGTTATCAACAGCGTATTATATTGCCACTTTATAAATGAAAACAGGAAGAATCAGAAAATAACAGTGGACATTATTCAGTGGACACTCTGATAACCAGGCAATGTGTCCATCTCTTCACTTTTTTTAAGATCTAACAATAGTTTTTAAAATGTATAGTCTGATTTCCCTTACTGTATCTACTTTTTGACAGCAGCCGAGCCTGTTGTATACACTGTTAAACAAGGACAGAGCCAGGACCCCAATCTGGGACTTACTCCAATAGCTCGTGTCTTAGTTCAGGATCTCAATGCTGTGATGAGACACCATGAGCACGGCATCTCTTATAAAGGAAAATATTTCATTGGAGTGGCTTACAGGTTCCAGTTTTTAGCCCATTTTCATCATGGCAGGACATGGCAGCACACAGGCAGATTTGGTACTGGAGAAAGAGCTGAGAGTTTTATATCTTGATCCACAGGCAACAAACAAGAAGTAAAGTGTGTTACTGGGCATAGCTTGAGCAAAGGATATCTCAAAGCCCACCCCTATAGTGACACACTTCCTCCAACAAGGCCACACCCACTCCAACCAGGCCACACCTCCCAATAGTGCCATTCCCTATGAGCTTATGGAAGCAATTACATTCAAACTATCACAACTTGCTTCCAATCACTTCTCTCCCAAGTCACAAACCACTAATTATGCAGTACCTAAGATCTTGCTGATATTTTTAATTGCTACTGTTGGTAGCGGTTTTTTTCATATAAGTGAACATTATGATAATATCTAATTACAGTTTCTACTAATACCATGTCTACGTATACACAACCATTATTTGATGGTGGAGTGAGAGTGTCCAGAAGGTATATTTGTCATAGTGTAAAACAGATACTATGTCACATTTCAGTGAGGAAAATTATTAACTTATATGCCACCAAACATAAGCCCAAATGCAAAAGAAAACCAAGAAACACTTAACTACTTTAAATAATGTATTCTGTAGGATAAATTATTGCACTGTGACTCAGTTTCTTTTGGCTGTATAACTGGTCATTTGGGATGTGTAGAAATTACTAAAATTATTCTTGAACTCTAACTTAGAGTTTTATATGAAACATTAGGCAAGTTGTCTGATGATATATGGGGGACATTTTGAAAATATTTTATTTTAAATTATGTTTATGTCTGTCTATACTGCCAACATCCCCCCATACCTATCCACGTCCCCATCCCTCCGATATGAGTGCATGTGTCTCTGGAAGCCAGAAGAGGGTGACAAGATACCCTACAGTTGAAGTTACAGCCAGTTGCTAGCCACCCTTCATGGTTAGCATTCTCAGGTCTTCTGTTAATAGGGTCTATGCATACCTTTTATTTCATAGATTATTGAAAATTATCATCTGCTTAAACTGAAGTATAAATGAGAAAAATATTTCTTATTGCTGCAAAACTCCATGGACTCTGCTGTTTGCACCATATCCTGTGTTGCTGTGCCCTCTCTGAGATATTTCACATAAATTTAATGGCCTGCGAGTTCTTGGTGAAGGCAAGTTGTTGATTGACCTGTAATCCCTGCAGCAGCAGGTGTCCCAGTGAATAACTAGGTGATCTATTGGCAAGAGGGCAAAACCCAGAGCAGTTGGATCTGCTTGGGCAGGAGAAAAGGCCTCATGTGATCCTGCCAAGGAGAGAAAAGATTCTGTGAACGTAGTTCTTTGTGTGTGGAAGTGGGTGTGTGTGCACATTGTGTGTGTGCATATGCAGGTGGAGGTCAGATATCTTTAGTAGCTTCTCCACTGGAGTTTTTGAGACAGGATCTTTTACTGAGTCTGGAGATCAGCAACTTGGCTAGCCAGGATGGCCAGTGTCCCCATCCTCCCGGTGCTGGGGATAGAGAAGTCCACCACCGCACCAACTTCCACATGGCTGCTGTGGGTCCGCACACTTGTCCTTGTGGAGCCACAGCAGCCGTGTGGTCTCTTCTCTGTTGCTGTGATCAAACACCATGACCAATGGCAGCTTTAGGAAGAGACTTTATTTTGGCTTATGGTTTTAGAGTTAAGAGTCCGTCATGATGGCAAGGCATGGCAGCAATCAGCAGGCATGGCTATAGGAACAAGAAACTGAGGGCTTAACATTCAAATGCAAGCGTGAAGTAGAGAGAGCACACTGAAGTCGGGAGGCCTTTTAATCTCATAGCCTGCCCCAGTGATGAACTTCCTCCAACAAACTCTACCACCCAAACCTCCTAAAACAGTGCCACCAACTGGGGACTACGTGTTCAAATATCTGAGACTATGGGGACCATTCCTCACTTAAACCACTACAAATAGCAATCTCTGCACCAAATGAGCCATCTTCCAGCTCCATAGTCCTTTCTGAAAAAAGATTCACTATGAACAGTTATTCATTTTCATATTTCCATGTAGACTCACACTGGCGAATCATTGCAGTATTGCCCTGCAAGGGTGGGAAATGAGTACAAGGCTTAGAGGTTCATCCCAGACCATATAGCAGGGCTAGGACTCACTCTTAGACATTTTCTTCCATCCAGAGTGGAACAACAGAGACCAGAGTTACAGCCATACCAGAAACAAGCCATACCAGATAACAGCTAGACACACAGGTAAAACTGTGGTTTTCAAGACAGTGGGCCTTATATGACAGAGAACCATAATCCTGAGGTCTCCCCAAGAAGCAAATAAGGAGTTCATAAGTCAGCCCAAGTTTGCTGTCTGTCTGTATTTCAAAGACGAACAATCCTTGCCTGGGAAGGAAAATGCAGGTGAAGTCTTCCTAAATTAAAGAGCTTGAGTTAAGGAAAGCAAAGGAGGCTTGAGTCCACGAGATAATTTCAGAGAGGGACAGTATACAGAGAGCAAGCCTTGAGATTTGCAGAGGGTCATTCTGTGCTTCATTGCATGTGAGTGAGTGAGTGCCTAAAATGGTTGGAAGAAATAGGACCCAGGGAATGCTCTCGTTTTCCTTCCCAATGTCCATGAGTGGTGTCCAGATGCCCATGAGTGGTGAGATGTCCTTTTCTGGCTGGTGTGAATGGCAGCCGTTGTGTGTAGACAGTCACTTCCATTCTCATCTCTGCTCTGATCACACCCGACAAAATTGAAAAACTAGGCCCAAACAAATCAAACTGATGTATGGCGAATGCTTGCTGGAACAAACCCAGGGTATGACTACTTTCTTGTAGAAGAATGCCCGATTCCCAACAAAGTCAACTCACTGTTTAACGCTCATCAGCAAACCTCGAGGCATGCCAAGAAGCAGGAAACGAATCAACAAAAAGGAAAACAGTCAAGGAAAACAGACCTATCAAGGACAGGGTGATGGACTCCGTTTGAGAACCTACATAAAAGCCTGGGCATTTGAGCAGAGACTCGGAAGATGTAAATGATGGACACTGTGCTTCTGGAGATGACAAAACACCAAATGGAAATGCAAGTGGGACTTTAGGCACTTCGAGCACAGTCTTCAGTGTCCTTCTGATATTGTATCGATTTTCTGTCCTGGATGCTGCTTGATCCCAGCAACCTAATACATATTTACTTATAATTGAGACTCTCAGACAAAATTTTCCTTCCAGGAGAGGATTAGTCACAATATTTAGCTCTATAGTCACACAGACCCTTTTACCTGGTCCTGGCTCACAGAGCAGCTTCCACTGCTTTCCAAAGGGCTGGCGTTCCTTCACACCACATTGACACGCCTCAACTAAACAGCCACCAATTTTTTTTTTTTTTGGTTTTCCAAGACGAGGTTTCTCTATATAATAGTCCTGACTGTCCCAGAACTCACTCTGTAGACCAGGCGGGTTTTGAACTCACAGAGATCCACTTGCCTCTGCCTCTCGAGTGCTGGGATTAAAGGCATGTACCACCAATGCCCGGCCCATGAATCACTTTCAACATGGTACCTTCTGAGTCAGCTGCGAAAGAGTTCACATCCCCAGATTATCATTTTTGCACCTAAGTTGTCTATTTTGCTATGCAAATGCTCTTTGGATAGAGGTTAAAACACCTGCTCTTTATCATAGAATACAATCTTCCTAGAAGTCAGCACTTTTGCAGAGTCCAACATTCCTGTCCGAGATACCACGCATAAAACCATGAACTGCCTCCTTCTACCTTCCTAACAGTTAACCTGCATATACGTGTTATTCTTCAATGGAATTTAAAAATTGCTCCTGAGTTAAGCTATATTTTTCTAATAAAGCAGAAAAAAACCCAGCAACTGATATGCTAATGTTAACATAATGTTAATATGTTTTACGTAAGCTAGATTGACAAGCAGTGTGATTGCTCATCCAAGTGAAAAGGTAAGCCTCATGGAACTCTTCACTCAAATCTATGTAATCAATAGAATGAACTTAAGAAATAAGCTGGCATTGAAACCACAATGTACCCTTGTCACATTAATGTTTAGGTAATTTCCTGCCTGCAAAGTGCACCTTAGAAACACTTGAAAAAACAAACAAACAAGAAAACACCCCAAACCAAATATTTCTGGCATTCAGTAAGATATTTCAACTGTAATCTTTTCTTATCAGTTATATAACAGGGGGCAATTAAATCAGGATGGCATCAGTCTGTTCAGACTTTGGGTGCTAGATGATAGTAGTTTCACAGATGTTAAAACAGGCACAAATACCCCAATACCATAGATTCCCTGCTGTATTCATACACACGAAGGTGGTGCATCACTGAACATCCACACAACAGTGTCTATGAAAGGAGGGAAATAAGTGTCTGTGTGGAACAGTAAGAGAGGTGGCATCAGAGCGGGGTCCAGGCTGCCATCTGGGGTGGTTCTCAGACTGAGCCAGGCTTGTGTCAGACACGTGAGGACAGGGCAGCCTGGCTGTCTAAGAGCCACAGTGGACAGTCCTCCGTCACACTATACCTCTGCGTGCCTCCAGCCGTCTCCATTTTCTGGGCCATGGATTTTTGTTGAATGCAGAAGTGAGAGAGAGCTGTCTAGCAGCCTTGGGTATTTTTGCTTCAAGTGTTTAACATTGTGTAGAAACATTGGATCGGTGTCTGTAGCATCCTGCCAGAGCTTCGCGGCTGTTTTCTCAGTTGTAAAATGAGGCAGGTGGCGCAGTCAGTTGGCAGCCGTGGGACCAGGTCTGCTCTCTAACAGACCTCTGTCCGCTTCCACCGTGTTGTTTCTTCATTTGCTCCAGTGAAAATATTTCCGACTAAGACGTCTCCCATAAAATGTGAAATTCCCAGCTTATCTTTAAAAATCCCCCTCCCCCCAATTGCCACAATTGACTGAAAAATAACCCCCTGTCTTCCTCTAAGGCAGAGGTGGGCCGTGGCTTCCCATCTGCTTACCCCTTGCTTGCTGCCTCCTGACCCTGAAATATGTGAGGACGAGAACCATGGTGCTCACGATTTCTAGGGATTATTCCAGAAATAAAACGGCAGGAATTTCTGATTTAAATTGTTTCAAGGAAAGCAAAAGACTGTGAAGAATGGTTCAAATACGCTAAAGGCTTAAAATATACTTTTTGGTTAGATAATATGACGATCAAATCACCTCTGATAATTACCATAGTATTGCGTTTGTTTACAGAAACAAAAACTATATATATTACATATATCTATGTGCATTTTGTTGAAAAAGCAATAAATTTGAATTATAAATTTCCTGCTTTTGCAGAAAATTCTATGACTTTTAAAGCCACATCTAAACAAACAAAGCTGCTCTCCAAGCCTCGATCGACAGTTAGACTATGCAAACAGAACATCTTTGGTTTAGTTACGACATGAAGCCAGACTATTTTCCGAGAGTGGAGTGAAAGTTGAATGTTCCTTGTGGGTATGACTGGGGCTGCTGGAATAAGCTAGCTTCGAAAATATAGTTTCTGCAAATGGGAACCTCTTCCTATCAGCGTTTCCAAAACTCTTTGTAATTCTGACATCCTTACAAAATTCTAATGAAATTCACAACTCTGCCTGCCCTCAGATGAGCAGAATGAAAGATGCAGAGTTATTTGTCTTTCCACTATTTTATACAGTAATAAAGTAATACCGAAAGTGTTACTATCACAACCGGTAGAGTATTGTGTAATTATTAAAAGGTGAAACCATGGACTCATGTTAAAGAACAATTGCAGATGTTAAGCCAGATAACCCAAGGGAGAAGTCATATGCATATAAGAGGAGCTGTAAGCAAATAGAGTTCTGGACTCTGAACGCTGTATTTTTAAGGCCTTTTTTAAAAAACATATTTTATATGACATATTCTGAGCACACTTCCCCCTTCTGCATTTCCTCCCAGCTCCACCTCACCTCCCTGCTCATTCGATTCCATGCCCTTTCTTTCTCCTCAAATAAGCAAATAAATAATAAAGCAAAAATAAGTAACACAGCAATCCACAAAAACACAAAATCAGAAAACAAAATATGCAAGCAAAAGACCAATAAAACAAACAAACAACCACAAGCAAACAAAGCAATATGAGATGAAAAGCCTACATAATCACCATTGAGCTTGTTTGGCCTTGGCCAACCACTCCCGGGCACGGGGGCCTACCCTGAAGTGTGGTTAACATGCCCAGTGAGACTCCATCGGCGGGAAGTGTTATTTCCTTTGGAAGTGGGTACAAACTGCAGGAGACTACTTGGTTAGTGGCGAGACCCTGTGTCCTTCCCCATCTCAGCACTGGAACCTGGCTGGGGTTGGACTTGTGTAGACCTTTAAGGGTGTTTTTGTCATTTAATTAGTCCAGGTATAATCTGCCAGCCAGAGGTGTATATGCTGCTCAGTGAGATGGTTTTGTCCCCTCAATTTAATCTTGTAATCACTTGTAATTCAAATGTTCATTGTTATTTTGTTTTTGTAACTGAGTCTTGAACCTGGCTTTATTGGGTGAGGAACATCATATAATCATATAATATTAGATTAAAAGAGTTTCTAGCACCATTTCAACTTTTAGGCTTAATTAAGAATGTGATGAACTGATTATGAAATGTAAAGTTTTATTGAATAATTTAGTATAGGTGTAAGGAATAGGAATATATTGGAAATAATGATATAATAGTATATCATTATGATGATTATATATATAATGATAGTAATGACGGATAGATAGTGTTTGATGGTAGCTGGAGAAATGGTTCAGTGCTTAAAAAGCACTTATTGCTTTGGTTCTCATCACATGGTAGCTCACAATTTTCTGTAACTGTAGTTCCAATGGCTCTGATCCCTCTGATGTCAACTGCAGGCAGCATTCTAGTGGTGCACTAACACACAGGCCAACCACTCAGAAGCATAAAATAGAATAAGTAAGTCTGTTTTTAAAAAATAGCACTTGTTGAGTATGTAATATTAACAACTATTTCCCCCTTCATTTGATTTAACCTTCATGTTAAGAGTTTATGGTTGATTTTAATTTCATTTTTGCTACAAGTCTGTGGGAGCATAGAGAGGATAAGTAAACTACCCAATTGCATGATTACTCCGAGATGTAGTGGGAATTTTAACACTGTCCAAAGTTTTTGGGTTGGTTTGTTTCCAGTCAATAGACTAACCATAGACTAAGTCAATATTTCTACATGCTGCACATACATCTTAGCCTGCAGATGGGCTTTCCGTTCCTGTCATGTATTTATTTTGGTATAGTCTATCTACACGGAATATATATGTACACACATTATGCTGCATTTTACTCAGCAATTCTAGTTTTATGTATGAAGATGCAGCAGCAAGCCGGGCAGTGGTGGCACACACTTTTAATCCCAGCAGTCAGGAGGCAGAGGCAGAGGCAGGTGGATCTCTGTGAGTACGAGACCAGCCTGGTCTACAAGAGCTAGTTCCAGGACAGGCTCCAAAGCTACAGAGAAACCCTGTCTCGAATAAACAAACAAATAAAAAACAAACAAACAAAAAAAGCATGCAACAGTCAGCATACCTCTTTATTATTAATTTTGGGTGTATCTCTGTATCTGCCTTCCTGTTCATCTCTGAACAGAAATGGGCTTCTCCTCCATTTCTGTTTTATCCTTTGTTGAAGTGAGGTTGTTTTGATATTTAATGCAAAGACTTTGCAATTGGTAGTGTTTATCTCTCAGGAATTGCATAGCCTGACCTCAAATGCCTCACCAAAATGTTACCTATTCAGCTTCAGCATACAGAAGAGACACCTGTGACAGGCAGTTCCTTGATGTTTCAATAATGAGAAAACAGAGTTCTTAATAGGGTGGGGTGAGGGTAAAACCGCCTCGGATTTAGCTGCTCTTTCAAACTTCCTGGCGCTTTTCTTCTTAAACTAGTCTACAAGAAACTTGAAGGAAACGTTTGAGGGCAATGAACTATTAAAATTGTGGTCACGGAATTTTGTTTATAGAAGTCTATTGATAACTGTTATTTAGAAAGGGTTGTTTTTTCCTCAGAAATATTCATTAGCTGTGAAAACAATTACTCTATGTCCTGGTGAATTAAAAAAGCAACTTTGTAACAGGAAGTCAAGCTGAGCAGTGACACTCACAGTCCCCTTGTATTGTGTCACTTCTTCCCAGCTGTGTCTCCTCTCTCCCTGACTTCTCTAGTGCTTTAGTTCTCTTGAGTGCTTCATTGCATTTCCATTTAACGTACTGCTCCTCAGAGGAGAACTTAGAGTGAATGGAAAGCTGAATTTATATGCAAATATTGCCAAGTCATTTTATACCCTAAAGGGTGCACAATGTGTTCACTACTCAGTGGCCCTCAAGTCCATCCAGTGTCTATCGACAGAATGCCACCAGAGGGCAGACTTTGATTTCCAGATTTGGTGGCTTCTGCCCTCTAGTGGAGATTTGAGGGCCACTTCAACAGGCCTCAGTTGTCTTGAATTCCTTGACTGCCTCGTCAAATCCTTGAGTCCTAGAAAATGCTTAGAGAGACTATTTTCTAGAGTGATCTTATGAGCAGATGTTTAGGCAATTCTCAATAATGAGCCAGTGTGCCCCCAACACTAACTTGGTCTTTTGAAGGGTTACTCAACAGAACTGTGTCTCTTGTGAAACCTATGACTCCGTAAAGGCAGCATATGGTTAACCTAGCGCTGTTAAAGGGAAAAACAATAAATCATCGAAGTTAAAGAAAAGAAGTAATTAAGAGAAAAGAAAATGAAGCAAAAAGAAAGGAGCGATCAGGGAGGGGAAGGGAGGGGATGGAAAAGAAGGCATAGACCAGCACTCGTCATTTGCAGCACTGTTGACTTCTGCTCAGGGTAGTGGTGTGCTGGGGTCCATCTCTTGCATTGTAAAATAATTAACACTATCAGTGGACTCAATGCTCCAGACTCTAGTAGCCTTCCTCCTACTGTTTGGTCTGTTTTAAAAATGAAATTTGTCCATTCATTGTGTCCTTGAAGGGCACTATGGCCTCTGATTAAGAAGCATTGGATCAGATGCTGTAGAAGTGCAGAGTCAAGTTGTGTATTAAGTTTAATTGGACACTATTTTTGTGTCACTTTGTGCTTCTTAGGTAGTTGATGAGATTAACTTGTCATTTCCCCCATTAAGGTTGTAATCATCTCAAGGCAGCTATGTCTTCCTTTATTTGAAGTTCAAAGGTCAGTAAGGTCAAAGGATGCTTCTTCCTTAGCATCCAGAGAGTACCTGGTGCGCCCGAAGTTAACGTGTTTGGCAGGCTGTCCTTGTAGATGAGGTCCTTGTTCACACTGCTCAAAGAGGAGGGTTGGACTTGACAATCCACTTTTACTCTCTTAGTTTGATTTATAACTTTTTCTCAGTGTATAGGAGATAAGCATCAAAATTAACTGGGGAGAAAAAAATAAACAAATGCTCTCAAATAACCATTACATTCAGCTGGGACTGCTTCCTGCAGAGAAATTAGAGCAGGGCCCTTGGTCAAAAACATTGATTTGTAAAAATTAGGAAGTTGGGGCTGGAGAGGTGGCTTAGCCATTAAAGACCAGTCTCATAAACAACAAACAAACAACCAAACAACCTTAGAAAGTAAGGTTGTTACAGTGGTTCAGTGGGAATGACATTTGTCATCAGTCCGGATGGCCTGAGTCTTGTCCTTGAGGTCCAAGGGTGGGAGGAAAGAACAGATCCCTCCTTGTCCTCTGGCTTCCGCATGTATCCTATGTATGACATGTGTGTTTCTGAAAAAAAAATGAGTTTAAAAATTTAAAAACTAGAAAGTTTTAGTTATTTCTATCAATTGGTTTCTTCTGATTCAAGGGAAATTATGCTTTTCTACTTGTTCTGTTGGGCTCCCCCAGTGGGCTGAGCTATCTGGTAGAACAAGGGATTTCTCACTACCCGATGGAGACAGGGAGGGTCTGTAAGCGTGTTGCTACAGTGGAGTTCGGGCAGTGTGGAGCGGTGGTGAGAGAGACTGGTTTGGGGAGCTCTGTTGGTGGGAAATCAAAACAGAAATCGCTTGGTGAATGGAAGGGCGAGAAAGGCAGAAACCACAGGAGGGGAGTGAACAGAGAAGGTGATGGTTGTGGCGTGGCAATGAAAGTCCTGAGCAGCTGGTACACTGTGCGTCACCTGCCACCTCACTGACACAGCCCTTCTAGACAGACTTTGTCCAAACCAGGAGAGGAGTGTTAGTCACACTTAGAAGAGGAAAGAACTCTCAGAAGACCAAATGATGCAGTAATGCAGGTCTTGCTCTTGAACAGGGTTCCTACTTGACTCTTGTTCAGACTGTATACTAGGAATGGATTTCATCTCAAGTTGATGTCTGACATCTGGTTACTCATTAATTGCCAATGAGATTGTCACAGGAAGCCAAAGTCACCAACAGCAACGAGCTCATTTTAGTTTTTGAGTGGCAGAGTATCATGCCTTTTATCCCAACCTCTCTTGCCTCTTATCACAGGCTATTTATTAGAAAGTGTAAAGCACCCGGTGTCGAAAGGAACGGAGTGACAGATAGCAGCAGGTGGCGCAGACTGCAGCCAATGGTGTAGTATCTGCATTTTAGAAATCATATACAATTCAAGAGGAATTGTCAGGCTGGCAACGTTGTGCAGTCCATGCGTGTTTTCATTGCTGCTGCCTTTTGGTTCCTTGCTCCCAAGTCTAGCCCTTGCCTGTGCTTTAGTTTCTTTTGTTTTGAGTACTGTGTACAGCACTCTGATCTCTCTGTTACAGTTCGATCGCGGTAAAAGTAACTAGTTATCTGCGTCATAGTAGAAATCTAAGAACACCAACAAAAATCCTGAAATAGGCCTGTCTGACTTTTGACTTCACGGCACTACATGACAAAGTTCATTCTTGAGAGCCACATGATTGGGTTCTTAGAATAGCCTCATGGTTTGAGTTAGTTTACAGTTTTGTATTTGACTACGTTCATGGCTATCCTCATGTGGCTCACAAGCCACAGGTTGGACAGGCCTGCTAGGACCCCATAGCACCTGCCTTTCTGTTGCCAGTGGCATGTAGTGTCATGTAGTGTCACAGGAGGCATGGCTGCCTCGTCAGCATCCATCCATCACAAACAGCATTGTCATCATTTTCCAAATGAAGCATACATTAGTTGAAAATCCCAACTCCTGAACGTTGAAGAAGTAAATCATATCTTTAATCCCAGCACTGGGGGAGGAGGCTGAGCCAGCCTGTGCTATATCATTTTGAGGCTAGCCTGGGCTACAGAACAAGAGCCCCTCCCACTCAAAAATGTAAATTATATGTTGGTTGTACCCATCTCTCTTGTTCCCGTCACCATGTCCTTCCTACTCCTTGACCCACTCTGCACTCTCGAGACTCTCTGTGTTCTTAGGTGGAACGATCTGTTCTAGTCAGTAGCTGGTTCCAATGGTGTCAAAGAAGAGGACAGCCCAGTCTACACAAATCAGATAAATGTCAGACACTCATGAGCAGATGGAAGAAGTGTTTTAGGAGATAGCACCAAGCTAGGTGGTTGACCCCAGTCCTGAATGTAGGAGAGACACACAGAATTTCACGAGCAATTCTTCATCTGGCTTCAGCAGTTTCCTGGACTTCAATTTTTGATGCCTGATAAAGGCCAAATGAAGCACTGCCTCAGTGGACAGCGTGGCATCTCACTGGACCTTGCTTGTTAGCCATGATCATCAGCATTAAGTCACATTTGCCAGCTCAGGCGCCCAAAACTGCATCCATGTCTTTTGGTTCTCATCATGGGCTCTTCCCGGTTCCTTGTATAGCCCTGGCCTAATGAAACGTGGTGCTGTAGCGAGGAGTCCAGCTGTGGAGGAGGATGGGCACATGCTCACACCGGCTTCCTATCACAGTGGCTTTCCTGCCCTCTGGAACTCTCCAATGGCTCTTCATACTTAAAATGACAAGACCATTTCCCGCTAACGTCAGCATGGCCAGAGAAGATTTTCAAAGTGTGTTGACTTGATCACATATCTTTCATCTCAACTTTTCTATACTCTTTGAAAAAGAGAGACAATAGCATGGGCAGTCAAGAGTTTGGGATTGTGGGCGAAGAGGAAGAGTTTAGGGACACTTATCAAAAGTGAATTATGGGGCTGGGGAGATGGCTCAGTGGGTAAAGTTCTTCTAAGCATGAGGACCCAAGTTTGGATTCCCAGAACCCATGTAAAACCTGAGCTTATGGCCACACGCCTGAGGCGTCAACACTGGAGGAAGGAGACAGACAGAACTGGGACAGGGTGCTAGCAAGCGGGCTGAGTTAAAATGGTGACTTCTGGGTTACTGATAGACGCTGTCTCAAAAACTAACATCCCAGGGTCACCCTCTAGGCCTTCACACATGCACCTGCACAGCAAGCTCACCCTCAGACACATGCACACATTCATGTACCACAGGTATGTATACACACACACACACACACACACACACACACACACAAAACTGAGTTCTTAAAGCCATGGTATTAAGTAGGAATTCTTAGAGAGGATAAAATATTAATTGTAGCTTAGGCTTGCATCAGTAGGTTCTTACCTTGAATAACTCCTGAGAAACAGAGGAATTGGGGAGGGGGCATTTAACTGTCATCCAAGATTGAGAGGAATATCGAAATTTCCTCTTGTGATCCTCATTTGGGTCTGGCATTATTTTAAGTGAAGCAAGGGGCGAAGCTAATTAGTAATGACAGCACATATAGCTGCTGTCCCCACAGTTACATGTCCCCATATAACTGATATGCAGGACTGAGAATGCTGCTTGTCTTGTGATCATTTCTATAAGTTCAGACCACAGTAGATTGATGCTGATGGGAAAAGGATTATAAACTGTTGGTATCACTTAGACATACTGTAAGTCAGTCATTATCTAGCAGAGAGTGGATCTTAAATACTTAATTTATGTGCACCAATATTTAAAGAAAACGCGGCACCCCCCCCACCGTGTGTCTGTCTTAAAGTCAACTCTAGATATTTGCCCCTTAGTATCAGGTTACCACATTCCTGTAGTCATGGAAGTGAAGGCTGGAAAGGCCTGGATGATTCATCAGAAGGCATGCTTATTACCCAAAGCTTTAGTATGTCTATAACTTGTAGTGAGGAGGCAGGCAATGGTCTAATCATCCGTGGAAAGTCTCCTAGGTAACAAATCTATCAAGGGGTAAAGGTGTGGTCAACAAAGGACTGACAGTGGATCCAAGGTTGAGGTGAAGTTCCAGTGACCTCATCTGTCTGGAAACCAGGGTCACTAGACACTCACACACTGAAGACAATGGGAATTGTGTTTCCTTGTTAGCTAAGGCCAGGTACTAGAAAATCTGGCCCCTTGGGACGAAAGAATAGACTTTCTGCCCTTGTCTTTACTTTGTTGCTGTAATGAACACCATGGCCAGAAACCAAGTTGTGGCAGGAAGGATTTATTTGACTTACCTTACACATCACTGTTCATCAGCAAAGGAGTCTGGACAGGAACTCAAACAGGGCAGGGACCTGGAGGCAGGAACCTGATGCAGAGGCCATGGAGGGGTGCTGCTTACTGGCTTGATCCTCATGGTTTGTTCGATTTGCTTCCTTATAGAAACCAGCAGCAGTCCAGGGGTGGCACCATTGGTTGGGGCCCTCCCCCATCAATCACTAATTAAGAAAATGTTCTACCAGCTTGCCTACAGCTTGATCTTTTTGTTTGTTTGTTTGTTTTTCAAGACAGAGTTTCTCTGTGAAACAGTCCTGGTTGTCCTGGAACTCACTCTGTAGACCAGGCTGGCCTTGAACTCACAGAGATCCACCTGCCTCTGCCTCCTGAGTGCTGGGATTAAATGCACGCACCACCACCACCTGGCCCACAGCCTGATCTTATGGAGGCATTTCCTCAGTTGAGGTTCCCTCCTCTTAGATGACTGCAGTTTGTACCAAGGTGCCATAAATCTAGCCAGCACACTCCTTGAAGCTGAAAGGAGGCTGTTTGGTGAAAAGCTAGACGAGGGAGATTAGATACTAGAAAAACTATGTGGTGTAAACCAGAAAGCAGCTCTTTCTATTACACTCTGCTCTGACTGGAGTATTTTGATTGGGTTGGAGAGACTGCTCATCCATTAAAGGCTAGACTCACAACCAAAACATCACTAGAATATTAGGTACCCCCAAGTCAATCTAATTAAATTGTTCAGTACAAGCTACTGTATAAATTAGCTCGCAATCTAAAGAGAAAAGATTCCATAGTATCCTAATGGACAATAAATGACCAAGCCATTAGATTTTCAAGGATTTTTCTTCATATTTCAAATGAGTAGGCCAGTGTTTGTAAGTTCACAGTTTGGGATAACTCAATAAATCATCCAATTCAAATAAACTATTCTCTTTAGTACATATTTTTATAACTCTTTTTAAAAAGATTTATGTTTTCATTTATGCATACACCTATGTGAGCACATGCCACATGTGTGCAGGTGTTCACAGAGGCCAGGCAGGGTGCTGCATCCCTGGAGTTAAAGTTGCAGGCAGTTTGAACTGTCTGGCCTGGGTGCTTGGAACTGAGGTGCTCAGGACTCTGGGCAGAGCAGCCAGCAGCTCCCAATTCCTGAGTCATCGCTCCAGGCCCCTTTATTCTGTAATCGTGACTTTGGAAAGCGATTGTCTTCCTGTAGTGTGTCCCTCCACCCTAGCAATGCTTCAGGGAACAATTCTTGCTGAATATCCACAGGGAATCCAGTGGCTTAGAGAAATAAGCATTAAGAAATTTACAGTTTCTATTTAAAATCACCTTGTACTTGTGTCTTATCATTCTATTTTATGGACTCTGCTTTTCCCTTATTTCCTTAAGCACTTGGAAAAAATTCCCCACTGAGTTGTGCCATGCTTCACAGGTCCTCAAATAGAACTTTTATCTGTTCTTTCTTGGAATTTGCTAGATTTTATAATGTTTTCAGCTCAGCCCCGTGAAGGGGAACATCCTTTGGGGGCTTCAATGTCTGGATGTGAACTTCTGCTGGGGCATAGAATGTTCATTGGATGTGGGAGTTTTAAAACCCAATTCAGAGGTTCACTTTTCAACTTGTGCTCCTTTCTACAGACACACTGGATTGGGTCCACCCGCTCAGATTTTGGCTGGTCTAAATCATTGTACCAGTGCTCATGGAAGGCGTACTTGTAATTAGCAGTGTCAAGGCTGTGTTGAGTCTTTTATCAACACATCACTATTGTTTCCAAGGAAGCTCCCTTGGCTTCCCTGACCGACCTTTCACATATTTGCTATTAGTCAGTGTGAACCAATGGAGCTGAAGGAGGGGCTGACCTCAGCTTGCAAAGACGTTGGATTTGAAAAATCTTTTTGGAAATCGATCCTCTAGAATGCAAACTTGTTCCCGGCTCATTTTGCTGTGAATGCTATTGATGGTTTCAGGCAAGTCAGTACAATTTTAGATACTCCAAACATGGGATTAATGGAACCAACTGATTTGTGTGATGTCAAAGTAGGGTCAAGAGAGCAAAGAGGGAGGGGAGGACCATTTCCTCCTAGCCCTGGCAGCTAGGGCTCCCCAGAGATTTGCATGCATTAAATAAATTCCTTCCTGCTGTTTTTTAGTGTCTCTCTTTTTTTAAGACACTCTCATGTACCCCAGGCTGGCCTCCAGAGATGCTGAAGTAGGTCTTGAACCCTTTATCTTCCTGCGTCCACCTCCCGAGTGTGGCTAGGATTATTCTGCAGCACCGTGCAAGAAGCAGAGCAGAGAGGTAAACTTATTAGTCCTTGTTAAGATATGAATGACTGCTAGCCAAAACAATTGTATGCAGTAATTAACTTTCATAAAGAATTATCTAGAAATTATACTGCTACGCAGGCATGAGTTCAAAAAGTATAATAAGATTAGTGGAAAAGTCAATAAAACTTAAGGAAAACCTTCTGAGACAAAAAAAAAAAGAAAAGAAAAGAAAAGAAAGCAATAGACCTCCCCGAAAGCTGAGCCCTAGGTTGTACACATTAATCCTTTTAACTCTCTACTGTCCTCTAAGCCCATTTCTGGAGGCTTTCTCCCACTTTGTTTTCTTGCCCAAAAGTTGGGTTTGCCCCTGGTGTTTTCTGTGAGTGAAGAGCAGGGAGAACTGATTCCATGAGCCGGACAGAAATCAGTGTGTGTGCCTTAGACTCAGCCACCCACTCACTCACTATCCACCCATTAGATAGCTGGGAAGATATTACCAAGTCATGAAGTAGGATGGACATCTTCTTTACAACCCGCTGCGGGGCCTGCTTTCCTTCTTCCTGTAATACACTGGCTGAGAGGATGGGAACAGCATCTCAACTGACCGTTCTTAGAATTTGAAATGCCATATGGGGAGGCGGTAGCTTAGCTGCCTGTCCTGAAGATTTAAAGTGGCATAGGAACAGCAGGAAAGCAGAGGCAGTGGGTTCATGGAAGCCCATTAGGTGAAAGTTATTTCCTCATTGTAAGCATAACTATTCCATAGATTTAGTTTTTAACGTGTTTTTTTTTTTAAAATTCTTCATAATACACAGTTTAGCTTGGTCTCAAGAATGGATTGAGGTTGTACTCTGGGCAGGAAAGCAGGCCTTTCTAAGTTGTCCCAAAGACTGAACAAAGACACAATATTACCCCTCCCATGAACAAGCAAAATGGGCCTAATTATCTGGACAGGAACATATCTCTCAAAAATCTGTCTGTTCCAGTATTCCACTCCCTGGGGACTCTGGGGACTCTGCCCAACCAAATGGCTGACCCAGCTTTCCTGCTTCCTGTGGACCCTCTCAGTATCCCCTTCCAGCCTATTCCCATTCCCCCGTGCCTGCTGCCAGTGCCTGGTGATATCCTTTAACCTGCGACATGAATTCTGGTTGGTCTTAATAATAAAAACCCAGAGTCAGATATAAGGGTTAATGCTGAAGATCAGAAAAGCAGAGAGGCCACCCAGTAGAGAGACCTTTTACCTACCTCTCTCTACCAGTGCTCAGACAGAAGGGGCTATCCTGTCCTCAGACTGCCTCCTCAGACTTCATCCTCAGATGCAGGGATGAGCCACAGGCTGCAACTGTCTCCACCAAACCTCAGACTGCACTGAGCTCCTGTCTCCTTCCGCCTTATATTCCTCTCTCCACCCAGCCACATCACTCCTGTCTTCACCTCCCTAGTGCTGGGATCACCTTTGTGTGAGTCTGTTTCTCTTTTAGACAGGTTCAATCTGTGTAGCCCAGGATAGCCTTGAACTAACAGAGATCCCTCTGCCCCCCCCCCATCCTGGGTTTAAAGGAGTGTGCCACCAATCCCTGGCCTCTAGGGGCTTAGCTCTGCACTCTGATCTTCAGGCAAGCTTTATTTGCTAAAACATAAACAAAATGTCACTACATTTACCTTTGAACTGGCTGGCCAGGAATTACGTAGGCAATCCACACTCTTCTTCCTTTCCCACCACCCCAAATTCCTCCATCTCATCCCTAGTCCTATAGCAGACCACTTGCTGGGCCTGTCCCCACACCCCTGCCTCTATTCCCTGAGGGACATCACCAAACCTGGCAACAGACTCAGCTTTCCCTCTTAACCCTCTCGGCACCCCTTCTAACCCATTCTGGCTCCTCTGCGTTAGCCACCAACAGCTAAAACACTGTCTCCCTGGAAACTCAGAGGCCACGTTGGTCTAGAAACGTTAGGTGATCTTCCCTTCCCTTCCTCTCCTCCACTGCAAATTCCCCAGTGGCACCCTGAGCCCTGCAGCAGACCACATTCAGGGACCTGTCCTCCCTCTCTATCGGTGTTCCAGGAGACTCTGCCAACCTTGCATGGGCCCAGGTTTCCTACTTCCCATGACCCCTCCCAGTCCCCCTCCTAGACCATCCCCATTCCTTTGTGTCAGCCAGGGGTACCTAGAAACACCATCTACTTGGGACTCCCACTGGCCATACCTGTCAGAGACTCAGAAGCACTCCCCCATAGCCATACTTTCTTACGATCCAGAAAGTGCAACAGAAACCAAAGAACCAATCCCCACCCAATAAAGACAAGACAAGATAGCGAACCCCAAATCACCTCAATCATCCCAACCCTAGATGCCTAAACATCAACCCTAAAACCAGAATCATTAATACCCAAGATTATAATGTCTCCACCAGTACCTAGCAACCCTATTTCAATCGATCCCAAGAAATGTGTTATAGCTGAGGCACAAGGACTTCAAAATAGCAACTATAAAAATGTACAATGATCTTAAACCAGACATTAATACCTTAATGAAATCTATGAAAACAAAACCAATCAAACGAAATGAAAAATAAAATCAGTTCAAGACTTGAAAGTAAAAATAGACTCTCTAAAGACACCCAAATGGAGGTAAAGCTGGAAATGAAAAATGTAGGAAGTCAAACAGAAACCTCATAGGTAAGCCTTACCAACAGAACACACGGCAAAGAAGAGAGAATTTCAGGCACTGAAGACAAGGTAGAAGAAATGGATGCCTTAATCAAAGAAACATCCAGGACATCTGGGACACTATGAGGAGATCAAATCTAGAACAATAGAAATGGAGGAAGGCGAGGAAACCAGGGTCAAAGACACAGAAAATATTTTCAACAAAATCGTAGAAGAAAACTGCCCTAACCTAAAGAGGAGATGCCTATTAAGGCACAAGAAGCAAGCAGAAGACCAAATAAACTGGACCAGAAAAGAAAAGCCTGTGTGGTACAGAATCTCAAAGAAAACAATATGGCGGAAGGCATGCTAAGATGAATGGAGAAATTCCCCCCAGTAATGAGGTCTGCAGCGCAGAAGCCCCTCCATTGTGAGTGCAGACTCCCCCTGCTAACCCCACCCACTGCCTGAGGTCTAACCCTGAACTCCTAGGCTTTCCATTTTCCTCTTTCTGGCTCCCATTTCAGGCACTCGCCACAATCCTAAGATGCTTGCCTGGCTGTGCTGTTATGCATTCTCTTTCTCTGATGCCTCCACCCCAGGATGCTCTCCAAGATTTCCTTGCTGATCCTGCCTGCTTCTTTGACTCCAACTCAACAAATGGCTTTCTACCCTCGTCTTTCTAGATTCCCTCTTCCAGAAGCTTCCAAGGTCCCTAACTTGTCTGTGCTCTTGTATTTTGCTTGCATCCTAATAAAATTGCCCTCTAGTTTTTAAATTTGAGAATAAGGACCTTGAGAGAGGACTCTGTGTTCCCTGATAAGGCACTCCATCTTTTAGGAGACATTTATCATCTGCCCCCTGGAATACTGCAGGGCTTACAGTAGTAAACAAGATGATTCAGAACAGGACTCTCCTCAAGCAGCTAGCAGACCAGTGGGGAAAACAAATATGTCAAGATGATTAAAGTGTCAAGATCTATATCCAAAGTTCCAAAGCTACTAGAGAAGTCGGGACCGTGTCACAGAATGCGGCACGTGGAGCAGACAGTGTTTGTGTGTGGATACTAATGACTCCGCAGTGAAGGGAAAAGGTGTAGAGCATACAAGCTGGGTGAAAGGGACAGGGGGACGAAATGGGAGAGCTGGGGCGTCTTTTAGGACAAAGGAGTCTTTCTTGGAAGCTAGTGTCCTGGACATTTGATGACCACCAAATGCCACCCTGAGCCAGTGACTTTTGGGTTCCTGTTCTGTGGATCAGGAGAATGAAATCCCCAGAAGACACAGGGTGAATTTTAGAGAGTCTAGATTCACAGGAGGGGATCTGTCGGAACAGAATATCCATTCCTATAGCCCTAGTGTGGGAGAAAGAGACACAGGAACGAAGTGAAAGCCACTTGGCAAGGCGAATGACTTCTGAAAAAGTTCTTAACCACCCAAACCAAGGGATCCAGCACACAGAGGTGGGGCAAAGATCACTGAGCGTTTATCCTATCACTGGGTGGTGACTCTGTGTCACCCTCTTGGTGGGAGCCTGACCTAATAAACTGACACAATTGGATAACTCAGAATTGGGGCAAAGGGGAAGGGTGGAATAGAGTCAAGTCTCAGGAATGCCTGGCATCCAGAGCTTGGGCAAACAGACAAATACACAAAAGTTTCTCAAGACTGGAGAGGTGGATAGAGAATACAAGCCCTTGGTGAGCTAGCCATCTTTAATAGGAGAAACAAAACAAAGAGCTCGCGTTTCTCACAAGTCTTTACTGGACTTAGGGGTCACAGCCTGTGACCCAGCGATCCAAGTTCAGCCGTTTATCCTCAGTAAATCAATTTAAGAAGCCAAATTAAAAGTCAAGAAGAAAAGGAGATTCATTCAATCTGGCTACAGGGGCAAGGAGATCCAGTGACCCTTCTAGAACCCTTTCTTCACGGTCCTGACTGGAGGAGAGAATTTAATAGGAAAAAGGATATGTATTTTCAAGGCGTGGTCCCATGGCCACCAACATCTCAGCTCCTGGTATCTCTTGTGAGGGCCCTGACCAGCCATCTTTCTCTAGGACACAGACTGCCTTTAGGGCTTCAGCTATTTCTCCCTTAGGAGATTCCTAAGGGAAATCGTCATTTCTTCAACTTCATTTTTGCAATAGTCTGATAGCCAAAGAGGGAAGCATAAAACATCTCTTTGGAAGGTGTTCATTCCTGCTAGGTAGGCCAGTTCCAGGAGCCAAGGAAGGAGGAGAGGGCATGCTATTTTAAATGAGTATGGAGGTCAGCCACTCTGCAGAGAAGGAGCTCTGTAGTAGCTCTGTAGTAAAAGCTGGAGGAGGGGGGCGCCAGAGAAAAAGTAAGGAAGCCCAGAGCACTAGGTAAAGTTTACATGGGTTCTGGCTAGCACCCACAAGAAAGACAGAAGAGCAGGAAAAAGCAAAATTCTGTCTCTCAGAGGGAGTCAGTTTTCAGAGAGATAGGCAGACCCAACAGAACCCCAGGACTCTCCTGGGGCCCCAAGGGTCAGGAATTCTGGGAAGAAAACACATCATCTCATTAAAGGGATGAAAGTTCCTCCTGTGTCTATGGCTTCTGGTGGAGCTGCATTCCCAGGGGTGGTCCTGCTTTATTGATGATTTAAGGAGGTGGCTGGCCTGCCCAACTTTTTGTTTTGAGATAGCTTGGAATGCAAGGCCTCTACCAGGAAAGAGGAAGCACTTTCCCTAACTGGCCTCCGCAGGGTTCTAATCAAGGTTACTACTGCTAACAACAATGAGAATGGAAACTAAACCCTCAGATAGGTCAGATAGGAACAGTCACTTTACCTACCGAGGGAGGCAAACGGGCCACTTAAAATCTGCCTTTGATTTTTCCTAGAGAAAGGGAAATAGATATCTATCTACTCAAGCTAATCGGGCATCAATAACAGATCAAGTTCAATATGGTGAACCGGTGATCTTACTGCGCTTACCTACAGGAGTATGGGTGATGGGTCACTGACAGGAGCACTGGTGGTGACCTCAAAACAGCTGCATCATTGCTACCTTCATGACGATGTCATAGAAGATGCATCACGAAGTCTCATTAACTGCCCCTTCTGGTATATTCAGGGACCTTGCACAACCTCTTGCAGTATGACAGGCAGGAGAAAGCAGTGGCTGCAGTACCAGTTTAGGGTCCTGGGATCCTTCCCTTTTTCTATCATGGAGTACTAACACCATTGCTATGATGTAGCCTTAGCTATCACTGCATCACTGCATTGTCCTGCTTGGTTCATTGCCATGGTTACCGGGGCGAAGGTTCTCTCTGTGCTGAGGCGATTATGAGATGTCTGTTTCATGCATCGAGGAAAAAGCCACAGTGCAGTAGGAAATTTTCCTGTCTCACATTCATGTTGTCTCTCTCTCTCTGTCTCTCTCTCCCACAATTTTTTTTGATGTGCTCCTAAGGAAAAAGTATACATTTTCAGAATCATATAAGTGAACAGTTTGATTATGAAAAACCTAGCAGGCAATATTTGCATTAATCTTTACAGAATTCCTTCCCAAGCACCTGGTTATTCCTGAAATTCCAAAGAATCACTTCTAGCTCCCGCACTCTGTGACGACATGTCTTATTGGTAAATCATGCCTTTCTGCATTTGATATCCTTACTGCACGAATGGTCAGCTTACAGGTAAGCCCTGAATGATCTAGGGGAAATAAACATCCAGACAGTTGCAAGTTAAGGAATAAACAGTTTTACCCTGTATATGGTGAAGAACCATGGAAAGAACACTGTCCCCACTGACCTCAGGGGACACTGGGATGTGGATGTCACTTCTGCATGGGTTCAAGTTTGAACAGATAACTGGACATGAACAGTAGTAAACTAAGTGAGAGACACTATTGGGAGGTTGTATTTCCAAAGGAACAAGTGAGCAGCTTCAGAGGAAGAGTTTAGAAACTCAGTGGTCATGCTCTATAGAAGATTGGGACTGCTATGTCAGATTTCATGAGCATTTTGGCTCATGGGCATAGCTTGAGTTTTCGCGCCCATTCACCCTGGAACATGTAGCTCTATGCACAACTTCAAAACAGTCTGCTTAGCTTTGTCTCCATAAGGGGTATGCATTTTACTATTGTAATAAGTTAAAGATCACCTTCAGACATGCTAGTGCAATGGTTTTCAACCTGTGGGTTGTGCCCCCTTGGAGGGATGGAATGATCCTTTCACAGGGGTGGTCTAAGATCATTGGAAAACACAGATATTTGCATTGCAGTACGAATGCAGATATCTATAACAGTAGTAAAGCAGTTATGAACTAGAAATAATCTTATAGTTGGAGATCGCCACAACATGAAGAACATGAAGGGCTGCACCATTAGGAAGGCTGAGAAGCCCTGCTCTAAGACATTTCTGGAGAGCTTCTGCCTCCTCCAGCAGCTCCAGCCAGATCTAGTAGCTGAAGGGATGGGTGTGCTCACTCTTCCTCTTTGCCTATAGATTGTTCTTGAATGCTAATTTTGGAGCTTTTGTGCCAAGCCTCCCAAATCTTATTCTCTGCCCTACTTTTACCTTACCTCCTGGTCATATTGAACATTCCTTCTATCCCCATCTTAAGTCTACTGATATGATAACCAAAAGGCAGCTATTTTGACTATTACTAAGGGAGGATACTAATAATTTTTATTCTCAAGATTGTAAAGTTAAATACATTGTTTAATGAATAAGATGCAGATGTGACATTCCTGTGAGGTTAAAGATTAATTAATTAGATTACATTGGAAACAATTGTAATTGTCATTTTTTTTTAACTTAGTAGCAGTATTTTCTGAAATTGAGTTTGTGCTTTCAAGTTTCTTTACCTGCAGACACATTCACATAGAACCACACTTCTACTTCTTCCCACTGTATCTGGGGAACACATACATAGTCTTTTCTGTGGGTTCTATTCTCATAGAAGAAATATTTACTTATATTGTTCTATTATTAATAAAAACTTGGGAGTCAGATTTTGGGGTAAAAACCTGATAGATCCAAAGAGTGGTCAGTGATCAGCTGATCCTGCTTCTCCACACTGCCCAGATAGAAAAGACTGCAAATCTCTTTATGTCCCTCCCTATATCTTCCTGTGCCCTCCTATCTGTGTCCTCCAAAACCCCTGTGGCTTATTCTGTACAGCCAATCACTGACTCTGCCCTCTGATTCAAGGTAAACGTTATTGCCAGTCTTGGAGTGTCAGTGTGAAAAACAAAAGATTTAGCTTTAACATAGTAAAATGATACATGCTAAGAACAGTTATCAGGTATTGAATAAATAAAAAGGAAAGGTTTTACTTTAGCAAAGTAAAACTATATACAATAAGAAAAATTATCAAGGAAGAATTACATTTAGAATGACCAGTCCAATTGTATTTGGCAACTTTGGAAAAATTACTCTATTATCTGTTTTATCTTGGTGAGCCCAAAGTTTTGTACCTAATTCACTTTCTATCATAACATGTATTATCAACCTAGAAATAGCTTTTTAAACCTTAAAACATTTTCTGAAAACAAACAACTTAAGTTTTTATGTCTCTCAACCTTATATACTTTACATCTCTTTTGTGAGTTTCTTTTCTGAATTTTGTAACAAGGAAAACTGTAATGATAACTATCTAGTCTTCAAATCTATCATAGACTTGAGAAGAATATACCCGAGCAATCAGGAAGTGCAGAGCAAATAACTTGCAAAACTATAGAAATGACAGAGACAGCTGGCTGCCTAGACAGTCACTCAAGTTTCCTCTGCAACAATAGGGCATCAATCTTTGGCCTACAGGCTTAGAATATCTGACATACTTTTCTGTGAAGCAGGAATTTTTGGAGGACTGATTTACCTTATCTTGGCAAAGTTCATTAGTTACTTTCTTTTGTGTCTTGCTTATCTAAATTGGACAGCATACTGCCAGCAGTCTAGGCAAGAACAGTTTTTTGCCCAGTGGTTAACTTAGTCTTAATGAAAGCAAATTCCACATGGAGGCTCTTTGATACCTGTTGGGGACTGTGGACCCCCAGACCCTGAATTTCCTGTGACCCCCTGTCTGTCAGAGTAAATGACTTGTTTTCCTGTGCTTGCAGCTGCTCTGAGCAAACAACTTGTTTTGCAGCTGCTCTGAGCACGAGACCCTCAGGAGTTCCAGTGGGCTTGCAGCTAAGAGTTAGGGCATGGCCATTAGTCAAGGGAAGGCAATATATAAGCTGCCCTGGAACACAACAAAGAGGGCATTCTTGGCATTTTGTGTGTGTGTGCGTGCATGTGTGTGTTTCAATCTCCAGCCCCTTGCCTGACTTTTGAACCATATCATAGCATGTAGAGCATAGAGCAGGCATCACACTACAGATGCTCATCATTCTTTTTGGAAATAAATTGGTGCTTCCAGGAGCAGACATGTCTCACTGTTGTGAAAAGCCTTATATTATTAAAACATCTTAAATGCCATATTCTGTAGGTTTCTAAAGTGTTTGAAGACAATCTATATATCTCTGTTTGACTTTGAAAACATACCTAACATGGCTAGAAATTTGATTGTTGTAGATGACTAAATATTAATCTTCATTTCTCTTCTTTCTTTCTTTCTTTCTTTCTTTCTTTCTTTCTTTCTTTCTTTCTTTCTTTCTTTTTTTTAAAGACAGGATTTCTCTGTGTAACAGCCCTGGATATCCTGGAACTCACTTTAGTTCAGGCTGGCCTCGAACTCCCAGAGATCTGTTTGCCTCTGCTTCCCAAGTGTGGGATTAAAGGAGTGCACCACCACCACTCTAACTTGCATTTCTTAATTATCCTAAATAGTTTGTAATAATAACTTTCAAAGACAAGAACTTTACATTACATTGATAAATGAGCTGCATAGGTACAATACCTTGAAAAAGAGTAGAAACATATATATAGTATAACAAAGTAACCTTAAATTTGTATCAAAATATAAAAACACCTTAAACAAAAGAGAAATATATATACAGTATGTTCTAACAAAAACAACCTTAAATTTGTATAAATATACAAAAATATTTACCAATTTAAAAATACTTGAGACTAGTAGTTGTTTATTTTTAGTTTAAAAGTAGATTCAGTAATCTACCTTTTTTTCTATCATTTCTATATCTCCCTTTTTTATTTGCAGAACTAGCTCACTGATTCTAATTTCTTTTGCTTAGTTTCCTCCCAGACCATGACCAGTAACAATATGCAAACAACCCACCTAAATGATGATAAACATCCACAACTCACTGACCAACCAAAAACTAACTCACCTTTTGGTAATGTGGGTGTTGTGTTCTTAAAATTATTTCCTATTTCTTGGTGGTGATGGCATCTTTAGGAAACCCTGAGAAAATTGAGATAATGATCAAGTCCTGAGAGAGATAGTTGTTGCAGGACTTACCTGAATTCCTGGTTGGAGTAGTCTATGAGCTTGAACCATCTGCTAACCATATTGAAGTTGTTTTGAACAGCTTGTAGTCCAAAGCTGATCTTTGGGTGGTGTTTGTCAGCTTAGTGGTGTTACTACAATCCATTCATTATTGTGGGGCCCCAACATCCTTTTGGAGACATCAAAGGTCGCTGTTAGGAATAGTTATGGTTCACTGCAGAAAACTTAAACATTTTAAATATGATATGCAGCAGATCTCCAAGAGGTTAAAGGACCACAATTTGTACATCTAGGGACATAAACCTAGTTCCTAGTTACCTGCTTCAGACTTAATCCCAAAGTCACATACAGGAAGTTAGATAAAGCCTATTTCTAGAATTAGTTAGTACTCTGTATGACCATTAATATCACATCAGAAAATTTAAATACATATAATAATCTTATACATTTTGAGATAATATTTATACCTTAAGGAAAGTTTTAAAGAGTCAAAATAAAACCAAAGGATTATCAGATTAGTGGCAATAGAATAGTTTTGATTTTGATTTTACTTAATTTTGATTTTACTTCTGTCCCATACCAGGTGACTCTTTTAACATGAGACAGAGATTTTAGATTTTTTCTTTAACAAGTATGCTTGAGTTTAGAGGAGAGAGCCACACTCCAACTCCAAAGCCAGCTTGAATTTTTAATTGAATTGTAACTAGAAGAAGACCATTTGCCTTACATATCTGTAGAGAATAGCAGAAACAAACATTTGGGAAGATTAAAATTTTATCCTGTTGGAAATGTGCTGTACCATTAGCCCAATTTACTCTTTTCATTGGACATTTTCTCAGAATAATTCTCCCTTTTTCTTCATTTTCTCAGAATAATTATCTCCTCTTCCTCCTCCTCTTCTTTTTCTTCTTCTTCCTTCTTCCTCTTCCTCCTTCTTCTACCTCTTCTTCCTCCTCTTCCTCCTCTTCTTCCTCCTCTTCCTCCTCCTCCTCCTCCTCCTCTTCTTCTTCTTCATCTCCTCCTCCTCCTC
>PVIU01002112.1:102015-183781 GCA_004026605.1 Ondatra zibethicus | reverse complement strand
CCTACCGTCATAGTCTCCTACAGTCACAGTCCCCCACTGTCACAGTCCCCCACTGTCACAGTCCCCTACTGTCATAGTCCCCCACTGTCACAGTCCCCCACTGTCACAGTCCCCGACTGTCATAGTCCCCGACTGTCAGAGTCCCCTACTGTCACAGTCCCCTACTATCGGTCCTCAACACACACAACGAATGTTGTTAGAGTAACAGCAAGACCCACTAAGGGAAGAGAATCTCTGGTCTAGATAGAGATTCAGCCTTTTAGTTGGGCAGTGTCAATCACCTCGCCAAGGGACCACCCCTAAGAAGGGAAGGCAAGTTCACCTCTAGCCACACTGAAGAGATAGCTAGAATAATTATTTTAATAAGATCCTATATTTTTCCTTCCCAGAATCTTGCCCTCCAGCACTCCCTAAAAGCTGCCATGGGGTTCCTTGGGCCTGCCCACCTGAGTCTTGATTCCAAGAGAACCCCATTCCCCCTTTCTCCTGTCTGTCTTTTTCTCTCAGATGCTGTCAGAGCCTAAGAATGCTTTTTCTGATACTCTTGGCTTCCTTTTTCTGTAAAGTCTCCATCCCTACCGTGTGACTGTATGTGTCTGAGCTCCATGTCTGCTGAACTCAACAGCATGGCTTTCTCCCTTTTTGCCTCCATTCTCCTCCAAGTGGCTGCTGAGATTTATAGTTTGTCTGTAGTGTGTGTGTGCAGGGGTCTCTTAAAATGTAATAAATTGTCCTCCAGCTTCTCTTTGATGTATAGTATTTACTTTATTTTTAATGTGTGTATATGCATGTGTATATTTGTTTATGTGTGTATGCATGTGTGTATATGTGTATGCACATGTGTATATGTGTGTATGTGTGCATGCACATGTGTATGTGTGTGTTTGCATGTGTGTGAGAGTGTGTCTGTGTGTGCATGAGTACAGGTGCCCACAGAAGTCAGAGGCTTTAGATGCCCTGGAGCTGGAGTTACAGGTAGTGGTGAGCGCCCAATGTAGATGCTAGAAATCAAACCCAGGTCATCTGGAATAACAGTACGTGCTCTTAGCTGCTGAGCCATCTCTCTGGATCCCTTGAGTCCATTTTGAAATGAATTTATTAATGAGACTAAGAAACCCAAGAAAGAACCATGATTTTTCCCAGTATCATTTGAGGTTCATCAAGGGATTCTTCAAAATTTCCAGTAACAGGATCAGAAGATAGGTTGATGTAAGGCCATGCCATCACAGTGTTAGGTGTCCATCACTTACGGGGTCCTCAATCTGCAGTGCTAGTAAGTCCTTGGGCCTGCTTTCTCTGATATGATTTTAATACACTCATGTGCCAAGGCAGTTGGCTTCCTTTCTGCTCTCTGGAATAAGTGATTCTTCATCTGTGCTACATGGATGGTGTCAGACAGGTATAAGGCTTATGAGTCAACTGCAGGGCTACAGTCATCATTCTCCCTCAAAATAGAGTAAAAAATCTGCTTGTAAAATGGGGTCTCCTGAGCAAGCCATAATCTGAAAAAAAGCCAAAAAAAAAAAAAAAGAACACCGTTTTATATAATGTGCAGTACCTTACAGCAGGGAACATCCTGATTGCAACATGGCTATTACTTCTCTCTCTTTGTTTGTCCTTATTGAGGATGAGCAGCTGAACTTATCTTGTCAGGTCTGCCAGGGACCAGGCTCTGACAGAACATCACAGTGCCATCACCTTTATTCCAACTACAGCACAGCCGGACATCACCATTCGTAACCTGACAGAACATCATAGTGCCACCACCTGCACTCATCACAGCACAGCCGGACGTCACCGTTCTTAACCTGACAGAACATCACAGTGCCACCACCTGCACTCCAACCACAGCACAGCCATGCACCACCGTTCTTAACCTTTCCTCTTAAAGTCCTTGAACTCCTAGAACTGCCGAGCCTCCCAGAACAAATCCCCTGCCCAGATGGCAGCTACCCACGATGGTAAGGCTGCACCTGAAGCAGAAGGAACCACCTCCTAAGAACTGCCTTATCCCTCCAACGACAGGACCAGGGCTGAGGCAAGGATGGGCAGGACCACGCCGTGACCAGGACTGTGTAAGCATGCATAGCTCCTATTCTCTGCTCCAGTTCTTCCTCTGTTTAAATCTAAAGCTGGTATCAGAACTCCCGAAAATGGACACAGAGACACTGGACCTATTTCTGTATTCTCACTAACCACATTGAACAAATCTATTTTTAATCATTATTTGTATCCTTATCTGGTACATCAGGAAGGATGGCCAATCAGTCTATTAAGGCTGCCAACCCTGGATTTTGTCCTAAAAACTCCATCTCTAGGTTCAGTCCTGAGAAAATGCTTCCACTCCAGACTCTAGTCACAAGTAGTAGGTTGTCACCTCCACTTCTGACTGGCCATAAATTGGGGATTGATATGACCACATATTGGGCTCAATTATGCTGTTAGAGTAGCTCACAGAATTCAAGACACTACTTTACCTATATTTATCACTTATTATAAAAGTTATACTAAGGATACAGACGAGGAGCCAGTGAAAGAGATGTGCCCACCCTTGTGGAAAGACGGGACATGGAGCTGATATATTCTCCCTGCCCCAAATGGGTGTTATTGCTGCTGCTGTTTTTTAGTCAAAAGTAGTCAGCCCAGCAAGGAACCCTGTTTCCTGAGCCTCCTCCTTTCCCCTTGTGCCAATTAGCCAATCACATCAGAGTGTGAAGTTGCGCTCCTGCAGGTGAGATGAGACACAGTCACCACCTACATCAGGGATAAAGGCCTGAGCCATGTTAACCTCCCTGTGCTGCTATCCAGGCTGGTATACACTTTTTGCAAAAAGGGACTTGCTTGGCTGAGATACTTTTGCTTTGTGTATTCCTTTGTGCAACACCAAGATTGCTATTTTTAACACTCTCCAGGAACATCCACACGTTAGGTCTCTAAAAGCAGCTCCTAACCTGGTCCTTTTCATGGGGCGTCATTACATAGACTCGTGAGATGGCTCGCCTTTGAGGCTGAGCTTGCAGCCCTTCATCCCTCCCAGAAGCAAGGGGTGAGGCTTTGAGTTTCAACCCTCTAATCTCTTGGTTGATGACCATAGCAACCAGCTTTCCACCCAGTGGTTACTAAGGAACTTTCCAGAACCCATCTCACTAATATGAACTCATGCACTGCGGAAAGGGTTTTTCTGTTCTTATGAAAAGACATGCATTTGTCTTTACCACCCTGGTACTTCCCAGCCCTGTTCTCTTTATGGCAGCCCTTGGGAGGGAGGAACTGCAAGCCAGAAATTAAGTAGAAACCAAGATGTGTGTTCAGGTGTTTCATGAGAACAATTTTGGAACAAGTGAAAATGGAAAACTTTAGCAAAGGAGTAAAAGAAAACAGAAAAGACAGAACTTAGAAATAAAACAAGCAATGTTTAAAATTTACTAGATGGCTCCACGGGAGAATAGTGTGAATAAAATCAATGAACTTCACAAATCAATAGGGTGCACTCAATTTAACCAGGACCTCTTAATTTTTCTCCTGGGGATCCCTTGTCACCTAAGAAAATTTTACACTACCCCATGTATATAAATGTATAAAATAGGTTTATAAATCAGATATTTTTGATAAAAAAAACACACATTAAAAAGTTCTCCAGGACACATATAATTTTAGCATTTCTTGTATTTGTGTATAGTGTATGTGTGCGCATGTGCACTTGTTAATGTACACAAATGGGTGTAGGTGTGTACACACATGTGGGCATACTTGTGGAGGCCAGGTGCCGACTTCAGGTATCTGCCCTTAAATTGCTCTTGGGTTCATTTTCTGACAGTCTCCCGTTGAATCTGAAGCTGATTGAATCCACCAGGCTACCTTGCCAATTAACTTCAGGGATCCATCTGTCTCTCACACTGGCAGCCCTGAGCTTGCAGGCAGATGCTGTCCTGCCTGGATTTTTCCATGGATTCAGGAGATGCAAGCTCAGGTCTTTGTGCTTATGTGGCAGGCCCTTTGCTGACTAAGCTATCTCCCCGGCTCCCAGTTTCAACATTTTTAAAAGACAAAAGTAAATTCGCACACTGCTAGGCTTTGTTGTTGCTATATTGTTTTAGGGATGGAGATAGGTGGTGGACTCCAGAAAGAAGCACTGAGAGGAACTGTCTTCAAGTGAGAGCTTTACTGGGTTATTTCTTGACACCACTGGCAGTATCTTATGGTTTGGCTCTGAAGCAAGGGGGATTTTTTTGTTGTTGTTGTTCCACCAGTTTGGTGGCCTCATAGGCTGGTATGTTTGAATGCTTGGTTTCTAGTTGGTGGAATTGTTTTAGGAAGGACTAGGAGGTGTGGCCTTGATGGAGGAGTAGGTAATGAGGTTCTAAAAGCCCATACCAGGCCCTGTCTCTCTTTCTCTACCTCCAACTTGCGGATCCCATGTGAGTTCTCAGCTACTGATCCATTGTCATGCCTGCCTGCCGCCATGCTTCAGCCATAATGACCATGCACTAATCCTCTGGAACTATAAGCAAGCCCCAATTAAATGCTTTTTTCAATAAGTTACCTTGGGCACTGTATCTCTTCACAGCAATAGAAAAGGAAGTGAGACAACCAGACAAAACATGGTCTCCGTTCATAGAGGTTTGGGAAGGAAAGGGAGGGCCCATGTAGCCATGCAGCAGGATTAGTTAGCAAGCAGCTTATACTGTCTACCTGCAGTCAGGCTGTTTCTGATTCCCCAGTGTCAGGGAAAGAGAGGAGATTTGGCCCTTTGTGAGAGGTATGTGAAGAGAAAGGCATGAGGTGCCCAGCTCTTATGTCGGGCATGTGGGGGCGGGAACAAGTGTGGTCTCAACTGTGAGACAGTAAGGACCCATGATCTAACACACACCAAGGTGGGTGTGCTTATTTGCTCTTATAAATAAAATCTGCAGAGCACAGCTATCGAGAAAAACAAAACAAACAAGCAAACAAAAAAAATCCACAGCTTTCACCTCAAAAGGAGAAAGGGATGATTTATTCTGGAGCCAAATCTGAGAAATCATGACTCAGCAACACAAATTTGGGTTACCCCAAATGCTGCATGCCAGTGTGCTAACCAATTCATGATATTTTTATAGTAGCAAAGAAAAGAAAGTTATAAGTAACTTTCCAAATACCTTGGTGGGAGCATCAGGTAGACCAGTACAGCCAAGCAGAGAAAACTTTGTTACAGAATAACATTATAAGATTAGACACAAACAGCCCATGAGACAAGGGCAGGCAGCTTCTCTTAACTGCTATGAAAAGGCCAGTGATTCATTCTCCCTCTCTCTCTCTCTCTCTCTCTCTCTCTCTCTCTCTCTCTCTCTCTCTCTATGTCTTGTCTGTCTCTGTCTCTCTTGTTTCTCTCTGTGTCTCTCTCTTTGTGTCTCTCTGTGTCTCTCTTGTATCTCTGTGTGTCTGTCTCCCTCTTTGTGTCTCTCCCCCCCCACATCTCTGCTGTATTTTCTGCCCATGTTCTGTCTACAGTATACATTCTTTATTAAAACTTTTATAGCAATTCTAATCCGTAAATACTTTTAACCCTGTGCTTTGGACTTTTCCCTCCTGCCAAAACAGGATATATTATCTTTGTTTTCCTTAATTAAATCGTTATTTTCCTATATGAAGACCAATACTTTGCACACACAGTGAAAACGCTACTATTCAAAAGCTTCGGTGGGTTTGGATCTGAGCCAGGTGTTTCAGGCAGTGTTTGTGGTGCTTTCTGGTGCGGTGGAGTTCACAAACCAAAGTATGAGTGCTGAGGTTCTGAAGGGGCCCCTGTCCTAAGGTGACATTTAAATATTAGTCTCTTCCTCCAAACACTGTAAAACCCTTATTTGGAACAAGGAAATCAAATTTACCACCCAGTGAAACCTTTATGCAAATATCTTAATCCTCTCTACTATCAGATAAAACTTTTAAGTACACAAAAGCATTAAGTCAGATCTTAAGTGACTGAAGTGCCAACCTCTTCCCTTGTCCCTTCATTTCCTTTGTGCTGTTTCTTTTAAAACTAGCCAATTCTGACAGGCCTTTAATTCCAGCACTTAGGAGGCAGAGGCAGGCAGAGCTCTGAGGCCAGCCTGGTCTACAAAGAGAGTTCTAGGACAGCCAGGGCTACACAGAGAAACCCTATATCCACAAATAAGCAGGAAGAAGTCTTGAGAACCCAACATCCCATACCCTTAACGTGTCTTGCTTAACTCCCTGCTTTTTTATTATAAGAGAAAGATGGAAATGTCATCATTTTGCTGACCTTCCCTCTCACCTGGATACCCTGTCCCTTTAAGAGACAAGCTCCATTCACCCCCAATCTCCCCCACTTCCAGCCAAGGCAAGCTGATCTCCTGCCTTCTCTCCTCCCCTACTTTCTCTCTCTGTTCGACCCTCTTCTGAAAAGGCAACTACTGCCTCCCTCCCTCCCCCTTCTCTCCTCTCTCTCTGTATTATCTATCTGTCTGTCTATCTATCTATCTATTTATCTACCTACCTACCTATCTACTGATCTCTTCACTCCATAACCCCTTACTCATTAAATAAACTCTATACCCAGGCTCTCTCTGCACAGCATATCTGTCTGTCTCCCACCCTCCATGGGACCTGCCAGAGTCACACCACCATAAATCTTTTTACGTACACTACACATTGAGTTGCCCCACACCCACTTACCTTCCACTTTCTCCTGTTAGTCCCCCTTTCTCCTCTAGAATTCACTTGTATTTTCATGTCAGTTATACATACATGATTTTATGTATCTGTATGAAACCCAGGAACTACAGACAAGAGAAAACATGATTTTTTTCCTGTATTTGATTGCAAAAGACAAAGGTCCATTATGACTGAAGAAGTTTCATTTGAAGTTTCATTTGTGTGTGTGTGTGTATCAAACTTTTCTTGTCCATCCCTCTGTTGCTGAGCACTTAGGTTAGCTTCATAACCTAGGAATTGTGAACAGCGCTGTAGTGAACAAATATTTCTGGGCTATACTGACGTGGAGGCCTTGGGTAAATACTCAGGAGTGGGAGAGCTGGGCCATGTGTAGCTCTTGTGCTCAGGTTGTGCCCTGCCCTGAGGTGCTCCATGTGACACAAAAATGTGGCTCTGTAGCCTAACCTGATATCAGGTATTGGTGGCTGTTAGCATTGTGCTGGTCTGCCTTGTCACCTGGCAGGACAAAGCCAGGCAGAGCCCTAGCCAGCCCAGGGGCCTATGGTTGCTACATCACTACAAAGTTGCAAATGTCCCTTTAAGAGACAAGCTCTGCCCTCTCCCAGTCTCTTCCCCCCAACACCTGTTCTCTCCCTTCCTCTGTATCTCTGTCTCTCTTTCTCTGTATCTCTCCCTTCCTCCCCCTCTTCTTAAATAAACTCCACAGTCAATCTCTCTTTGCACGGCATATTCTGCTTCCTGCCCTTGGTCCCCCACCTGCCAGGGTCACTCATGCAGTATCTTACAGTGGTCATTGCAACACTGTTCTCTTTGCCCAAGGTTACTTTGTCTACCTGGCGTCTTTGGTGCTTCTGTTATGAGGATCCTGGAGAAGCCCCATAAAAGACAGCAATCCACAAATGCAATCAGCAAGAGCGTTTATTATCTCAAGAATAGAAGCACCAGCATGCTGGGGTTGCACATCTAACACAAAGGCAAAGATGGTGAGGGACAACCCCTGGGAAAAGCTTGCAGGCTCTTTTATACAAATAAAGGAATTCTAAAAGCAGTACAAGCATTCTATCTAGGATTGGCTTACACAAGAGGCAATCATATTAGTAAGTTTCTAATGGGTTAGGGCTAACAGAGGTTGGCTAAGGCTACAGCTTTTACATTCTTGGGCAAGTCTGAACAGGTCCCAGACTTTGTCCTTATTTGGTTATTGCCTTAAGGTAATGGGGGGTTTGGCCCAGACTTAGTAGCCGAAGTTCTTCACGTCCTCATTGTCTGGAGCCTTGGCAACTGGTTGCCCTTTGTTCCTATCTTCCTCAGGAACTGTCTTGTTTAGTTTCAAGAGGCCTAGTCCTTAACTGAGTTTTTTAGGGGCCTATCATGATATTTACTGACCCTCTCATCTGTATGAATTTTAAGATTATTTGTTCTATTTTTGTGAAGAAAATTTGAGGATTGCATTAATTTTTAGATTGCTTTGGGTAGTAAGGCCATTTCCACGATATTAATTATTCTACTCCATGTGCCCTGATGGCAATGCTGAGCACAGGTTCATCTGTTTCCTGGCCATTTGACAAAATAGATTAGTCACAAGCAGTAATGAATGTGATATATGAAGGAATCTGTTGATGTCATGGAAATCTCCATTCTGAAAGTGAGTCACCATTTCTGTTAACAAATCAGGCCATTTCTGAGGTAACTCTTCTGGGCCAGAAATGCTAATAGCACCACTGTACTGCTTCTGATTGTACTCTGGGCTGCTTAGCATGAAACACACTGTGTGAACCTTAATGAATCTCTGGTGAGCTTTGCAAATTTTATTTGGTCGATTTTCACCTATTTTCTGCTTCCTTTTAATATAATGGTGTGTGTGTGTGTGTGTGTGTGTGTGTGTGTGTGTGTGTGTGTGTGTGTGTGTGTATGTCTGGGTGTATGTGTGTGTATCTGTGTGTATTTGTGTGGAGGACAGACTGAAGCTGAGCATCTTCCCCCATTGCTCTCCATTTTAGTTTTTGAGACAAGGTCTGTCATCTAAATTATATCTGTAAAGTGTCATGTGCCATCTGTGCTTCCTGAGAGCTGGCTCTGAGTACAAGCACCACATTTATTCCAAGTGTCCTCCAGGACTCCTTGGCCTGGGGCACCCCAGCCCCTGGCTTTGTAACAAGGAGATAGGAGAAGAACACGTGCCCTTGAGAGCAGCTAGAACCATTTCCATAGAGGTTACTGTTTATCTCATGGTGTAAAATGTCCCATGTCAAGACCTGGAAGCCTGCAGCTCATTTCGGGAGAGTCTGGGTCTGCTCAGGACTCACCACCCATCGTGATGTCTGGCATGGTTGCTTAGCAATGCTTCCCTAGCCATTTCTACTAGATGCTGTAAGTACTCCATTATCATAAGCCCCTGATGTGATGATGACGTTTTACTTTCCGCCACTTGCTGTTTGTGCTTTGATTTTTGCCTACTATACATTTAATAAACTTATCCATTGAAAACCAAAGTACAGCTGTTGTAGATCATTCTCCATTCAGAACAAGGTCTCTTGCTGAACCTGAAGGTCATAGATTCCACTAAGCTGGCTGGCCAATGAGCTCCAGAGATTGCCTGTCTCCACCCCCCATCCCCCACCGACTGAAGTTATAGGATGCCCCAGCATCCTGTGTGATTGCTAGGGTTCTGGGATCAGGTCCTCGTGCCTGCAGGACAGGTACTTACTAGATAAGCCAGCTTCAGGCTTAGAGAGCGGCTGCTCAAGCTTACACAGCAATGCTTTCAAAGGCTGTTCACAATAAGAAGGCTAAGCAATGCAGCCTTTACAACTGCAGAAATAATGCATTTGTCAAGACTCTGTTAACAGTGCCGTATGATGTTCTCACACTCCCTGGATCTTCGGAAATGGATGTCATGAAAGCTATCACAAGTAGCTTCTGCCTCCTATAAGAAGTCTGTACCCCTCTGAACCCCTACTCTTACGTCTCAGCTTACACAGACGCTGTTAGCTGTAGGAACCCAAGCAAGCATCCTTTGATCACTACATGCTTAAATCATCATACTGTTTATAAGAATAATCTGCAAAGCTAACACTGCTGTTGTTGCTGCTGCTGTAAACCTTGAGAAGGCTCTGTTTCTGTCTTTCCATGAACATTACACAATGACATGAAAGAATTTATCTCGCATACCTCCCAGGCGATGTCTTTGTTTCTGGAAACACGCAGACATGACATCCGGTCTCTGTACGTGGCCGTATTTTCTCACATCCTTTCTCGCATCCTGCCCCCAGTGCTCTGGGAAGAAAAGGTGAGACCCCCCTCTCTGCCGGGACAACTCTAAGCATTTTTAGAGCACAGTTCAAACACTAAAAAAAGTGATACCTGCTGACAGAATTCTTAGGCTACTGGGAATCTTCCAGAAGCTGATAGGTTTTATCTTCTCCATAGTCTAAAAGAGTGCATGCCTCCTAAATCAGCCAGTCAACGCCAGAAACAGACCTTCATTCTCTGTTCTAGAGACTTCAGAGTTCCAGCACCCAAAGCTGATCAAGTATTTATTAATTTGTATTCCATAAAGAATGGCACATAGGGTTACAAGAAATATTTGATCACATGTAAACAAAAATATTGGGAGTGATTGTGTGTGAGGGTCATTATCGCAGAAATTCCAAAAGTATCTGCAAATAGTTTAAAAGATCTGTGCAGTTGGCATAACCGAATTACTCAGATTGTCCCCCGGACACTGAACCTAGACACTGAACATGGCAAGCTCTGGACTCCTTGTTGCTGTCTCTCAGTCTCTGATAGACCTTTCTCACTTACATGAAGATGACACCATTCTTAATGAACAGCATTTTGTTGCCATGGAGGTTCTGCCAGGATACCCGACTGCTTTCTCAAAGTTGGCATTCACAGGGAAAAGAAAGTGTGACCCTGTAGGTCAAATGGGGAAGAGCTCCCAAATTTACCTGGTGGTCAACTCACATGTTGTCTACTGCCTGTAGCAAAGTGGGCTCCCTCAGTGGAGCACAAGCCTCACTTACACAGACCTGCTACACGATCACCAAGGCTACCCCCCAGGTGGCCAAGGACACTGCTGTGTACTGCCTCTGGCTGGCTGAGTCTCTGTGGTTTCTTAGGAACCATGTGGACTCCAGAGCACAGCTGTGCTGGAACAAAGCAGATGTCTCTTTTGAGTTTGTCATACATTTCTTCTTGCAAAAGCTGGAAGTTGTTTTGAGCCAAACCTTGAGCAAATTAGGTGGTAGGTGTGCTCATAAATATAAGTGGGAAACTTCTTTAGTTTGCAACTTGGAGTGACATTAACAGTATGATGTATGATAGTGATGTGTGTTGAGCATTAAAATAGTCTGGATAATTTCATACTTTTGACAGTTACTGACTGTGGTGGTTGGAATGAGAACGGCCTCCATGGGCTCATATGTTTGAATGTCTGGTCCCCAGTTGGTGGAACTGTTGGAAGGATTAGGAGGTGTGGCCTTGTTGGAAAGATGTGTAACTGGAATGGGCTTTGTAGTTTCAAAAGATTCATGCCATTCCCAGGGTGCACATTCCTTCCTGTTTGGGGACAAAGGTCTAAGTTCTTAGCTGTTCCTGCTGCCATGCCTTTGCTCCACCATCGTGGACTCTAACCCTCTGGACCCATCAGCCCAATTAAACACTTTCTGCTCTAAGGTATCTTGGTCATGATGTTTTATCACTGCAACAGAAATAGCTAATACCCTGACTATGGAGACTTCTGGTACCAAATCCTTTTGTTTTGAAGCTGTTGCCATGTGTATTTCTCATGGGTTTGAACTTTTGTTTCTTTCCTTAAGCAAATTATTAGAAATGTGAAAAAGTCAAAAGCTTGTTAACATGAATCTTCACTGTAATCAGTGGTAAAGAAAACCTTAAAATATGTATCTGAGAAAAAAAACAATAAATAGAAACAAAAGCAAAGTTAAAACCTGAACAATCTACTGTCGGATATATTTCAAATGACAGAACACCTATTTCTACAAATGTTTGTGGCAGTTTTTGTTGTGATATTTCAAAACTAAAAATGACACAAATGTTCTTCAAAAAGTAATGGTCATTGAGCTTAGTGACACTTGAGAGTTCGAAATAGGAAGATAGCTATTTGAGTCAAAGTGGCTCAAAGCCTGCCCCGGAATTTGGTGAGACCTTGTCTCAAAACTAAAAAAGGGCTCAGAATATAGCCCAGTGGTAGAGCATTTGCCCAACATGTAGCAAAGCCTTAGGTTTAATTGCCAGTTCCACAACAATATAAAACAACAATGAATTATTAAATGGCAAGCATACATTGGTATATTCAACAAGAAGAAAAACTAAACTGTGGATACACATAGAATTTGGTCTAGATATCCTGTGCTCCAAGCTAGCCTGCTAAGTGTAGCTCCCACCCCTCACTAAAGAAGCTTCTTTTTGCCACAGTTGGAGACCTGTGGTAATTTGAAGGAAAATGTTCCCCAAAGGAAGTAGCACTATTAGGAGTTGTGGCCTTGTTGGAGGAAGTGTGTCACTGTGGAGGCAGGCTTCAAGGTCTCATACATGCTCAAGTCATGCCCAGTGAGACAGACCACTTCCTGTTGCCTATGAATTAAGATGTAAGGGCTCTCAACTCCATGTCCGCCTGCACTCTGCCTTGCTTCCTGCAGTGATGATAATGGACTAAACCTCTGAATTGGAAGTGGGCCACCACAATTAAATGTTTTCCTTTATAAGAGTTGACATGGTCATTGTGTCTCTTCATAGCAATAGAAGTCCTAAGACTAAACCATTACAAAACATGCACACACACACACACACACACACAACTGGTCAAAATACAGAGAACAACTGACCATGGGTGTCCATCCCCAGTCAATACAGCTACAGTACAACTCCTGTATCCAAGGCTCAGGGAACATCTCAGGAAAGGAGACAGAAAGATTGCAAGAAAAAGAAAAACAGGAAGTCTGCTTTGGGATTGTGCCTTTTAGCTATGATAGGGTAGTTAAACCCATGAAATCTCAACAGCATGGCTGCCCAAACAAGACCTGGACAATTCTATCAGCAACTGGCATCTCATCATAAATGGGGGGAGTCTTATGAGGCCTACACCTAGATGAAGAGCATAGGCAATTATAACTACTGAGAGAGGGAAAATTAGTTTTCCCCAGGGATGAATGCCCTGACTGGTTTCCAACACCAAGTGGTCAGCCCTGGAACCATACACATAGGTACAGGCAGCACTGAACGGACTCAACAGGTAGTACTTACATGACTGTTCACCTATATGTACGTGTAGCAACAATGGTTAAAGAAGATGGGGTGGGGGAGGACAGACATGGGAGCAGTAGGAAAGAGGAGAGGGATGAAATGATATAATTATGCTAAATTATTTAAGTTCTTCAAAAAAGGAATTTGGACTAATCTCAAGAAATGTGTACTAAAATGAAGAAAGCCAACAACAAAAGTATGTGTGCTACATAATTTCACCAATATAGCACTTATGAAATAGTGTAATTATAGAGATTCAGAACAGGTTGGGGGTTGCCAAGGGTTAGGTAGGAGTGGAAATTAGGGAAGGGATATGTATAGGGAGTAAGCTACGTGAAGAGTTTCATGGTGGTAATACAGCCAAGTCTTCTGAGGCTGCACACAGAGTGCGTAGGTATTTGCACAGAGCTGTAACTATCTGTACACTCAAATGAGTACATGCATTGCTGGTGACTTCCATACCGTTAAGGGCACTGGACCCAGTCAGAGTTACCATACTGAAGATGGCACACCCTCTGGTGTACTTGGTAGAAATGTGGACTGCCCAGCCCAACCTAACTCTCATGAAGGAGAAATTTGCTGATTAAGGGAAATCTTACTCTCTCAAGGTTTTCAGAATCCTTGAGATCGTAGAGATTCAGCGTACTGCTTCAGAAGATCTCAAAGTATGACCCCAAAGATGAACATTTTCTGGACCCTGCCATCACCTAGAAACAAGAGAAAATGCAAATTCTCCTTCCTAGACACCAAGTAAGAGACCCAACACCAGGTGCAGCAATTGTGGGCTCAACAAGTCCTCCAAGGGACTCTGATGCTCACTCAATTGTGCATCTACTGTTCCCACGGGTAATCCGCCAGCACTGGTGACACTGGTGACATTACCAACCACTCCGTGAGAGACTGGGAAAGCATAGCCCTGGCCCCTCATCGGGGCCGTCGTCTCCACACTGATTGTGACTCACGCTGATGGTGATTGTGCTCTGCCACAAACAAACTTTCAATGGAGGAGAACATAAAGATCCTTCAAAGCCTGCTGTCCCAGGCCACTGACTCACACAAGTGTCTGTAAAAGACAAAATTTCCCATAAAGACCAAACTCTAAAGGGATGTATGTTCCCATTAGGCCCGGCCTAATGAGCCTCTAAATGAAAGGAAATGTGATTATTTCCAGAGCAACCTGAAGCCTTCATCCTCTGCCCAGAAGTGATGCTGGGAGAAGTGAAATTCATTTAAATCAGTAGTGCCCGAAGCACTTCACAAAGCAGGTCCCAGATGTAAACCCCGCTAAGTATAAATAATAATGCTAATAACATCTCATTCATCTTGTCTTTATCTCTGGGCCTGGGAGGATCAAACCTGATAGACATAGCTTCAAAGCATCTCCCATCCTGGATCTGGGAACGAGTGTGTTCCAACAAGTCTCTCCAGCCTCCATTCCCGCATTCCCAGCAGTTAGAGGTTCCAACTCATCTGAAGTGGTATGTGAGCCTTTCAGCCTATGATTGCCTTTAATGAGCCTGGTGGCACTAACCCCAACAGTATCCTCAGTGAAGAAACCCGTTTCCAAGAGCCACATCTTCTAGTGCTTCATCTTCCTCCATCCCTAGAAGTGCTTATAACACTTTAGTATTATATCAAATCTTGTACTTGTCAAGACAACTTTAAAAATAACCGGAGGCTACGGACAGCTTGGCAGCACAAGGCTGGCAGTGAGCAAGACTGCTAAAGCAGAGATTGTAGCTCCCCTGGGGAACGGGTGAGGCTTCCTTGTCAATGGCAGAGAAGAGGAAAGATCTGCAGCCTGAAGGTAGACCGCCCTGAAGCTTGCACTGGCTCCGGGCCTGCTGACTAGAGACTACAGAACTGCAAAACAAGCTTGAAGTCACACTGGCAGCCTTGTGGATTCGGTTCAGCTTCTCAGGACAGGCTTGAGGATTGGCTTTCTGGCCTCAGAGTAGAGCCTCAAGAGCTAGCCAGGCCCCTGCTCTGAGTTGGTGGAGGAAGGGAGACGCGAACCCCAGGGCGAACCACAGTCCACAGTGGAAAAATGGGCAAGGCCCAGCTTCTCTTCCGTTCAAACCTCCGTCAAGTATTCCCACCCAAGAACATTTAGCTTGGAGAACCCTTTGGCCCCTCTAAGTCCAGACTAACCAAGAGAGACTTAATGAAAACTTCTAGGAAGTGGAGGCCTAAGAAATGCTGGTTTAAGGATACGATTCCATAGATTATTCTAAAGCTTGGAATAGGTCATCAAAAGCTATTTGGAGAAAAAAAGACAACACGAAGGAAGGGAAGTAAGACATGAAGTGGCATCCACACCATCAAAATACTGCAGCTTGTTCAATCCTTTGACATCTGCATGTCTCCAACTGGCTGCACACTCCAACCGTCTCCATCAGTGGTTCTCAGCCTTCCTAACGCTTCGACCCTTTAATACAGTCCTTCATGTCGTGGTGGCCCCAAGCATAACATTATTTTCATTGCTACTTCGTAACTGTGATTTTGGTACTGTTAAAAATTGTGTTTTCTGTTGGTCATGGGCCACCCCTGTGAAAGGGTCATTCAACCCCCAGAGGGGTCATGACCCACAGGTTGAGAACTGCTGATCTAGAAAGCTATACAATTCTCAGTTTCCAGCCTCCCTGAACACAATTACGTCAGAATCTCTAGGAATGGGCCCACACTTTGATGATTTTCAAAACTCCATGGTGACTTTGGTATCTATCCTTGAATAGAACATGGCTGCTTTAATTTTTCATGCGTAAAATGCGAACCAGTGGCAGCATGTCCCATGGCACTGGATAGAAGTGCAGACTTCCTGGCCTGGCCCAGCCCTACAGATGAGAATCCAGATTTGCACAAGTTTCCTTCAGTGAGGTGAGTTTGAGAAGTGCACGTTTTGGTTGCTTGGTTGATTATCAGCTGTTTTGTTCATTTTCTTCTGATAGGATCTCTTATGGCCCTGGCTGTCCTGAAACTCAATGTGTAGCTAAGGATGACCTTGAATTTCTGATTCTCTTCTCTCAGTTTCGCAGCTGGTGAAGTTGCCTACTTGTGTGACCATGCCCTGCTAAGGACATTGAGAACAGCGAGTCATACCCTTGGACTCAGCTGGGGAGAGTTAACAAATATTGGTGTCTGAGGCCTGGTCTGAAGCAACGCCTTTTGCCCAGAACCAGCATGAAGGAAGGGAGATCCAGACCTGTTGCTAGGCCCCTCAGCGCAGGTGACTGTGGTAAGGCTGAGGCACAACTGGTAGATCAACCTTGCAATGCCCATCTCAGTAGGGAGACGTGGGAGGAATAGGTTTGGTTACCAAGAAATCAGCCCCTGGCCCCGAGAGAAGCAGAAGGGGGCGGCCAGCAGACGCCTGTAGATGTGAAGTTGATTGAGAATAAGATGCATTTTCATAGTCACCCCCCAAACCCCTTGATATCTCACTATGGTCATGGGAGTTGAGCCTTTAACAAGCTCCCAGGAGATCTGCGGCAGCTCTGGCAGTGATGACTGCAGCTGCTATGGTGGTAGTGGTTGCAGTTGCTGCGGTGGTGATGACTGCAGCTGCTGCAGTGGCGGTGGCTGCGGCTGCTGCTGTTATGGGTCTGGGGTCATTCAGAGACACACCAGTCTAACGATGAATGAATTTTAGCAGAAAGACTTTATTAGCCACTGGCCAGGGTTACACCCAAGATTTCAGACTCTCAAAGTGTGCCCCCAGCTATCGTTAATGTAGGGTTTATCAAGGCAAAAACCACAAGGTTACAGTTTTGGTGTTAAGTTAAGACACATCCTGCCTGCATGCAGTCAGAGCTTAACTTTTTAACAGACGTCCTGCAGATGCCTCCACTTGAGCAAGCAAGCATTTCATACAGAAGCAGAACCGGCCGTTTACCTCGTGACCTGTTATCTTGTAAGAAGAGTAGAGGCAGTTAAACATTTTGACCAAACGAGGCAAGGCAATTTTTAAGACTAGCTGGCAGGATACAGTTTACAAAGCTTACGAGCTAGAGCAATTGCACATCAGGTTCTGAATTTTAAACACACCTTCTCCCTTTGAGGTGTGTCCTAAATTAAAGCCTTGACTCTGTGGTAGCGCCTGTTCATACCGGGACCTAAAAGCCATTAGTATAGTGGCACCCAAGCATGAATTTATGTATATGGTTCAGACACTGATGTTGCAGGGGCCTACTGGAATCACCAGGAGCATGGAGCTGAGGACCCTGCAACAGCTGACAGCGGGGTTCCTAGCCAGGAGAAACCTAAGAATGAGAACGGGAACCATTTGTCACCCCGGTTTAGGGCCTTCTCCCTTTTAGCGAGGTTCTTCTGGAGCACAGCCAAGTTATCTCTAATAATTCCCTAATGGTTTGTATAGGAGCAACAATTCTCCCCTAAAGCCATACAATAACCTCCTGGCTCTGCACAGAGCAGGTCCCATGCTGTAGAAACACCTCAGCTAATGAGTCCACCTGTTTTTCTAGCTTGGCAATAGATTTTTTTTTCTAATATGGATAGATCTTAGGTTATTTGACATCCCTTTGTTTTTGAAGTTAACGCCGGCCTTTGCTGTTCCTGAGGCTGTTCCTGAGCGGTATGAGGAGGGGAATTGCAAGTTGTTGTTTTTCCTGCACCAGGGGACTGGAAGACTGCAAATATAAGTGCTCTCTCCCCGCTGGACCATCCTAAATATACACTGGACGAACAGGGATACCAAGATAGAGAGTTTTGGGGCTTGCTACATATAACAGATAGAAAAACATGGGTGTAATCCATCAGTCCAAAACAGCTCAACAGTGTCTGCCAGGCGGCAAAGGAAGGAATGAGCACTGACAATGTGGCCGCTAGGAGCTGAGAAATATTTATGGTGAATCTGCATTTATTCTCAAAGGGGAATTGGGACATATTATAGCTCTTTGAATAAAACTGGGTCCCGCTCACCTTGAATTTGGTCTAGATTAATAAATTCAATGGTCAAGTGGAAAGACAACCATGGACAGTTAGCAAAGGGAGTGGGTGAAATGGGGCCCTGATAGATAGTGAGTCCTGCATCATTGTGAGGTTTTGGGGTGTATCCAGAGCCAGCAATTAGACATAGCATTTGTGTTAGTTACATTCATGAGCAAATATATGGTATTAACATGGCCATTAGGGATTCAAAGGAGGCCAGAGGGGTAGAGTTAGTGGGAGGAGAGAGAAAGGTGGTGGTGGCAGGAAGTGATGTCAGTTGGTGAAGCCCCAGCTACAGGGCCAGGGCAGGTACAGTAGCTGGTTTGGTTATAGCATTCAAATAAAGGAATTTTTAAGGCGTGAACTTGGCTAAAGCTCTAAAAATGAGTATCTTAGTTCTCCCATCATAGGCTGTATCCTTCTCATTATGTCTATAGACATAACCCACGACCCCTCTCCTCCATCTATCATTCCAGGGGTCAGGGATGGAGTAGGTGACCTTCGTATGCCAATCAACTGAGTTGAGTCTGGATGGATTTTCTCCGCCCCATCTGGGCCAGGTGCTATGGTATTTGCAGCCCCAGTGTGGACATCCTCCGTAATTTGGGTCCTGACAGTCTGAGCGAGTTTGCTCATATACAAAGCAGACATATATGGGAGAGGACATAGCATTGTAGAAGTCGTTTATACATTTCCCTTGGCAGGTGTCCCTTATATCAAAGGTGAGGCTGATAGTACTTGCACATCCTGTGACCGGACAGAAGGTAGAGGCTATGGTCTTGTTGCGGTTTTCCAAGGCAATTACGTGGAACTTCCACGCCCTAGGGGTTGGTTTGGTTGGTATAGGAGCCCGGGGAGGTGGGCGCTTCCAATTTGGGTTCCAGGGAAGAACAGAAGGGAATATAGCCAGACAAAGCAACACCATTAAGTTAAAACCCATGTCACTCTTGTCTTTAGTGTCGCTCTTCACGGGTCTTGATGAGAGTTCACTTTTCTTTCGCTAGGTCGTTGTTCCCAGTGGCACGCTTGACCTGAGAGTGATGTATCCAGGAGTGGACGCTGGATGCTCTCTGCCGTGACAGCCGTGGAGGTGATCAGGATAATGTGGTGTGGTCCCTTCCAGCGGCGTCCTGGTATCTCAGCTCGGTCTCTTGATCCACACCTTATCTCCTGGCTGGAAGGGGTGTGGATGAGGTGGCGGACCTGGAAAACAAGGCCGTCACACTGTCCTGAATCAGTTGCAGAGCCTGTACAGACTGAACAGTTGATGGTTAGTAATTTCAGGAGCTAGTTCCATTTGTGGGAGGATGGGAGGAGGGTTTCCCAAAGAGGATTTCAAATGGAGTTAAACCTTTTACATAAGGAGTACATTGAGCCCTAAGAAGCGCAAAGGGAAGGAGCCTCACCCATCTTTCTCCAGTCTCCAAAGTTAACTTAGTCAAGGTTGGATTTATCCTCTTACTTGTCCTGAACTTTGTGGATAGTACACACAATGTAATTTCCAACTGACCCCAGAAGAGCAGAAATGCTCTCAGTCACCCCAGACATAAAGACAGGTCCATTATCTAACCCTATGAACAACAGCAGTCCAAACCTAGGTATTATCTCATCCTTTCAAAATGTATTTTTGCCCTTAGTTTGCAGGTCATACCCCAACAGAGGGTACAGAAACTCAGACGCGGCTAGGAAAGAGTGGGTCACAACCCCCTCTCCCAGGTCCACAGTTCTCTGGTGGTCCAAGAACAGATTTGTGAGCCAGTAGCTCCTTGTATTACAGTGTTTCTTACTTAGTGGTTCACTTGCCTGCTGTAAAACCAAAGAAATGGCTTCCATATCCATGAGGAAATTGTTTGGAATCCCCACCCACCCCCAGCACACACTTTCATAGTAATCCTGGACTCCAGGGGAGGGGTGGTTGAGGCTAGACCCTGCCAGTCTGTATCTAGTTGGAACCTACATGCAGACCTTTGCTTTTGGCTTGGACATTCGTTTCTCCAATAGTTGGTTTCTTTACGCTAAAAACATTCACTCCTTTTGGGGCATTTCCCTTCCCAATAGTCGGGTTTTCTTTCCCTAAGACCTCTCCCAGGATCTGCTTCCCTTGAATATTGTACTTCTTTCATGAATCTTGGATGCCAAAGTCCTGCTCCTTGGTAAGCTGCCACCACAATTTTAGCTAATTTCTTAGTCTACCTGTCCTCCAGGGTGCCCCTATTGTTGTATACCAGGGAGGTAATCTCAACTAGCTCTAACTACACACCTTTCCTTCAAAGCCCTCTACTATCTGAATCTTTCTCCTAATATCCAATGCTGATCAAGGAATAAAAGCTATATTGATAGCCCTCTGGTTTCTGGGGGCTCCTGGTCAGACTGTAAACTTCTAAGAGATTTCCAGAGAAGCCGATGGCAAATCATCTGAACCCTGAGTTATCTGATCTACCTTAGACAAATTGGTGGGGCACAGAATTGTGGGGCATTCTGTTAGGGCTAGAGACTGCCTGCCCAACAAAGTCTGATGGAAGAGACTTCCTACCTTTGTGGGGATTCAGATCCTGATCTAATTTTCGGGAAGGAAAAACTTCAATTGTCACCAGATGGGTAGTCAGTCTCCCATCATTTCCCAAGCCCTGCTTCTGAGCTTCTCGTCAGACTCCCTCTCCTCTGTAGTGAAGAGGGTTTGAAGGAGCTACTGACAGTCCATCCAAGTCATTTGGTGCGTGTAAAACACAGAGATTACGCTTTGGGGTTTTTCTGGGAAACAGAGATTCTGGAGCTTCCAGGCATACAGATCACTAGTAGAGAGGAGAACACAGACCATAGCTGACTGACTAGTGGCCCCTCCTGCCTTCCTTGTTCTGCATGACTCCCCATGATGGGGTGCCTCTGAAGGGGAGGATAACTAGAGGTGGAGATCTGGGGGGAGTATCAGAGAGTGCTGTAAGTGAAATGTCCTGCAGTGGGCAGCCTAGGGGCTACAGGATGTGTCCCTGAGCAGAAGCACATGAAGACTCTATCACAACCTCAGGAAAAGCAGGCAGAGAAGAGACACCTGAGAGAAAGTCAGAAGGGGACTGGGGGTCAAAGTTTGATACAGCGAATGACGGGAAGATGGGTTGGTAGGAGGACCCACTCTGGGAGTGAGCAGCACTCAGAAGTGCCTCAGGCCGCAGATTCCTCTCTCTTCCTAGTGCCACAGGCATGTAGGGTGGGGACACATCTTCTTCTGTTGGGGCTGGTAGAACTTGAGGCTGAAATCTGCCCTGCCCCTTCGTCTTATTGATTTCTTCTGAAACAAAAATGGCAGCATTAGGGGAAGGATTTGGCTGGTCCTTTCTGATCCAGGATGGAGATTCCTCTACCAGGAATTTCCAGGCCAGAATGTAGGGGAGCTGGCCAGGTGTCCTGGTTACTAACAATCACATGTTCCACTCTGTAAATAAGAGAAACTTTGAAGGAACCTTCACATGACCAGTCCACCTGAAATGAAGGCTAATCAAGGGAAGAAAAGGCAATTTTCCTATATAGACCTGTTCTCCAGACTCCTTGGCTCCTCTCTGGAAATCCTTAAAATGAGACTTCATCAGAAGTAAGGGGGCTTTCTTGGTGGAAGATTTTTGTTATTGTTCTATCTTTTCAATTTCTTCAAGAACGAAAAATGACACAGAAAACAACCCACATAACACAAAACATACAGACAGTGTTCTCTAACTTGGTGGCCAACCCCTGCTTCTGGGAGGCCTACCCCTACCTCCAGAAACAAACAAAGGCCAATGATGTCCTGGTGGTTTCTCAAGCTTGGGAATTAATGCTGCAACCAGCTTTCCCATGAGTCTCACAGACAAGTGCATGCTACAGACAGAAGTTTACCTCTGGGAGGGCTTCAGATGCCTCTTTTCCACAATTCAGGTGTTGAGAACCTGTCCGTGGTCGCCTCCAAATGCTTGTTTTATCCGAATCACTCAGCTCCCAGTCCCAAGGTTCTTCAGTCCCAAGAACTCTTGACTCCCTCCAAATGCTGGGTCTACAGAAAGTCTTGGCTCTCAGTACAACGGGAGCCCCAGGACTCAAGGCTGGACAGAAAAGGGTGAATCCGGCTGAACACCCAGAGCTGGATGGGACCTCCAGATGTTATGGGTCTGGGGTCGTTCAGAGACTCACCAGTCTGACAATGAATGAATTTTAGAAGAGAGGAGGCTTTATTAGCCAGTGTGACTGGCCAGGGTCACACCCGAGACTCAGGTTTCTCAAAGTGTGTCCCCAGTAATTGTTAGTCTGGGTTTATAAAGGCCAAAACCACAAGGTTACAATTTTGGGGTCAAGTTAGCACATATCCTGTCTACATGCAAACAGAGCTTAACTTTTGTAACAGACATCTGGCAGATGCTTCAGTTATCTTGAGCAAGCAAGCATTTCATACAGAAGCAGAACCAGCAGTTAGTCTTGTGACCTGTTATCTTGTAAGAACAATAGAGATAGTTAAACATTTTTACAAGACTAGGTGGTTTTAAGACTAGCCCAGCTATTCCAAGAAGTCATCCATCTTGAGCAAGCTAGCTGACAGGATACAGTTTACAAAAAAGCTTGCAAGCTAAAGCAGTTACACAGAAGTTTCTTAATTTTAAACATAATGCTGATCCATTTGGACTTGAGTTTTGTACGTGGGGACATATATGGATCTATTTGCATTCTTCTACATGTTGATTTCCAGTGATGCCAGCACCATTTGTTGAAGATGTTTTCTTTTTTTCCACTGTAAAATTTTGGCTTCCTTGTCAAAAATTAAGAGTTCATAGGTATGTGGATTAATATCAGAGTCTTCAATTTGATTCCATTGGTCCACCTATCTGTTTTTATGTCAATACCAAGTTGTTTTTATTACTATAGCTCTATAATAGAGCTTGAAGTCAGGGATGGTGATACCTCCAGAAGTTCCTTTGTGTACAGGATTGTTTGGCTATCCTGGGTTTTTTGTTTTTCCATATGAAGTTGACTACTGTTTTTTTAAGGTCTATGAAGAATTGTGTTGGGATTTTGATGGGGATTTCATTGAATCTGCTGATTACTTTTGGTAAGATTGCAATTTTTACTATGTTTTTCCTGCCTATCTAAGAGTATGGGAGATCTTTTCTTTTTCTGATATCTTCTTCAATTTCTTTCTTCAAAGACTTAAAAGTTCTTGACATTTAATGTAGGAAGAGGGCCCACTTGTTTGTCCTGGCCACCCAGCTAGCTTAGACTTGAAATAATCACACAGAAACTGTATTAATTAAATCACTGCTTGGCCTATTAGCTCTAGCTTCTTATTGGCTAACTCTTACATCTTAATTTATCCCATTTCTAGTAATCTGTGGCAGTGGCTTACCAGCAAAGTTTCAGCATGTCTGACTCTAGCGGCGGCTCTGTAGTGTCTCTCTGACTCCACCCTTCTTCCTCCCAGCATTCAGTCCAGCTTTCCCTGCCTACCTAAGTTCTGCCTTGCTATAGGTTCAAAGCAGTTTCTTTATTCATTAATGGTAATCACAGCACACAGAGGGGACTTCCACATCACCTCCCCTTTTCTGTTTAAATGAAAAGGAAGGTTTGAACTTCAACGTAGTAAAATTACATATAACAAAATAGGTATCAAGCAAGAATTATAGTTACAATATTTATATCTACTTTCTATCTATTCAACTCCATCAAAGACTCCAGAAAGATATAATATTACCTAAGTTAACAGGAAGTGCATTGTAAGCAATTTCCAAAACTCTAGAAATGACAGAGACATCTTGCTACCTGGACAGTCACCCAAAGTTCTTCTGTACCATTGGAACATCCATCTTCAGCCTACAGGCCCATAGTATCCAACAGACTTTTCACGAAGCAGAAAATTTCAAAGACAGTTCCGCCTATATTGGCAGTTTGTCAGTCACTTTCTTTTGTATCCTGCAGAATGTCTGGCAGACTCTTTCATGAAGCAGGAAACCTGAAGAATCATCTCACCTTTAGTCAAGTTCAGCAGTCATTTCTCTGTGGGTCCTGAATGTCCAGTTAAGCAGTTCAGGCAAGAGCTGTTCCTTGCCCAAATGGCTAATAAACTCCATAAGGAGCATCTTCAATGCCCATCTTCCTCTTGAAGTAACTGATGCTGCCAGGAGCAGATGTGTCTCATTGTCATGAAAAGTCCTAAGTTCTTAACACATTTTAAATGCCATTTTCTGAGGTTCTCTGAAAGATTTGAAGAATACCTGTTTGACTGAAATACATCTTTGTACATCTAGAAAATTTAACTAACATGACTACAAACTTGACTATTATAGATGATTGTCTATTAACTTATATTTCTTAATTATACACTACATTTTTAAATGAGCTACACAAACACAATACCTTAATCAAGATCAGAAATACTTATACATATAACAAAATTGACCTTAAATTTATATCAATAAACCAAGATCCATACTAATGCAAATTATTCATATCTATATCATATCCCCCTTTAAATGTGAACAAACATTTACAGACAATATTTGGGAATATGGGCATGTTTTCTCCAAACTGCTTCTTGCTGTTTATTGGGTGAAGTATTTTCTTTGTGGGGTGTTTACAGGAACCTTTCAGGGTGTCTTGTTCCATCAAACCATATTGGTCTGGAAGGAATCCACATGTTCTCATCTTCTGTGAAAACAAAAGAAGAACCTCTTTTCCAAAGCAACATATCCTTAGAATCAAATTTTGAAGTCAAGATACCTTTATAATATACATGCTGGTTTAGCTTAGCAGCCCATACAACAAAATGTCTCTCTGTACTTAACTCATTCACAGTCAAAAAATTCAAAGATAACAGAATAATATACATAATCCAGATTCTGTGAATTTTCCATTTTTACATGCCTTGTTTTTCTTTACTCCTTTTAATCTATGACTATCTGTACTCTGTCTCTTTAAAGACTTTACCCTTTTTTTAAAAAGCATTAACTTTATTTTATGACTCTCTATACTCTTTTTCTTCTCTCTTCCAAGCCTACATACATTTATCCAACACTATGTCTCATCTTGATTTGTCTTTATTGCATATCTGTAATTGTTCACTGTCTTGAAGAGTTTTTAAAATGGTAAGCAGCTTGGTTGCAGCTGCTCTGGATGCTGGCTCCACCTCTCTCCACTTTTAAAATGGTGGATGTACCATTATTGCCAGCTCTGGGGCCTCTGGGTAGGAGCCACGCTCACCACTTTAACTCTGAGAATGAGCATGCAGCACATAAACCCTTTTTATCTGAGTAATAGCTAAATCTGCCATGCAGAGCACTGTGTAGCCTGGAAATAGCTCTGTGTGTGGTGATGGGAATCCGCCATGCTCTCCTGCCTGTGCAAACCTAGTAGACCTGATCCCGCTGCCTGCCTAGGCAGGGAGTGCTGGAACAGTGGGCATGGTCTCAGCTACTTTCCTCCTGATCCCAAGTAGGCACACAAATATGAGGGCCCACAAATGTCATTGAAATGCTTCATAGCCAGAGTTCACACTGGTGGCACAGCCCTGCAAGCTGCACAGCTTTTTCCTGAGGCTGAATCAGGAAAACCTCTTTTAAAGGAGCCATGCCTCTGCTTGCTTCTAGCAAACAGAACCCATCCAAGAAAATGCCACTAGAAAACCATGCTTAACTCTGTTCTTTTGTGTCTAGAATTAATTTTTAAGCTTTCTCGGATTTTTACATGGATTTTAGTTGGCCACATGGGCACCAATCTGTAGGAGGAGGACCTGTTTGTTTGTCCCGGCCACCCAGCTAGCTTAGACTTGAAATAATCACATAGAAACTGTATTAATTAAATCACTGCTTAGCCCATTAGCTCTAGCTTCTTATTGACTAACTCTTACATCTTAATTTATCCCATTTCTAGTAATCCTTGTATCGCCACCTGGCAGTGGCTTACTGGCAAAGTTTCAGCATGGCTGACTCTGGTGGCAGCTCCATAGTGTCTCTCTGACTCAGCCCTTCTTCCTCCTATCATTCAGTCCGGCTTTCCCTGCCTACCTAAGTTCTGCCTTGCTATAGGTCCAAAGCAGTTTCTTTATTCATTAATGGTAATCACAGCACAGAGGGAACTCCCATATCACCATACAAGTCATTCATTTATTTGATTAGAGTTGCCCCAAGATATTCTATGTTATTTGAGGCTATTGTAAAGGATGATGTTTCTCTGATTTCTTTCTCAGCCATTTATCATTTGTATATAGGAGGGCTACTGATTTTTTTTAGTTAATCTTGTATCCTGCCACATTATTGAAGGTGTTTATCAGCTGTAGGAGTTCTCTGGTAGAATTATTGGGATCATTTATGTATACTATCATATCATCTGCAAATAACAAAAGTTTGACTTCTTCCTTTCTAATTTGTGTTCCCTTGATCTCCTTTTGTTTTCTTATTGCTCTATCTAGAACTTCAAGTACTATGTTAAATAGCTGTGGAGAGAGTGGACAGCCTTGTCTTGTTCCTGATTTCAGTGGAATCACTTTTAGTTTCTCTCCATTTTGTTGATATTGGTTGTTGACTTGCTGTATATTGCCTTTATTATGTTTAGGTATGTTCCTTGTTATTCCTGCTCTCTCCAAGACCTTTATCATGAAGGGGTTTGGATTTTGTCAAAGGCCTTTTCAGCATCTAAGGAGATGATCATGTGGGGTTTTTCTTTCAGTTTATTTATATGGTAGATTACATTGACAGATTTTAATATATTGAATCATCCCTGCATCTCTGGGATGAAGCCTGCTTGATCATTGTGGTTGATTTTTTTATGTGTTCTTGGATTTGGTTTGCAAGTATTTTGTTGAGTATCTTTGCATCAATGTTCATGAGGAAAACTGGTCTGTGATTCTCTTTTTAGTTGCATCTTTGTGTAGTTTGGGTATCAGGGTATCCGTAGCCTTGTAAAGAGTTTGGCAATGTTCCTTCTTTTTCTATTGTGTGGAACAATTGAGGAGTATTGGTGTTAGATTTTCTTTGATATTCTGGTAGAATTCTGTGCTGAAACCATCTGGCCCTGAGTTTTTGTTTGGTTTGGTTTGTTTGGGAGACTTTTGATGACTACTTCTATTTCCTTAGGAGTTATAGGTCTATTTAAATTGTTTATCTGGTCTTGATTTAATTTTGGTATGTGGTACCTATCCAGAAAATTGTACATTTCTTTTACATTTTCTAATTTTGTGGAGTACAGGTTTTCAAAGTATGACCTATTGGTTCCTGAGGTTCAGTTGAAGAGACAGAAGAAGGATCATATGAGCAAGGGAGGGGTCAAGATCATGATTGAGGAAACCACAGACACAGCTGACCTGAGCTAATGGGAGCTCACGGACTCTGGAATGACATCTGGGGAACCTGTATAGAACCAAACTAGGCCCTCTGAATGTGGGTGACAGTTCTGTGACTTGGTCTATTGCAGGAGAGGGCCTGGCAATGGGACCAAGACTTGGGATCCCATTCACTATAGAGGGAGGGATACCTTGCTCGGTCTTGATACAGGGGAGAGGGGCTTGGTCCTGCTTCAACTTGGTATGCCAGACTTTGTTGACTCCCCAAGGGAAGACTTACTCCCTCAGAGGAGTGGATGTGGGGGGCAGGAGGGAGACAGGAGAAGGGGAGGGAGAACTGGAGTTGGTATGTAAAATGAAAAAAAAATTAAGTAAAATATTGCTGACCATCACACCGTCAGCACGGGTCTGTTAAAAGGGGCAGCCCCATGACCCTTCCCTCAAAGTTATTTCTGGAAATAGCAGGATCTGCTGCTGTAAGAGAGGGGACTGTGAAACTGGTGGGTGGGTATGCTAAATAAATCACTGTGCCTTGTGACATTGAGAATAGCAATGATTAGAAACCACATCCCATACTCTGTCCCTCTGTACTTGAGAAATTACTTACTACGAAGGATAAGGATAAGATTCCAGTTGTCCTCTTGTGATCCAGACAAAGCCAAAAGGTCCACTGAGTTCCCATTTTTACCAACTTAAGCAAGGCATGGGGCCCTCACACCTGTAATCTCTGTAGTCCAGAGTCTGAGGCAGGAGGATTATGAATTCAAGTTTAGCCTGAACTACATAGCAAGACCATAGAAAAAGGAGAGAAGGAAGGAAGGAAGGAAGGAAAATAAAAATAAATGATTATTGGGCTTTTTGTCTCTTCTCATCATTCAGAACACAATTCTTGTTATCCAGACTTAATATTATTACCTCCCCAACAGGTCTCTGAAATTTAGTCTATCTTCAACAGGAGAAGCACACTATCCTTCTGATGAAAGGGTACCCTAAAATACAGCATCTTCGTGCTGATGAGAACAGAAGGTAGGAACTGGTTTGGAAGGTCCAGGGGCAAGGATTCAGAACATGAAAAATTCTAACTCTTGTATTGCCCTTGGTTTTGTCCTGGCTGGAGGTCAGGCAGGTCAGAGGAGGGCTCAGAGTCCTTACTGGCTTCTCATAAGGGAGCTAGCCTGCCTGGAGGCTATATACAAAGTGTGACCCAAACTCCAGTTCAGACACTAGGACTTTCTGCACAGCTTTGGCATTGTCCTTAAGTTTTCACAATGGGAGTGAGTTATATCTATTCCCCATTGCCCAGTTTTAGTCCATCTCCTGAATAATTTTAGAGTCTTACTTCTTGAGGTGGGAATGTTACAATAGTCTTAGAGGCCATTAAGGATATCAGGGCTCTATAGAGGCCCATTAAAGAAAAGTTATTTCTTCCCTGTAAAAAGAATGGACTCTATCTCTGGAACAGGATGGGGACCTGACATTTTAATCTGTTCCAAAGATTAGAAGATTACATATAGAGTCTTCTCCCATAAGAGTTAATCCATCTGGGCTTGTCAATCACCTGACCAAGAGACCAACCCTTGGGAAATGATCCACCGAAAACCATGTCAACAATGAAGACCCTAAGAGAGACATACATGGTTCTAATCTACATGGGAAGTAGAAAAAGATAAGATCTCCTGAGTAAATTGGGAGCATGGGGACCATGGGAAAGAGTTGAAGGGGAGGGGAGAGGCAGGGAGGGGAGCAGAGAAAAATGTAGAGCTCAATAAAATCAATAAAAAAGAAAAAGAAAACCATGTCAAGGAGAGGGAGGAATAATTATCCCCTTAATGAGATAAAGTCCTTCCTGGAAGCCCTGCCTCCATGCAATCACTTTCGAGCTTCCATAGCTAGCTCTAAGCCTGAAAGTCTACTACTTACCCTTTTGATTTTTTTCTCTTTTTCTTTCAGATGCTGACTGAAGCCTGGGCAAGCTTTCCCAAATACTGGGGGCTTCCTTGCCCTGTTTCTCAGAGCCTCCCTCCCCTTTCTGCCTTATAGCTGCTTCTCTACCCCCCACAGTACTAAACCTGCCAGCTTTCTATCGCACTCCCCCTTGACAATTGCTGAGATCTATGGCTTGCCTGCTATTTGATCACTAATGAAATTGTCCACAAGCTCCTTCTAAGTCCATTTCTAAATTCTATTATTAATGAAAGTAAGAGCCCAAGAGGATACCCTGCAACAACAGCCTCCTTCACCACGCCGCCCTTTCCCACCCCCGCCCCGTTCTTCCTGCAGTACTGGTTCACTCCTCCGTGTAAAAAACAAAACCGTTTTTTGCCTCATCTCTGAATTATCCTTCTGACCTTAACCTTGGCATGGCGCTTTCAAACAAAGCATCTTTACCACGTCAGGATTTGCCCTTTTTTGGACTGGAGAAAGGGAGCGGTGATGGGAGGGACAAAGTGCAAAAGTCCTTTTGATGGTGACACTAGGGACTGTTTCTCGGTGACGACCACGGGAACAAAAGGTGAGGAGAGGCTTCTAAGAGTGTGATGGGCTCTGCCTAGAGCCAGCCAGGAAGAACCGGCCTGAAACTCCAGGGAAGTGTGCCAGGTGAACGCCAGTGGCTCCAACTTAGCATCACTTTTGGTGCTCCCAGCCTCTGCCTCTCGCCTCAAAAGGTTGTGTACCAACCCAGGGTTGGCCAGATACTGAAGATGGCAGCCTGCCTGGAGCCTGCACCACCTGCCACCTGGGCAGACTCTTTCCTGGGGCAACAGAACCCCCTTCCTCCTGTGCCCACAACCTCTTCCTATAAATGAGCTCTGTCTCAGCATGCAAACTTCTCCCCCATCTTAAAACAATACAGACACACACACATGGCGGGAGGTGGGGGGGTGCTGACCATTCTTTACAGACACACACAAACACACAGAAAGAGAGAGAGAGATTTAAGAATGCCCTGTACCCCCTTGCCTACCAGCCAACATGTCCCACCGTGCCCAACACATTCCCTGTGGTTGAACACCCTCCTCTGCAAGCTTCCTGTGTGGTGTTTGCAGCCACCATGTTTTGTGCCCCTCTTCCTCTCCAGTTTCTCTCTCTCTCTCTCTCTCTCTCTCTCTCTCTCTCTCTCTCTCTCTCCCTCTCCCTTTCTTATGTCATTCTGGCAATGCTGGACATGAATCCCCAGCCCAGCTCCAGCGCAAAAGCATCACAAGTGTGGTTATGAGAGAGAATGTCACCAGTGGTCAAAAGGAGCCACTGCTGTCCTTCATGCTCTCCCAGGGGAATGGAAAGAAGAAGAGGAGGGGAAGGATTCTCTTTTAGTGTTTCTCAGAGGTCATAACATGTCTCGTGAGCTCCAAAGGGGTCTGCTGGTTCTCAACCCCTTAATAGACCTCAGCCCCTTCTAAAGGAGCAGACATTAGTTTCCGCGGGCTTCTTGGCCTGGGACCCAAGCAGCCTGCCCTGTGTTCTACAACATAATCTGTTGCTAATCCCTAGCTAAGGCACTGGGTAAAGCAGTTTTAAATCCTGGCCCCCTGGGCTCATGGCATTTGAGATATATATAAATATGTTGCCATGGTGACACAGTGACAAATTAATTACCAGATCCTTCTGGAGCAAAGCTGCTTTAACAATGTGGAACCCCAGGATGGAGTGGGTGTGGGTGATCCCCATCCCACCCAGCACACAATTGGGGCCATTGGACCCATTGGATGGAGGTGGAGGAAGGCAAAGCAGCAGCCACCACCTCTATCTTAAGTCAAAATTCCCCCGGGGCTTCTGGAATCAGTCATGATTCTAGAAAATGGATATATATATATATATATATATATATATATACATTAAAATATATATAATACATATATATATAATTTTAAGTGACAAAGAACCCAAGAGTCAATGTGATCTGTGCAAAATGATCAAAGCTGGAGGAATCACAAAATCTGATCTCAAAACATACAAAACATGGGATTTTAAGATACCTGTGTCATCCTTTTATTTATTTTGAATTCCTTTATATTTATTTTATCTTCTGTGTACGAGTATTTCTCTGTGAGCTTGTATGTGCATGATGTGCATGTCTGGGGCCCACAAAGGTCAGAAGGTGGCATTGGGCTTCCTGGAACTGGAGCTGCAGGCAGCTGGGAGCTGGGGACTGAACCCAGGTCCTCTGCAAAAGCAACAAGTGCCCTCAGCTGAAGAGCCATCTCCGCAGCCCCATGTCAGCCTTTCATCCAAGACTTCGCCAGATGTTATGCAGCCTCTGTGTCTGCTTCTTTTACAAGCTGATTCCTACAACCACCCCCACTACTACCACCGAGCTGTTCTTAGCTGAAGATCCCAGGAAGCAACTGGCTGCCAAAGCGCTGCTCCATGAGAGTCGTTCTGCCAAGTGTGTGGTTCTTCAAAGGGAGAGATGCAATGACTCTGCAACAAAGCTGCCACTGAGAACCTGTTAGGGATCCCAAGGCAGAACGTGGTCCCCTCTTTTACATAAACAACGTTGGAAAGTTAGGTAGTTTTGCAGATAAGCCTTTCCCTATTAGTTCTGGGACCTTGTCTCCTGTCTTCTTTCCTTGGGCCCGCTCACAGCCCCGTGGTCTGACACACCACCTGTGCATCTGAGAGGAGGGAAGCTCAGCTGAGAAAATGCCTCCACAAGATCCTGCCATAGGCAAGCCTGTGGAGCGTTTGCTTCATTAGTGATTGATGGGGAGGGTTCAGCCCACTGTGGGTGGAGCCACTCCTGGGCTGGTGGTCCTGGGTTCTAAAGAAAGCAGGCTGAGCAAGCCAGTCAACTGCTTTCCTCTGTGTTCTTCACATCAGCTCCTGCCTCCAGCCCTGCCCTGTCTGAGTTTCTGTCCTGACTTCCCTCAGTGATGAACAGTGATGTTAAGGCATAAGCCAAATAAACCCCTTCTTTCCCAACTTGCTTTTGGTGATGGTGTTTCAGCATAGCCATAGTAACTCTAACTGGGACAGGCTTCCAAGCACAGGGACCCATGGCCCACTGGCTTCTATAATCCTCACGGACTTCACTCATAACAGATCTGACATTCAGTTACTAGCTCTCCTTTCTTCTGCATGTTTGAAAGTAATCCATCTGCCCATACTGTTGGGCAAAATAAGAAGAAGAATTGTGACTTCTTGTCAAATATGAGAGTAACACTATCTATTAAAAAAAAAAAAAACATGGCATTTCCTTCAACTCGCAAGGTGGAGCTGATAGCAGAGGTGTCTGAGAAGACTATGCACACCAGGCAGACACAGACAGCAGCTGCACAGGCCAGTTCCCACTCTTCTCCATGGCTACAGGAGCAGCTGTTCCCTGGGGGAAGATGGTACGTCTTCTGGTGCCAGCATATGCCAAAGTGGGTTGAAAGGAAACACCGACACCTAGCTTCCGTCAAGAAAGTCCTCAGAGAAGGTTGGCAATTGACACAGAAGAGACACAGCGACAGGAAAGGACGCTTGCTCTGCTGCCCCAAACATCTGAACGACCTCGGGCAAGCAGCTCAAAGGTTCCCAGGTTCCATTCCATGCTTTCATATGAGGGTGATGCAGCCCAACCTCAGTTTCTGTTAAGAGAACAGAGGAAGTGACAAAGATTTTATAATGGGCTCTCTGTAGGTACACATCTTCCTCCGTCTAATTAACTCACTTACAATTCACACTACAAACAGCTCAAATTGAACTATGGAGGAAAGGTTTTCCGATGACTGATGCTGCCCTTAATAGATTTCTAAAGGAATCAGGAACATCTCTGTGGTAACTGTCGGAGTTAGAAACATCTAGCTGAGGATTTATATCCCACTTAGCAGCCATGTCCTCGGGTGAGTTGTGTAAGTTCCCCCCACACGCCTTTGCTGTTCATCTGTTTGGCATTCTCGCTAGGAGCTACTTTATGGCCTAGGAAATAAACACACAGTGCCTGCCCACAGCGAGCAGGTCGTAAATGTTCATTGTTATCTTTGTTGCTGCAGTTGTTGGTAAAGTGACTTCAGTCCGCCTGCTTACTCTAAGGATGCCTGGTGACATGATTCATGACCCATGCCCCACTAGCTGGTCTAGCTTCATTCTGTTGCCATGACAAAACACTCCCATCAAAAGGAACTTTAGGATAGAAAGGGCTTATTTCAGCTTCCAGGTTATTTTCTGCAATGAGAGAAGTCAGGGCAGGAACTCAAGCAGAAACTCAAAACAGAAACCATGGAGGAACACTGTCGACTGCCTCACAGGTTCATCCTTAGCTTTCTTATAGAACCTAGAGCCACCTGCCCAGGGAATGGTGACACCCACAGCGGGTGGGGCCTTCCCATATCAATTAATCATCAACACAACACCCCATAGACATTGCCCATTGCCACAGGACAATCTAATCTGTGAAATCCCTCAACTGAGACTCCCTTCTGAGGGAACTCTAGGCTGTGTTGAGAATTAAAGCTAACTAGGACACTAGCATAGATCAGAAACTAAAGTCTAATACCATGATTGAGTAAAATAGTACACAACTCAGCTCCATGAACTGAAATTAGATTGAATTTAGCATTAGAGGTTAATGCCTCCTGCTTATTTCCCTAGTGGAGTAAATAAGTTTGATGTAACTTGCCTGGTTGGAGACAGAATAGCCTGAATTTGGTGGGACCCATTCAACCAAGATAGACACAATTGAAACTGAAGTGCTAACTGCACTCTTCTCCCTTGTCTCTGAGTCCAGGGAACACCAGGAAAGGCTACTCCTGTCCTCCAGACTCCTCGGTCATGTGGCAGGTCGGAGCATGGTGGCTCTTCCTCTTCTCTGCCTGGAGTCAGGCTACCTGTAAAACTGACCCATCTGCCACATTTTCCAGCCCAGACTTCTGAAAAATACAGCTAAAACCACACCATGACGCCTTGAGCAGGTTAAAACCCAGGAGACGAGGTTCAAAGATGAGTTCTCATCCTCGCAATTCACCGCAGTTGATGTGGCCATCACTGTACTCCAGGCAGGAAGTATCAAGCCAACAAATGCTCAACACTGTTTCCAAAAACCTGCTTTCCAGTAAGAATTTTAGCACGTGCACATCTCTGCACTACAAATATTCCCATCAGAGCCAATTTCCAGATGCCGATATATTAACCATCTTGCACAATTCTCAGTTTTAACACCTGGCTCACAAGGCTCTTGCGGGTGGGTACTTCTGCCTCGAGGCCCACACCGAGCTAGCGCTGTTCTCCCTTCTCTGCTCCTACCTTACCCCACCCTCCTCTTCTGAGTCTAGGGAAGCTTAATTCATCAAATGGACACGGCAAAATGTTGAAGCTAGTGAAGTGTCCAAGCTTTGGCTTTCTTCCTCAATTTTGACATCTTCCAGCCACAAGAATTATAATTCTTTTTTTTTATAAAAAAGAATTTATTTATTCTTACTTTATGTACATTGGTGTGTTGCCTTCACGTATGTCTGTGTGAGGGTGTCAGATCTTGGAGTTACAGACAGTTGTTAGCAGCCATGTTGGTGCTAGGAAATGAACCCGGGTCCTCTGGAAAAGTAGTCAGTACTGTTGATCACTGAGCCATCTCTCCAGCCCAGAACTGCAATTTTTAACTCTGCTTCAACTCAAATCGCTAGGAAACCTCCCCAGAAGAAACAACAGACAACATGATGGATACCAGACAAGATCCTGTCTCATCCAGAGACCAAAGAAGTATCTGTAACTAAACCTGAGTGGAAACAAAGTCCTTACTTTCTCAAAGACCCATGATTTGGGATGAACCTGAAGCACAGCAGGGAAGGATGTAAGAATTGACAGGAGAGATTTCCGAGCCTCACAGAGGTGCTCAGAATGTCTCTGAGCCCATTCGATCATCACCTCTGTGTGTTGTCTCTCTTCCCTGATACTTAAATGCAATTTTGATGTCTGCCAAGTTCAATTACCTATTTGACCAATTTATGCCCTTAAGTAAAAATAATGCAATTATCCTTAATAAGTATAACTACCAGCCTGTTTTCGCTTGATAGGTAGAAAGCTTTATGCCTTTTAATAGCATGCCTTCAAGCGGACCATTGGGCTTTTCAGACAGCCAGAATCTAGCTCTCCATGGAGTGCCAGATGACACCAGAGCCTCTCCAGTCCCCTCAACAGCTCGAGCTTGAAAGAAAAGCGCACACATCAGAGGATGCTCTCTCACAAAATCTGAAAAAGCAAGGAAATCCTACATGGGTTTTGAAAAAAGGAAGCCAGTGTCCTAGTTCACCATTTCCTCTACCCATCTAGCTTAAAAGCAATAAAAAACATTGTTCTTAATCTTAAGTGGCTTTGAAACAGGCTTTCTTCACCCTCTGTTCCTTATAGTCTTCCTTCCTGGTGGTAGTAGAACTTTCTCCTATGGCAGCCTGTTCTTCGCCTAATATGCCATTCATTCTACAACTCCACTGTCTCCTCCTTCTTGGGTCTTTGCTGCTGGGGTCCTTCCACTGAGGTGACTTACTTTCAGCTAAGTGGTGTCCTGGGAGTAGAGTGGGATGGGAGCTTCAGCTTTTCCTTCCTGTGCTTTGTTATCTATGTGGCATCAAAGATAGATAGATAGATAGATAGATAGATAGATAGATAGATAGATAGATAGATAGATAGATAGATAGATAGATAGATAGATAGATGCATGGATGGATGCATGGATGCATAGATGGATGCATGGATGGGGGTGGGGTGGGGAGGTGGGGGGTAGATGGATGGATGGGCAGGCAGATGGATGGGTGGTAGGTGGGTAGATAGATAAGTAGATAGATGAAAGAAAGAAAGAAAGAAAGAAAGAAAGAAAGAAAGAAAGAAAGAAAGAAAGAAAGAAAGAAAGAAAGAAAGAAAATCTGGCTCAGTTAGAAGGCACTGGAGTCAAAGGATTGTTGCAAAGGTGGAGTGGCTATATTCCATGAACTCTGTCCATAAATGCTGAAAGTCAAGCAGAGTGTGAGACAGCCCTGTGATTGCAGCAACTACAGAGAGAGAACCTGAGTTCAAAGCCTCTGGGCAACTTAGGAGGAAAGTGTCTCAAGAGTTTAGGGGAGGACTTTGCCTTTTCATTTTTGTTTTTTAATAGGGCGAAGTAAGCGAAGCTAAAAAGGAAAATGAACAAGGTAGCACAGTTAAAAAGGCCATAGCCTGTTCTTGGAAGGGGCAGTGAGGACTCTCACATGCTGGTTCAGGCTACGTGCAGGTCAGAGTTCAGAAGACGCTTTGGCGAACTAGGGTTGTGTTGTCGTGGAGAACACTGGAGAGAGGCAAAGGATGAGAATCTGCAGGAACTTCCTGGCCTAGTTTAGGAAAGCGAGGGGATGTCCATGGATCTTCACTGCATCACACAGGTAAGAAAGGGGCCTTGAGGTGATTGCCCTTTGTTTTCCAGAACACAGAAGGGGAGGGAAGACTTCTGACCCTGCCGTCCAGTAGTTCCAGGTTTGTGTTGGTGATACACAAGCATAGCTCTTGTATCAGAGGACAGAGAGAGGGTGTAGTTGATTGTCTTTTACTCTTTAACTTTTGGGGCCCGCCACCCAGCTCCTAAATAAATACACAAAGGCTTTTTTCTTACTTGTAAACGTCTGGCCTTAGCTGGGCTTGTTTCTAGACAACTTTTCCTAACTAAAATTATCCCATCTGTCTTTTGTCTTTCTCTATTCTATGTATCTTTCTTTACTTCTTACTCTGTGGCTGGCTGTGTGGCTGGTCCTTGGAGTTCTCCTCTCCTCCTTTTCTCCTTCCTTGATCCTCTCCTCCCAGATTTCTCCTTCCATTTATTCTCTCTGCCTGCCAGCCCCACCTATCTTTTCTCTGCCCAGCTATTGGCCGTTTAGCTCTTTATTAGACCAATCAGGTGTTTTAGACAGGCAAAGTAACACAGCTTCACAGAGTTAAACAAATGCAACATAAAAGAATGCAGCACATCTTTGCAGCATTAAAACAAATGTTCCACAGCATAAGCAAATGTAATGCATCTTAAAATATCCCACATGAGGGTTTACTTGGAGTCAAATGGAACACACATTTAGGTAAGCCCCAATTCCATGTTCAAGTGTAGAAGCAGCATCATGACTTTTATAGTACCAGAACAAAGAAAGTCATACATCAAGGCACTTTTCAAATACATCAGTGGAAACATTAAGTGGGTCATTATAGCATAGAGGAATGACTCAGCTGTGGCCTCAGAAGACACTCCCAGCCTTTAGGTTTGTAGAAACTGTGGTCTTGCTAATATATTCCAAAAGGTTTTCATCTGTTAATCACGTGATGTTAGGTCCAATTTAGAGGGGGTGAAGAGTGGCTATTTAGGGGCTAAGATAGCCCAAGATAAATTATAAGTGAGTATGGACCTGCAACATTTCAATGTTTCTACCGCACTCAAACTTAGTCAGTCTTGCAGAATGCTCAGCTTCTCTCTGAGACCTGTGCCACGTTCCTCCTGTTGGCCAAAAGTGACACTCTGTGCATGTGGGAACCACACACTAGTATATGGTCTACTGTCCTAGGAAGGCTCATTCCTAGGATGTGCAGTAGAGAAGGCCAAGTGGTGGTCAGAGAGCAGTCTTTAGGAGAGAGGGACAATTATTAAAGTCCTGGAGGCAAACACTCCTGGGTCATAGCATTAAACTCTACTAGACATTTGATCAAGATCTGACGCTTTAGTTCTCTGTCTTCGACATGACATGTGACAAATATATTAATACTAATATATTAAATATATTAAAACTAATACATTAAAAATTAAAATAATCGCCAGGCGGTGGCACATGCCTTTAATCCCAGCACTCAGGAGGCAGAGGCAGGCGGATCTCTGTGAGTTCGAGGCCAACCTGGTCTACAGAGCTAGTTCCAAGACAGGCTTGAAAGCTACAGAGAAACCCTGTCTCAAAAAACCAAAAATAAAATAAAATAAAATAATCAAGAGCACTGGCTTCATAGAGTAAAGGTAACATACAAAGGAAACAGGCATTTCAAACAAAATTTATACATTTAAAGAAAACTTAGATTGACTGTACATTTCCCCCTATATTTGCAGTGATTTGTACCCTATAGATGACCTTTTATATGTGGTATATTTAAATAAATCTATTATCTTTAAATTTAGTGTTGTTGTTGTTGATTTGATTCCATTGCCATAACCTCATGTGGAATAGCTGACTTTAATTCTAGGAACAATGACCTTCAATATCTAAATTGGCATATCTCTTATCTATGGATGCTGACTTGGTCAGTTGTAGTATATTGGTATTATACCAGATTTTAGTTTGGAAAAGAGCCACAATGCTTGAGGCGTGGGTCCCAGAACCCTAGCCAGGGAAAGCAAGGGAATGAAGAAAGGACAGACACAGGCAAAGAAGCTGAGGTCAGATGGGGCTGTCCAACTGCCATTGCCCAATCATCAGCATGTTTATTATGGAGAGCACAGGATGAGGTATTGGCTAGTCGTGGTAAGAGGTCTCTGTAGATGAGCAGTCTTGGGCTGTAAACACATAGGAAGAGGAAGCCATAGTTGCTAGTCTTTGCACACACTGATCAGTCATTCATATGTGCTGACGCCTCTTGAGCCTGGCCCTTATGTGTAAGGGCTTTGCCATGAGCCAATCTGTCTCAGAGTTCTCAACAGGTATTCTCCTCTCCCTAAAGAGATAAATGAAAAGCCAGATTAGAGAAAATATATGAGATAACAATATAGTATTTCTTTAAACTTTCTTTTAGTAAGATTGTCCTTTTATACACCAAATCTTAACAACAGTGATTAAAACAAGGTTAGACCGGTTAGAGATGAGAATTTATGGGGCTATAAGCATAGTCAAATCTTACTTCTTACTTTAATGATTATGAATGAAAGTGGATTCTAGGAGTCACTGTAGTATTGTCTTTTTCCTTCTTAGTAAATAACACAAATATTGCTTACTTAATTCTTTAATTGTACTATAGAACACCTTGAATATTAACTTAATAAAGGTCAGTACTTGGGACTTGTAATGACAATTCTTGGTTGTCAACTTGACTATATCTGGGATGAACTAAAATCCAGAAATGGAGGGCACACCTGTGAGAGATTTTTCTGCTTGATTTGAAGTGGGTAAATCCACTTTTAGTCCAGACTTTTGAGGTAGGAAGACACATCTTTGATCCAGATCTTAAGGCTAGAAGATATAGGCCTTTAATTCAGATCTTGAGGCAGGAAAATGCATGCCTTTAATCCAAATCTTGAGTTGGGAAGACAAAGCTTTAATATGGGCCATGCCTTCTACTAGAAGTCTACATAAGGACATAGAAGAAAGAAGCTCGTTCTCTCCTTCTGCCCCACCCCGCCCCCGTCTGCTCGCTCTTGCCTTGACAGCACATCCATTCCTTCACTGACACAGGAATCTACTTTTCCAGGTTTCCAGCATATGCAGGAGACCAGCTGGGACACCCAGACTTGTGGGATTAAACAGTTACTAGATTCCTGAACTTTGCATTCACAGGTAGCCATTGCTGGATTAGCTGGAATACAGCCTGTAAGTCATTCTAATAAATCACATATATAGATATAGGATTCATTCCGTAAGTTCAGTGAAGCTGGAGAACCCTGTTTAATACAGGATTGATGAGATGGGTCAGTGTGTAAAGACATTGCCAACAAGTCTAATGACATTCTGAGTTCAAGCACCAGGACCCACAAGACAGGAGAGAACTGACAGGAGAGATAGTAGTTGTTAAAAAAAAAAATTCTTAAATTGCTTATAATTACATACACATACACATTTATATACAAAACATATCTAAAAGCACAAAGACTCGTGATCCTCCTAATCCTCAGGATGAAGAGCTGAGCATCTCAGAGGAGGGCAATTATCCAACAGGAAAAGCTGCACCTGGAGCAGAAGCAATCATCTCTTCAAATTAATTCTCCCCTCAAGCCTTAGGAGCCGTGCTGTAGACCCAGAATCAAGACAAGGATCAAGAAGGTAACGCCTTGATCGACCTGTGCAATTATGTATACACTGTCTTTCCAAAATATCCCTTAAATTAAAATTTCAGGAACACATTACTTCCTGCAAAGAAAGGTCTAGGACCATCAGCCACCGCTCCTTTGCCATTGTTCTATCCCTTTAACTGGCAATAGGACATGAAGCCATGCTTAGCAAGGTGGGGAAGTTGGGACTGAGACTTTTTCCCTTAAAATTTTAGGTTTACTCTGAGCCAAAAGGAAGCTGTAGTTTACATGAGCACTTACTTACAAGTCAGTTTTGTACCAAGTAAAGTAAAGTAAAGGCGTGCGCCACCGCTGCCTGGCTAACATTTTACTAGGATTTAAGAAGTTCTGAGTACTTAGGTTTATAAGGCAGCATACATGCATCAGGCCTTTAATATATCACCAAAATACTCACTTTGATAAATATGCACATGTGTATTTTAATTGAGTATATAAAAAAATAATTTTAGCACCCAATAAAAATGATTGGACAAAACCAAGTGGCTGCATTTTTGATACAAACAACATAAGCAAACAATTCTCATAGACACGATGCAGTTGAGTGAACTCTGCATTTACGCCACTTTCTCTTTAAGATGTGAGGAAGACAACACAAAGAATCCAAGAGTGGGGTTTGTCATGTAGACTTAAGGAAGTATTGTTTTCTATTGTTAAGAAATAGTTAGCAGCAGGTATAGTGATGCTTAACTTTAATCCCTGAGACGGGTGGTTCTCTCAGTTCAAGGCCAGCCTAGACTACAGAGCAAGTTCCAGGACACACAGAGAAACCCTGTCTTGAGAAAACAAAACAAAACAAAACAAAAAACCCTCCAAAAAGGAGGAAGAGGAGAAGGAGGAGGAGGAGGAGGAGGAGGAGGAAGAAGAAGAAGAAGAAGAAGAAGAAGAAGAAGAAGAAGAAGAAGAAGAAGAAGAAGAAGAAGAAGAAGAAGAAGAATAGAGTTAGCAAAAAGATGTCTTTTCCAATGAAAATGGTTTTTAATGTTATTTTAAGCCAAAACTTTTATTCTTTTAATTTATTGCTGCTAAGTTATATTTCACATGCTTGCTGTGTGTCTACAAGGAGCGGTAAGAAATAAAATAAGTAGAGATTCTTAGATCAGGCCCAATGTCAGTCTGAATACAGTTTCAGCCCTAGATCTGGCAATGCTGGCCCATCCCCCACAGCTGTTTACCCGGAATTTGGTCATTACCAGCTGATTAGGGCTCCTTTCCCCTGGGCATCCCCAGAGGCCTTTGGGCCAGGAGTGCTCTGTCCAGTGCAAAGGGTAAAGACAAAGAAATATTTAACAGCTGGTTCTTAACATTTCACAGAGCAAGAATATAGGTTTAAATTCATCTGTTTAGACCCAAGAAGTTCCATCAGGAGAGAGGAAGGCAACAGGGTTCTGCCATCCAAATCTCAGGGTCCCGAAGGCAAAAAGACAGGAAAGAAGGAAGCAAAGAGCTTTTAAGACTTCAGAGGAAGAAAAAAGTACAGAAGCAGTTGTCCCCGTGTCCGCCCTGGGGAAGGAAGGCATTCTCTCTTGTGTCTCAGGGCTCTATTGGAGGCAAGAGACTAGTGTGGGACATCAAAGGGATCATTGCTGACAACGTCTCCAGAAAAGCCATGTCCTGCCGTCTGACCCAGAAACAGAGGATGGATAAGTCTACAGCGGTTTTGGTTTTGGTGCCAGTGGCACTTAACATTAAAAAAGAATAAGAAAACAAAACATACAAACAAAAAACACATGTAAAGGAACCAGGAAAACAAAACATGCAAACCAGTGGGACAGAGCTGCCTTCCAGCAGACAGGGAAAACCAGGAGGGTAGGGAAGCCTTAAGCAGACAGGGAAATTCACCAACCATGCTTCAAGATGCATCTCCTCGCAAGACCAAAACGGAAACCGAGACATCTACAAGGGTCTAAGAGCAAACAAAACCAGAAACAAATAAAACAGAAACGAAAATGTTTCAAAAGCAATCAAAATAGATACTTGAAAGCAAACACTGGGGAAGCAAAAAAACAAAGGTTCCAGACAAAAAAGGTTTGGATGTGGGGAGGGGGTTAGAGAGGATACCCAGATGGATTACCTGAGAATAAGAAGTTTATTAAAGGAGCTATTAACAACATGAATACACACACACGGAGGCGACAGCATGTCCCAGACTTCAAGAATTCAAGTCCCAGCACCAGAGACAGACATCATGGTGGGGTCTCGAGGGAGAATCAGAGCCCACATTACACATCTCTTTTTAGACCTTTTGAGGATGGAGGGTTCATAGCAAGACCTCACAGCTAGGCTCACTGCTCCCCAGGCAAAGGAAGAGGGTGAGGAGCAAGATGTGATACTCCCAGGGTTCCTCAGGGTTCACAGACAGCATCTCATTAGGGTGCCTGGCAGGGTCTGTGAAAGGAGGAATATTAGTTACGTGTCTATTGCTGTGTTGAAACACCACAACCAAGGCGGCTTAGAGAGGAGTTTGAGCTTATGGTTCCAGACAGATAAGAGTCCATGACGGTAGAGCAGAGACATGGGAATGAGTGTCAGGCATGGTTAACAGGAGCAGAAAGCTGAGCACTCACATCCTGAAACACACAACGCGCACGCGCGCGCGCGCACACACACACACACACACACACACACACACACACACACTAAGCAGAGAGAGCAAATTCCAAATGGCCCAGTCTTTAAATTCTCAAAGCCCACCTCCAGTGACTTATTTCCTTCAACAACGCCATACCTCCTGAGCTTCCTAATCAGAACCACCAACTGGAGACCAGACATTTGAGCGCCCTAGACTGTGAGGGGGGACATAGCATTCAAACCACCACAAAGCATCTGTGAACTTGGTTTCTAACATTACATTCTTTCAACAAATAAGATCCTAAAGACATCAGTTCAGAATAAACCAATGGACCATTGACCAAATCCAGAGAGGCTCAAGAGAGTTCCAGAAATAATTCACCAAAATCCTCCTGAGGAAATAACACCAGGGCACTTGGGCTCAACGGGTCCATTTAGGTACCTCTTTTCCATCCAGGTGACTTCTCTGATGAAACACAACTCTCCTTTGCACTTGAGGTCGCAGCATATGCTCTAAGCCAGGTACGGCTGCATGTCCTTAGTAAGCCAATTAAAAAAGCCAAATCAAAGGTGGAAAGCAGAAAAGGGAGATTCAGTCAATGTGGGCACACTGGGAAGATGGACTTGCAAGATGGGGGTGGGGAGTTCATGGGATTTCTTTGTCCCCCAAGTTCAATAACATTCTCACATCAAAGGAGCCAAATAATTTATTATGGAGCCAAATATGAGTAATCATGGCCTGGAAACACAGATTTATAACACTCCACATTCCAAAATGGAAGCAGTTTTTAAAAGATTGTTATGGTTACAGAACAAGGAAAGTCATAAATCAAGACTCTTCTAATATATTGAAAGATGAGCTACAGAAAAGTGGGGAAACCCCTGTTACAGGCCTCAGGTGCTCTCTAATGGCACTCAGCTTTTGTGTGGTGGAAGCTAGTGGTTTGCTAAACTGACATTTATTCCAAAGAAAAACTAGTGCCCTGTTTGTGTGTTCCAAGCCATCTACATAATGCCACAAAGGATCTTGGGAGGGCAAAAGATGGCTATGGATGGGTCTAAAGACGGTCTGAGATCCTTTTGACTCTGGACTAGGAACATTCCAAGCTCTCCACAATCCCTGCAGAGCTAACAGGTCAATTAGTCTTGAGAAGGTTTCAACTGATGGTGTGGCTCCTTTCTAGGAACTTCATTCCCAGGGTGAAGATGAAGGTTACCAATGGCCACAATCAAAGCCGGGCTTCAAGAAGCCAGCACACTGTGGGATGCTTTGCTGTACTAGCTGCAGGAATCATGTGCATTGACATAAAGAGCGGGCAGTTTGTCCCACGTAGGTCTCCAGGGGCCCTACTCTGTATCTTTCTCAGCTCATACAGCTTGAAGGCAGCTGTAAACTGGGAGCTAGGCAAATCAGGAAGAAAATGGATTCTTTTGATATTGCTGCTTCCTATTACCAGGGCTGCTGGCATCAACACCTGGGGTCTGGTAGCCCAGTCTAATTACTCTCAGCAGCGTGCCCTCAATACAACAAACTAAAGAGCCACTAACAAAAAGCAGAGAAATAAGATGCATCAGTGCACTGTAATGTTGCCAAGGCTAGCCCCAACTTGAGGTTCTTGACCTGCTTCTGACTCCTAAGTGTTTGGGTTCCAAGCAGGTGCCACCATTGTCCCACCCTTATGTCTACAATCTTAATACACTCTGTTCCTTTCCTTTGTACTTCTTGATTTCTGATGCTGGAAACTCCAGAGTGGCATTAAATTATAGGAATGATTTTAGGCCTTAGGCTTGTCTATTCCTCATTTCAGTTGGGAGACATGACATATTCATCATAAAATATGACTTAGCTATTGGGAGTCTATTATTTAGCAAACCAAATGACTTACTTTTGCCTCTAATGTTATCAAATACTTATATATACATGAAGACAGCCATGTTTTCCTGCTCATCTCTGCTGATATAATACATTTTACTATTTGGCATCCTGTTGTTAAAATGTCCTTGGATTGGGTGTTGGGTCATTCCCAAATGAGCATCTGAATTTGCAATGCTGGAAGTTGCTTCAGAATGTCTGCATATATTCCTAAGTGAATCTGACTTAGACCTATCATGATGCCATGGTGTATATTATTCATCACTCTCTAGAGGAACGGAGCCAGCTGGTCAACTTTAAACTAGTAATAACAGCTAATTCACACCTAAGAAACCGAGACTCCAGGAGTTCCTTGACCCCTGAGGCTTCAATAGTGTGGTCCCCAAATCAGGGTGGGCCTTTCCACTGTCAATCAAAGCACTCAAGACACGTCTTCAGATTAGGCTCCCTATTCGTGTGATTTGAAGCAAGTTGACACAGAAACCTACCATAACCCTGCATTCTGACATCAGAGCGATCATAGTTTAATAGAGCAAACTGGTGCATTCTCAGCTTTTGTTATGCACTGGGAAACATGTGATCTAGAACAAGAATGATCTCTCCTGTTCCCACATCACTGGTCCATGCATGATTTTGGAGTGGTAGAGACCTTCTATTCTGGGTTGTCCAGTGTGGCAACTACTTGTCCCATGCAACTTCTGGGTATTTGAAATAAGTTAAAGCTCTGAGTTTTGAGTCTTACTTAATCAATTTAGGTTTTAATAGTCACACTTGATATTCTATTGTTGACTATTGAACTGTACAACACAACTTTAGAGTTGAATGGAATAATTCGTAAAACACAGACATCCCATCACTGTGCCCATTTCCACTGTTACTCTCAGTTTTCTGTCTATAAAGCATTTCTAGAAATTGATCACTAGAGAGGAAAAAATGATCTTAGAAAGAAACTCTTATTTTGAGTCTCAATTTTACTTGTTTGTTTTGGGTCAGAGTCTCATATTAGCTCAGACTGGCCTGGAACATAGTACGGAAGGATGACTTTTGCCTCCCAAATGTTGGGTAACAAACAGATGAACTTTCCAGTGTTTAAGTTTACAGTTTTGTGTCATATTCTTACAATGGCTTTTTGTTAGCCATATTAATTCTCATCCTGCTTCTAATTTCATCTCTCCTCCCTGTAGGATCCCATTGGTATTTGTGTCATTTGTTTCTTTGACTAAGCTTGCCAAGACAGCTTCTTCTGCGGGATCTCAAACTCAAATGCACTACCAAACAAATGAGGACTTGAGACCTTGAAAAAGTGCCCCACCCCGGCCTCCGGATCTCACCTCTACCCTCATTCTCTGTCCCGTCCCCCCACACACACACATGTCCATTTCCCCACAATTCATCTGCAATCTTCCTCTTTGCCTGTTGAATTCTCCCATGGGAGAAATTCTCTCGAAAGTCTCTTGAAAGTCGTCAATTTTCTCCTAATCTTATTTCTGCCTCTCCCTCCACTCCCTCGCTGTATTGGTTATCTATTGTTCCATAACAAATCATCTCCAAATGTAGCAAACTGAAACAGAACTAAATACTTACTATCTTGCTAGGATTCTGGGAGTGGCTTAGCTGGATAGAGCTGAGTCAGGGTAGCTCATGATATTGACTGGGGTGCCATTATTGTACTCTTACTAACTCAGGACTCTCACATGGCAGTTGGTCAGAGGGCCTCAGTTCTTCCCCATATGGGCTTCTCCACAGGTCACATGCAACCTGGAAGCTTGAGTTCTTCAAAAAGAAAGAAAGAGCAACCAAAATAGACCCACTGCGTCTTCAAGCCCTAATCAGGGTGATACATTATTGCTCATCTTATTACTTCTGCTATGTGCTCTTGGTCATGCAGACGAGGTCCCAGTGCAAGATGAATTCCATCAGGCCCGTGGGAAGCACCTTGAAGGTGGAGCAAGACAGGGTTCTTGGCATGGTTTGGCTGGTTCATGGTAGCACCGGCTGCTGAGCCTGACAGCCTGAGTTCAGTCCCTGAGATTCACATGATGGAAGGCGAAAACCAACTCCTGAAATTTGACCTCTGACCTCCACACACTAAATAATAAATAAATAAACATAATACAAAGAAAAACTGCTTCTGTCTCATTCCTGGTATATCCGCATGTTGCAATTGAGTCTTCTCAACATTCTGGGAAACGTCCTCAGGCTTTCTCCCTAAATCACTAATTTTATTTTAGGCAGGCCTCATTCTTTTTCTTTCTTTCTTTAACTGCCTTTTGAAGAAGTGTTTTGTTTAGAGATACAACCTGAGCTCAAACTCCATATTCTTTTGCCTCAGCTTCCTGAGTTTTGCAGGTTGATGGTGTGTTCTTATTAATTAGACACAAACTAGGGTCACTTGGGAAGTAGTAACCCCTGTTTGAGGAATCGGGTCCATCATACTGGCCTGTAGATTAGTCTGTGGGGCATTTTCTTGAAAAATGATTGATGTGGGAGTGTCCAGCCCACTGTGGGCAGCAACACCCTTGGGCAGGTGGCCCTGGGTCGTATACGAGCAAGCTCTGGAGAGCAAGCCAGTAAGCAGTGTTCCCCCATGCTCTGCTCAGTTCCTGCCTTCAGGTTCCTGCTTGGGTTCCTGCCCTTACTTCCTTCACAGTGGACTATCATCTAGAAGGCAAAGTAAACCCCTCCTCCTCAAGTTGTTTTTGGTCAGAGTGTTTATCCCAGCAACAGCATCGCCCTTCATCTCTTTCAGATCATGCCCTAGTTACACTGAGGACACTTCATTGGCACTTTAAAAACTTGTCCCCTCTTCTTTATTTTTCCCCAACAAAAGAAACTTCCCTTCCATATATCTCAACTTCCCATCTCTTAGCTATTAAGCACTTTCTTAGCTGCCAGACTCAGAGTGGGTGTTACAAAAGATTTTCAAGGCAGAGTCTCAGTCTATAGCCTAGGCTGGTCTGTATGTTACCAAAACTGGCCTCAAACTCACAATCCCTGCATCAACCTAAGAGCTGTATTAGTTATTAGTCACCACGCCTGGTTTCTTCTTCTTCCTTTTTGTTTTATTCATTTTTACAAAGAAAGGTCCAGCTAGCCACACAGCTTCTCTGGTTAGCAATACTCAGCAAACATTACATTAGGGCTGGAAGTGCATCACAGCCTGGCTCCCTAGGAGGGAACAATGCAGCTTCACATTTAGAACTCTGCCATGCCTGCTCTGTGTTTCTCCTCCTTTGAATGAATCCAGTAGCTTCCGATGAGTCCTCTGAGACTTTTTTAATGGCTTACCCAAACTTATGGTTTTTTGGAAGATCCCCTAAAACTTAAAATTGGCAATAGGTGTGATTTTGTATGGAAACTGTGCCCTCAAACATCACAGCCAGCTAAGCCCAGGTTGTTGGCTGTTCCAAGTTCTAGCCAGACACCACTCCCTTCCTAAGGCCTTGTGTTGGCCAAGGACAGTCCTACCGATGTCAGACAGAGGGCAGACCAAATTCCCCACATGCCTTATCCTTCATCAGTTGAATTAGAGGACCCCATCTGAGTCTCAGCCACTCACCAAGACAGGACTCAGGGCATGGCCTGGGCCCCTTCCCAGCTGCAGAGCATGTGCCTCAGCTAACACATCCCTTGCCATCAGCACAGGCATCCACATACTTCTTGCTGAGATGTCTCCCCCACCTCTAACACTCACCTGGTCATTGGTAACGATACCATGATCTTATAGCCTCAACAGGAACAGATGGAATGGATCTAAAACAAGATTCAAACTAATTTGAAATATAATGTTTACTGGGGGAGGGGAGATTGGAACGTCTTATTTTTCAGCCATTTCCCATCTGTCTGTCCTCCCTAAATTTGCCCTACCCCCCTTCATTCAACATCCAATTGTCTTTCTTGCCTAAGGTTCTCCCTCTAAGTGTTAGTTCACCATAGAGACCAGAGTTACTAACAATAGAAAATTTGGTGTCCATGACAACCAAAAAAACCTCAAGGCAGTGGCTTATTTTAATCATTTTCTTGCTCCTCATAGACTTTGCTGGTTGCTATATGTAACAAGCAAGCACACTGCAGCAGACAGACAGACAGGAAATGTCCCTGCTGTCAGCTGGAAGAGGTGACACAATGATTTCTGTGTCAGAGATGTTATGTATCTTGTTGAGAAGAGAAGGATAACTTCCTGTTAAAGATACCAGAAAGGGACTTGGATTCCTCGCCTCTAGTACTCAACTGAGTGTTCCTCACATGGGCTCAGCCCCCAGGGTGGCTAGTCAGTTTAGTTAGAGGTCACCCAGGTAAGCACTCCAGGGTCACCAGACACAAGATGCCAAGAAGGGGAAAGGAGAAAGCAGGCAGTGGGTTGGTGATGGATACGTGCTGGGTTTGCCTGGGAGAATGGGAGAGGTAAGAACAAAAACTGGGACTCTACAGAGTGAGTCTGGGACCCCCAGGACTACACAGAGAAACCCTGTCTCAAAACTAGGAAAACAACAAAAAACAGGAACTCAGTCTCATTGTGGAAACTTTGGGACATCAGCTAAAGAGTGAGGGTTTATGTCAAAGCCAGGCTTCTGCAGGACAGTACACTCATCCCTGGGTAGCTTCATTTCAGGGTCCTCCCACACAGACAGACATCATGACCGCATGTGCTCATTCCCTTATATAAATAGCATAGTGCGTGTGCGTAAGTAGCGTACAACCTTCTGTATAGTTCATATTACCTCTGGATTATTTAACACCTAATATAATGAAAGTAGTTGTTATACTCGGCTACTAAGGAAATAATGGCAGGGAAAAGAGTCTGAATGTTCAGTACAATACAAGTTAACGTGGGGCATGAGTGTGTGTGAGCTTGTGTGCATTGTGTGGGTCTATGGATATCAGGCTTGTTTGTTTGTGGTTTTTGTTTTGTGGAGCCTGGGACCTTGTCTATGCCAGGCAAGCACCCTACCACTGAGCTATATTCTCAAAGGCCTTTTGCTTTTTTATTTTACTAAGTTTCTCTTGCTCTTGCTAGTGTGTAGCCCAGACAGGCCTTGAACTTGAACTCATGGACCCAGCTACCATAATCTCCTCGGTATCTAGGATCACAAGTTTATCTTTTCTGCCCTTTTTTCTCTCTCTCTCTGTGGGGCAGGGCAGGGTCTCACCCTGGAGCTCTGGCTTGACACTCACTATTTAGCCTGGGCTGGCCCTGGGCTAGCCTCAAACTCACAGCTCACAGCAATCATACTGGGATCACAGGCCATGCCACATCTGGCTTTCCTTTCGCCTATTCACATCTGGCTTTCCTTTCGCTTGTTCACATCTGGCTTTCCTTTCGCCTGTTCACATCTGGCTTTCCTTTTGCCTGGTCGCCCTCCCTCCCTCACTGACTTACTGAGCTTGGATGTCTTGTTTTGTTTCGTTTATTCACCACCGGTGAAATACTGACATTCACACAACCTTGACCTTGCCCTCACTCACCAAGCAAAATCCTGAGGCTTGCTTAATTCAACGCTCACCTGCTGATTAATATTTTAGTGCTTTTAAGAAAAAAGGAAGCACACAGAGCCCATTGCTTAGTGGCTGGAGAAGGCCCTAGCTCACTCGCCATCACTGGGGCCCAACCAAGAAACATGTATAGAAAGCTCTCTGGTCTGATGATAAAAACAGCTTTCATCCATCCCAGCAATTTCTCAAGAACTGGGAGCCCCGGTGAAAGAAGGCTTGTTGAAGGAAAAAGCTGCACAAATCGAAGACAATTAACTTCTCAGAACCACCAGACGCCCGAGGCCTCAGAGATGTAGCTCTCAGGCCTTTCTTACCCAGAATGCAAGTCATTGGGATCAATATGCAGACAAGAACACTTCCATTATTGATCTGGTGAATTGCAGAAGTCTGAATACAAACTAGGGTGGGAGTGACTCACCCTCACTCTGCCTGGAAGGGTCCCTGCTGTGAAGGAAGGGGAGGAGCTGGTGTGGCTTCACACCACAGAGCCCACCAACCTCCTCAAGTTGTTCTCTGACTTCCCTCTCACACCAAATAAGTGAACATTTAAAACATTAAAAACAAACTGGGCATGGTGGAGGATGAGAGGAGAGAGCCCATGCCAGCCTGAACTATGTAGTGTGGTCCAGGGAGTCTTACTACACAGCAAGGTCTGTTTCAAAAAAATAAAAAATGAATATAAATATGCTGTGGGATAATGCTCTTGTACACTGTAAAGATTCATCACTTGTATTGGTTTAATAAAACGCTGATTGGCCAGTAGCCAGGCAGGAAGTATAGGTGGGGAGACCAGATGAGGAGAATTCTGGGTAGAGGAAAGGCTCAGTCTGCAGTCACAGAAGAAGCAAGATGAGAACACCTCACTATTAAAAGGCATTTTAACAGTGGCTACTGTTAAAACCCACGTGGCTAAACATAGATAAGAATCATGGGTTGATTTAAGTTGTAAGAGCTAGTTAATAACAATCCTGAGCTAATAGGCCAAACAGTTTATAATTGTTACAAGCCTCTGTGTGTTTCTTTGGACCAGGAGGGACAGAAACTTTGCTTATGTAAATACAGTATTAGATCAAGACACAGATGTAAGCTGGGACTAGAAATACTACATAGTTGGGGGTTTGGGAGATGGTTAAATGGTTAAGAGAACATACTCTTCCAGAGGACCTGAGTTCAGTTCCCAGCACCCATATCAGGTAGCTCACAACTGTCTGTAACTCCTGTTCCAGGGGAATCTGATACCTCTGACCTCTGGGTACCTACATCTATGTGTGTATACACCCACACACACATACACATAATTAAAATCATAAAAATAAATCTAAAAAACACTAGATAGTCAAAGGAGGCTTTTTCTAGTAATGTAAGATTTGTTCAATATTTTTAAACCATGTTATTTATCATACTACCAGCTAGATAGGGAAATTCACATGATAGTTACCATAAAAGCAGAAAGCATTCAACAATTTTCAACTCCTTTTTGATGAAAGCCCAAAAATCAGAGAGAAAGCACTTATCCGCGAGCATGAGGACCTGAGTTCAAATCCTTGGAACCCATGGGAGGCTGCATAAGGTAGGCCGTGACTATATAACCCCAGTGTTCCTACATACAGACAGGAGGTTCCGATGGGAAAACCTCCGGAGCTGCTGGGCTAGTGAGCCTGGCATGCATAACCAGTGTTAGAGGAAGAACAGACATACTGAGAAACAGGGTAACAAGGACAGACCATGGACAGTGCACTGACATTTGACGAGGGCAGAAAAGCAGTCAGGAGAATGGCTAGCCTTTGCCACATAAGAAAAGAATGTGGCCCAGGTGTCCACAGTACACCAAAGTTAATTCAACATGGATTGTAGACCTAAATATAAAACCAAAATTTTAAGAGGAGGGCTTTTAGAGAGGGCTGGAAAGATGACTATGTGGGTAAGAGTATTTGCTGCTCTTCAGAGGACCTGAGTTACACTCCCAGCACTCACATCTAACAGCCCACAACTGCCTGTAACTCCAGCCTGTGGTATGTGACACCCTCTTCTGACCTCCAAGGGAACCCACATGTAAAGAGATATATGTTCACGCAAATAATTAGAATTTAAAATCCCCCCAAATTTTTTAATCTATTTGAGGAAAACAGAAACAAACAAACAAACGAAATCTACGTAACCTTGGGTCTGATGATGATGTTTTAGATATAATGTCAAAGGCACAACCCAAACATTCTTGGTGGAAATACGGGTTGCCAGAGACTTTGGGGGAGAAATAAAGCAAATTAATCAAACTTTAAAATGGATAATATCCCTCAGTAGAACAACCCCATGGCCACACGGCAGTGTGTGCAGACAACCCCATGGCCACACTGTAGTGTATGGTGGACTTAAAGCTTCCCCCACTAAGAGGGAGTGCAAAAATCCCCACTAAGGCCTAAGCTTGGAGTTCTATCAGCTCTGAGGGGGAGGAAGTAAAAGATGGGAAGGAGTCACAGGGGTCTCAGTGATTGCTCACCCAGGATGCCTGGCAGCACCGACATAGACTAAGCAGAAAGGCCTGCGTTAGTGTGTGTGTCAGCGTGAGTCTCACAGCAACTCTGGCCCCAAAGGGCAGCACACACCCTGAGGAGGTCTCACACAGTTACAGCTCCTACACTAGTGTGGTGGTTTGAAAGAAAATGGTCCCCATAGGGAGGGGCACCACTGGGAGGTGTGGCCTTGTTGTAGGAAGTGTGTCACTGCTGGGCACCAGCTTTGAGGTTGTTTTTAATTCAAGATTCTCTCAGTGTGACTGTCATCTTGCCTGCAAGATGTAGCACTTTCAGCTCCAGCACCATGTCTGCCGGCATGCCACCATCCTCCCCTTCATGATGATGATGGACCGAATCTCCTAAACTGTAAGTGAGCCACCCCAAATTGAATGTTTTCTTTACAAGCATTGCTGTAGTCATGGTGTCTCTTGACAACAACAGTAACCCTAACTGAGACAGCAAGCTTCATGCGCGCCAAGAAAGCTGGCTGAGCAAATCCAACAAATGGCATCTTGGCTCTCTTGGGACCCCATTCTGAAGACCAAAAGGACAGTGAGATTTCCAACAGCCAGGAGAACGGAGCAACAAGAACAGAGAGGCAGGTGATGTGGCTCCAGAGAAGTGGGGGAGGGGGCAGAAAAACTAGAAGTTGGACTCACTGGTCCTGTAACCCTGACCTCAGAGGCCTTCTTCCTGTGGACAAGGATGTATGCTGACTCCTCCAGGAAGCCCTGGGACCTTGCATAAGAAAGAGCCCTTGTTCAGACCTGTCCCCTGTGTCACCCTGACAGGTCAGACTTGTGATTCTGGCTCAGGCTGTTGTCCCAGATCAGGATCATCAGGATCAGGACATCAGGATCTGGATGTCATTTAGGTCCTCACTTATTTCACACCCTAACACTAGGTGGAATTCACACCTTGGTTCTCAAAGGCAGAAAAAACAATAGAGATGAAAAGATGAGAGAGGAGCTACAAAAGATAAAAATCACAGAGACCTGAAAGCAAAGCCAGAGAGCAAGGCTCTCCTGAGAAAGAACAGACTGGAACCCATGATCAAAGGCATAACAGAGCAATCTGTGCCAAAATGGGACAGTAATTGCACATTTCAATGTTGTATTTTTAAAAGATACAGCGGGGCATGGTGGTGCATACCTGTAATCCTGGCACTTAGGAGACCAAGGCCTTCTGGGGCAACATAGAAAATTTGTGCCTTAAAAAGAACAATAAAAAGTCTGTATGCCCCACTCTAGAAACAACAGTGGGGAAAAAAAGGCAGGATGGGGGGGACCCATGCCGCAGACATCCTGCAAAAATGATACTTTACTCAAAAGGAAATTGAGAGCGGGAGAGATTCACAGCAGGGAGGGGTGCCAGCTGCACAAACCCAGTAACCTGGCTGTGATGTTGGGACCCACAGACAGCTGGGCACGGGGACACCCATCTGTGATCCCCGCAACATCTATGGCAAGATGGGAGGCAGACAGGAGACTGGCCCAGAAGCTGGAGGCCAGCTCACCTAGAGTACGCAGCACAGCAGCACACACAGTAGGAGAGACCCTCCCTCAACAAGATGGAAGGGGCTAAACAACTTCCTTCTAAAAATCATTCTTTGACCCCCACATAACATACATAGTATGTGCCTGCACGTGCACACATGCATGCACACACACAAACACACACACACACACACACACACACACACACACACATACCAGCTGAGCCTGGTCATACATTCTGGAAGGTGAGGCAGAGGATCTCAAGTTCAAGTCCTATGTGGGCTTCAGAATAAGGTCAAGGACAGCCTGTTTCAAACTAAAAAGTAAAATGAAGGCTGACCTATAATTCAGTGGTAGAGAGCTTGCCTGCCGTGCTCAAGGCCATAGGTTCAATCCCCACTACTGCAGAAGTTATTTATACATTATGCAAAGAATAAAGAATAAGCAGACTGTGGGGACCCCTGAAATCCTGAGTGAATGTGTATTGTTGACATGAGCAAGAATAAACAGACTATGGGGAGCCGCTGAAATCCTGAGAGAATGTGTATTGTTGACATTAGCATGACCAACCACATCAAGGATGCCAATGCCTCAGACCCAAGGAAATGGCAAGGCCTTCTCCCTGGCCCGGAAAGACAGGATGGAAGATTGAACAGTTTAGGGAAAGAGAAAGTTTGCCCATTAAACATTAGAGTCTTTAAAACTTTCTTGGTTTTCTCTGAAAACAATGCAACTATCAGACTTCTTTCCATGTCAAACAAGAAGTCATTGATATTAAGAGTTGTACATTATGTTGTTAAATTACCACGTGCTTCTGAGTTCCCTGAGAAGTTGGCTGTGGAAGGCGACCTGTGCTCTCCCTCCCACTTCAGACCCAAGCATGTGGGTCTCAGAGTGTCCTCCAACTCCTCTTGTCTGGGGATGGGCTACCCTTCCAACTCTGTGATGGGGAAGGAGGAGAAACACAGAACAGCTCAAGAGGGAGGGGAAAAAAGCTGAGAGTACCTGCAGCAGAAGAAAGAAGCCAGAAGTTCAGCCAGGGAAAGCTCATCCATGGAGAAAAAGCTCAGTGGGAACTCTGGTTGTCAGCCTCAGCTTCCCCAGGTGCTGTGGGCTGGATGTTGTGAGAGCCCACTTTGATGACATCATCTCTGTTCTATTTGTTCTTTTACTTGTGAAGCTCAGCTGAGGGTTCCAGGCCCTGCCTGGGACTCTATCAGGGACTCCGGATGGCTACCTCATCTTCACCGGTGAATTTCTGCTGGATGTTTTGAGCACCCATTAGTTTAGCTATCTACCCGCAACTTGTTATGTATTCTTTTACTTTGGTTTGCCATATGCTCACTCATTCAGAACTGTAAGCACTGCTGCTGTAGATAGACCGGTCTCCTTTCTGTACAAAGCAACAGTTTACTGCCAAACTCCGACAGTTCATCAGCAAACGCTGTAAGGTAGAAGAGGGAAGATGGAAAGCTTATGAAGGCGTGCAGCAACTGTGCACGCTCACTATCCTCCTTCATCGCTGAGCCTGAGAAACTGGAATGCCTTAAGACATTATTTAAAAACATATAAGCCTCCATCAGCAGAGCCAAAAACCAGACTTCTGTAAACCAGACTCAGTAGAGGAGGGTGAGGACAGAGAGAAAAACAAAGGAAGCACAGACCCTGGAGAGGATGCAGAAACCGGAGAAAGGAGCCAGGCTGCTGCCTGTGGGGGCTGCTGCTGCGCCACCCCACACCCACTCCCAAGTAAGGCTCATTGTTTTCTTGGATCCCAGAAAAACAAGCATTCTCTGAGGAACAGAGTCACAGACTCTGAAACAAGATTTTCTGGGGAGATGGGAGCTATTAACCTCATGAACTTCCTATTAGATCTCTGTTTTTACTCTCAAACCTTGTTGGATTACCAAACCTCTTAAAATTTCCTGGGCAATTTAGGAAGAGTATGAAATAATACAAAGCGCTACGGATAAATCTCAGAAAAAATGGCTGGGAAAGTAAGAAGTTGTTACAAACTGTACACATCATTGTTTAAAAGTCTTGGGCAGTGGTGGCGCACGCCTTTAATCCCAGCACTCGGGAGGCAGAGGCAGACAGATCTCTGTGAGTTCGAGGCCAGCCTGGTCTACAAGCACTAGTTCCAGGACAGGCTCCAAAGCCACAGAGAAACCCTGTCTTGAAAAACCAAAAAAAAAAAAAAAGTCTAGGAAGGGTAGTGATGCGAAGCAGACAGTGGCGGCCTGGAGCTGAGCACAGAGTGAGGCGAAGTCCACGAGGAACCCTCTTAGGGTGGGGGCCTAGGCTCTGTCTTAGTTGAGGCTGTGATTCCATAGATAAAAGTTGCCAAAGCTCAAAGAGCTACACAAATGAACTCTGTAAGTGTGGATTGTAGTGGTGAGTTTAAGTATCCCTATTTAAAAAAAAAAGACTTCATTCTCAGACTCTATGTAGTCCTGGCTCTAGTGGAACTCACTGTATAGACGAAGCCAGCCTTCAATCCACAGAGATCCTCCTGACTCTGCCCGGGGATTAGAGGTGTGTATCACCATGCCCAGCTCAGCAATAATAATTTAAATGTTATACATCAAAGTCTAACACTCTGGAGATTTTTTATTTGAATAGCTTTGAATGTATAGATAATCATGTGATTTTATCATATAGAACACAGTATTTTGGAATCCATTGTGGGATGGTAATATTGCTAATTAACAAATACATTGCACTGTGTAGGTTTTTCTTTTGGTAAAGCAAATAGCAACTGCTCTCTTTACATTTTTCAAGACTACAATGTAGTACCCTTAACTCTGGTCACCCTGATGTACAGTCTACCCCTTTGTCATTAACTCTGGTCGTCTTGCGGTACAGTCCATTCCTTGAAGTTTGTTCCTCCTACCTATGTATGTCTTCAGCCAACATCTCATCCCTTAGTAACCTCCATTTCCTGCTTTGCTTCTACAAGTCAAGTTTTATTGAGACCCTGTGAGCGAGCGCAGGTATTATTTTTTATTTCTGTGTCTGGCTTATTTTAGTTAATATAGTACCTTCCAGGTTCACCCAAATGGCAGGGTTTCATTCTTCGGCTGAATAGTATCCCATCGACGATGCATACATGCTTGCTTTCTTCCCTGTCCACTGACAGACACTCAAGCATGCTGTGGCTGAGCCACTGTGAATGCTGTTGCGTGGGAATTCCACAACCTCTTGGACTGCTGTGTTCCTTGCCTTAGGATGGATACTCAGTGCTGAGGTTGCTGACCAGAGGTCTAAGTCTAATCTTTATCTCTTTGTGGCACCTTCACACTTTTCCACAACAGCTATACTAACGTATGTTCCTATCAACAAAGTTTTCGAGTTTCCTTTTCTTGATATCCTCATCAATCTTTATCTTTGGGGATATTCTTGTAATGCCCCTTCTGACTCACTGTGGTTTTGAGTTTGATTTCCTGGATGGATAGTGATGTTGGCACTGTTTCACATGCCCTCCTGGCCACTGTGTATCTTCTTTGGGGAAATGTTTATTAAGCTTTTTTAACAGTCTGTATTGCTAACTTGACTAGGTTTTAAATCACCTAGGAGTTTGCTGAGACACACTCTAGGTGTGTCTGTGAGGGGTTTTCAGATAGGATTAACTGGGGCAGGGGGAGAGATTCTGAGTGTGGGTGGCACCATTCCATTGGTTCAGGGTCCTGTTGCAGGATATATGGTTACACTGTATAAAGATAGGTCACTTTGATGGGTTTAATTAAAAGCTGAATGGCCAATAGCTCAGGAAGAATTCCAGACACAGCACTGAGAAGAAGGGCAGAGCCAGCAAGGATGCAGAGCAAAAAGCATGGACATTACAAAATAAAGGTAACCAAACCATGTAAAAGAATGTAGATTAAAAGAAATGGGTTAATTTAAGTTACAAGCGCTAGTTAGAAACAAGCCTAAGCTATTGATCATGCTTTCATAATTAATAATAAGTCTCTGTGTCATGATTTGGAAGCTGGCAGGCAGGACAGAGGAAGACTGGCTACAGGGTCCAGGCAGAATAAGAGAGAAAAACAAGGGCAGGTAACTGAGGACCAGCATGTCCCTCGTCCCTTGTTCTGATTACTGGGCCCACATGAAACACACTGTGTAAAGCAACGAGCTGCTCATATCTGAAACCAAGAGCTTGCTAAGCCTTCCCTTCTTTTACTGTTTCCTTTCTTTTAGTGTTTGTATCAAGGTTTGGGCAGAGACAAAGACAAGTAACTGGTGAAGGTTTCTAGTCCACTTTAAATTCAGCTTGTTTGGGTTGTTTTTTCCACTGAGTTGAATTACTAGAGTGTCCTAGATGTTAGCCCCTTGTCTGGTGTATGCTTTTTGAATACTTTCTCCCATCCTGTAGCCCGCTTTCCACCCTGTGGGTCCTTTTGCTGAGCTGGAGCTCTGCCCCTTGAAGACGCCCTGGACACTGTCAAAGGCTGGCTCTGTCCACTGTGGGAGTGAACCACTCACTGGCTCATACTAATGAGTCTCTGGGCAAAATCTCTGTCCTGAAGCTGCTAATAGGGCAGAGGGAAGAACATTCTGCAACGCAGCCGCTCATTCTAAGTTAACTATTAGAACAGGCCTAACCGCCAGTAAAATCATGTTAACTAAGTGGCTCAATATTAGGAAATATACTGTAATTCATATGTTTGAAGGGGTAAACAAGAAAATGGTATTTGGCAAAATCCATACCTGGGTTTACTTACTGTTTGGTAAGACAGTAAACATAGATATTTCCTCACTATCACCCACAGTACCATGCTGTGGTACTGTGCTACCTTTACAGGAAGGGCCAAGCAAGGGCAGTCATTACGGCCACGGGATCTACCACAGTTCTAAATGCCTTTCCTAGTCCAAGCAGAGAAGAGGACAGAATGGCAAACTCAACACAAAGGAGGCCTTGTCATCATAATTTGTGGCTACTGTGAGCAAGCTCCTAGAATTGGAAAGGATGGACAAACGTCTCTAGTATCAAGTTGAGACTTTAGTGAGGCAGCAGATTGTGAAATCAGCATAAAAGAGGTTTTCCTCTAATCAAATAGTAACTATGGTTAAAAAATAATAATGATGAAAGAAAATATTTTCATTCATAATAGCAATAAAAGCCAATGTAACTGGAGCAGGAATGTTCTTGATAAGAAGTGTACATGATCCATTTAAGAGCCTAGAGGGCAATGAGAAGCTCTCCCACAATAATGCAAACAAACCAAGAGAAAACTATAAGAGATACAAAGATCTGAATGGCCGCTAGAGAGATGGCTTGGTGGTTTAGAGCAGGTGCTGGCCTTGCAGAGAGAGGACACGTTTGAGTCCCAGCACCCATATGGTACAATCCTACTCAAAATAGAGAAGTATAAAGCCATAACCCTCACTTCACATGCGTGAGGTCATAGGTTCAGTCTCCAGTACTGCTGAAGGAGAACAAAAAGAAAAAACAAAACGAGAAAGTAAGTCTGAGTTCTGCTGGACAAACTTAGGTTGCTGCCTTGCCCTGGGGAGCCATGGTCACACACTGTGCAAAGTGCCTCCACTTTGCTTAAACAATGACAGTTCCTCACACTAATTTGGCTCCCACAACTAGTAACTTGTTTTTCTAGAATCTTCCCTCCCGATAATGAGTTTTTATGAGTACCTAACATTCTATAATTGACTACTCATTTTATTTTCCTGGTTGGACTAAAAAAGTTGCTTCCCAGTCCCCTTTCTCCTCTCTGTCCACTTGGAAATAGATGGTGGGCACTCTGGTGCCCCTTAGCAGGCCTCTTCCACAATAAAGTCTGCACTGTCTCCCTTGTCTGTCTGTCTTTATTTTCTATTTTATTTAATTTTATTTTATCTACATGAGTATTTTGCCTGCCTGCATGTGTCTGTGCAGCATGCGTGTGCCCAGTGCCCCCAGAGACCAGAAGAACTGGATCCTCTGGAGCTGGAGTTACAAATGGCTGTGACTGCCATGTGGGTGCTGGACCTCGAACCCAGGTCCTCCTAACTGCTGAGCCATCTCTCCAGCCCACTGTGTCTTTCTTTCTCACCAACCTTACAACCATCACTACCAATTCCCTCAGATGCCTAGCAGAATTATTAAAAGCTCTTGTAATAAAGACTGAGTTAATTAACACATGAAACTGTTTCTGGCAGCACCTGGCACAGAGCACGGACATGAGTGTTAGTGCCGCTATTTTTATTTCCTAAACGAATATCTGCAAAAAACCAAAGAAATTTCTAGAAGAAAAGAGAAAAAGTGTAGGTAAGCTGAGACTAAGAAACATTAAAACAAATGGTGAAACTACAATAATAATTATTTAAAAGAAAACATGAAAATTGGAAGACAGACAAAAGACATTAAAACACATAATAAACTCAAGTGCATATGAAAATTTCGTAGATTATTTTAAAGGTGACATTTCAAAGCCGTGGAGGAAAATCTGTGTCAGATGAGGCCATCTGTAGGGACGATCTGTCAGCCACTTGAGGAAAGCAAGTGGTATGACTTCTTTTCTAATCAAAATTTATCCTTTTTGAAACAAAGATTTAACGTTTTAATGAAAATGAAAAGACTGCTTTCACAGTGAATCTCTTAAATAAACGGGGGGACATGAGACCTGGGAGCTGCAGGAGGTCTGGTAAATCAGCCCCACGGCCCACTTGGACTCGGCTGTGTCTCACAACTCACGTGGAACAGCCTCAAGCTGTCGACCTTTCAGAGGTGACCAGGTCACTAGGTCACCAGGGCTCCATTCTGCTACATGTTTTCATACCATCATCACAGGAGGAGGTAAGTTGCTCCAAAACAGGCTCCCAGACAAGGGTGCATCTACTCCATCCTCCACTTATGGGTATGTGCACGCTTGTCCTTTCTTATACTTTGGGATGACGTAGCAAGGAGGCTTTTTGTGGTACACGCCTTTAATCCCAGTACTCGGGAGGCAGAGACAGGCAGATTTCTGTGAGTTTGAGGCCAGCCTGGTTTACAGAGTGAGTCTGAAGACAATCAAGGCTGTTACACAGAGAAACCCTGTCTTGAAAAACCAAAAAAGAAAAAAAAAAAACACTTTAAAAATCCAGTCTTTAGGGACTGGAGAGATGGCTCAGAAGTTAAGAGCACTTCCTGCTCTTCCAAAGGTCCTGAGTTCAATTCCCAGCAACCACATGGTGGCTCACGACCATCTGTAATGGGGTCTGGTGCCCTCTTCTGGCCTTCAGGCATACACACAGACAGAAAGAATATTGTATACATAATAAATAAATAAATATTTTTAAAAAAATCCAGTCTTTAAAAAAAATGCTCAAAGTCTTGAAAGTATCCAGAATCTCTCTAAAACTCCAAAGTTTCTCCAAACTCTGAAATCTCTTTAAAATTTCAGTCTCTCGCCAGGCAGTGGTGGCGCACGCCTTTAATCCTAGCACTCGGGAGGCAGAGGCAGGCGGATCTCTGTGAGTTCGAGACCAGCCTGGTCTACAAGAGCTAGTTCCAGGACAGGCTCCAAAGCCACAGAGAAACCCTGTCTCAAAAAAAAAAGTCTCTCAATTGTTGGCACTAGTGGGTACGAATGTCAGGAATGTGAACAAGTTCTCTCTTGATTCATTCAAGGCAGATGGCTTCCCTCCCAGAATGCTTAGGATCAGGAAGAAATCCTGGAATGAGAAAAAGAGAGCCCAGGGAGACCCTCAGATGAAGAGACAAATCCCCTCACGTCCTCTAGACTCATGGCCGAGAGAACAGAGGAGGAGGGGAATGGAAGGCTGCCAGAATTCAGAAGGATACAAGGCTCAAGAGGGTTGCTGCTATTTCTGGACGCTTTGTCACCACTGGAGGTTGTCTCATAGGAATGGAAGCCAGGAGCCCTAAGATTTCCCTCCACTCAGACTGCGGACAGTTCCCAGGGTGGGGCCCAGCGTGTGTCTCCCTGGCAGGTCAGTGTGTCTTGACTACAGACTGAGTCATGGCTGCGTGGAGGGTGGAGAATGAGGCTGTTTTCCAAAACTGTCTTTTGCCAGCACTCACGTCAGAGGAAAATATGTGGCATTTAAATCTACTTCCTCTGCCCTTTTTGGGTCCCTCTTCCTAGTGTTTCACAGGTGCCCAGGCAAAACACATCACCTATGAAGGGAAAAGTTGCTGCTACACAAAGAAGTATTCTCTCCCTCACAGACTCTTTGTCTTGGGTGCCTCAGCCCCAGCTATGTGTCAAACTCACACTCTGATCACATCAAGGTTCTATTCACCAGGATGTGCTGACACACATCTGTAAATCTAATACATGGGAGGCTAAGTGAGTTCGAGGCCGCCTGGGTTACATTTTCTATCCAGTGGGGAACAAGGAGGTAGGGTGGTCTAAGAATGTGGCTCAGTGCTGGTGTGCTTGCCTAAAACGCTGTAGGCCTTATGTTGTGCTGTCCCCTCCCAAGTAACCAGAAGATCAGCCTGCAATCTCCGCATTCTGCGTCTTGGAGTCAGAATGTTTCCTCAGCACTCTGCCTCTCGAAGCTCTTTGAACAGGCCAGAATTTCACAATTGATCTTATACCAACTGAAAGACCTTCAAGCATTCAATGAACGAACAGCATCTTCAGGTATCGAATTGACAGTGATTAAGAAACAGCTGTAAGGCTACGGCAGGAGACTCCAAGGGCCTTTCTGTAGAAACGCATACTGATTCGACCACGTTGGCATCTTGATCTCAACGCTAAGAAACCTTTCTAGCCTTTTATACCTTTGACTCCCGGCAAGGTTTCTAGCTGTAGGAATATGTGTTCCAGGCACCTACAAGAATGCACTGAAACTATTAAAACAGCATCTCAGAAATACTGTTATCTGGGGAGAGACTCGTTCAAAACTCAGAACTATACCTGGTTTAAGGGCAGAAAAGATGAGAGGAAGAAAACCCAGAAATATTTTTATTGATTTCATGTGTATGGGTGTTTGCCTATGTTGTGCTTAAGTCCTGAGACCCCCCAAGAAGATCACCATGGAGCCACACACTTCTGAATGCAGAAGTCAGGTCTCATTTATTGTGTACAGCTAGCATGGGTCCTCTGCCTCACAGTCTGGCACAGCAGATGGAGGGAGAAGAACCCCGCCTATTGTAAGGAGTTTTTTAAAGACAAAAACCACAACTCAATCACAAGATTACAGTCTTAAAATACAAAATTACTCATTCTGTATCATAATTGGCTAAAGGTTGGGTAAAGCTTAGCTGTTATTCTCTGAGAGGCTGTCATTGCCTAGGGAGGATAGCAACAGCCCCTGGTCTGGACATCTGCTAACCCTTTGCTAACCACAGGGGCTGTTTGGAATTCTATCTGATTGATCCATCATTACTCAGCTGATAGGGGAAGTTAGGTGGTCAGCATCTTGTCAGCAGTTTTGTGTAGCTTGTTTTTTTTTTATTAGCTAATACTTCCCCTAAAGGGGGGCTAGCGACCCCCGGCTTTCCTCAGGGGTGGAAGTGAAGTTCATAGTACCACAAGGTTCCAGCACGAAAATGGACTCTTTTCCAGCCTCACACCTGAAAGTATGTCTGTGTGCCATATGCATGCCTGGTTCCTACAGAGGCCAAAAAAAAAGCAACAGATACCCTAGAATTGGAGTTTCAAAGGTTTGTGAGCTACCACATGGATGCCAGGAATCGAACCCAGGATGTCTGCAAGAGGAAGCAGTCAGTATTCTTAACCACTGATCCATCTCTCTAATCCACCATGAATATTTTTCTTTATTCCTATCTATATTTTCTAACATCCTTAACATGCATAACTTTCGTTATACAGATGACTAAAGAAGGAGGTAAGAGGGGCAGCTGTTCAAATACTGCCTGCAAGGCCAGGCTGTCCTCTTGGTTATCTGTCATCTAGTGCTTCATAATAAACTGTGCATTCTTTGCCCCAGGATGAGGCGGTTTCTGTGCCCTGCCATCAATGGTTTCTGTGCCCCGCCATCAATGTTCTCTAAATTCACACCGTCTGGACATCCTAACCAAAGAATTAAACCACATATTGTATCATTTCTTTACCTCCACCCTCCAAAACTTCCAGACTTTGTGGAAATAACATCAAATTCTCCACATCAGGAGTCATGGGAACCATCTAACTTAGTCCACTTCTGATACTACAGTAGAGTACCACAGGCTTGATAATTTATAAAGACCAGACACTTATTTTCACAGTTATGGAGGGTAGAGGGGTTCAAGGTCAAGATCCCAGCAGGGTTGGTGAGCAATGACACCAGCTGTCTCCTTTCAAGTCGGTGCTTATTCCTCTATTCTCTGGGGAGGGCGGCCAGAGCACTGAGTCCCACACCAAGGCAGAACGTGGAACAAGTCAAGAGTGTTATCTATTTTTCTGATGTTGCTCTTGCCAGAAACACTTAAAGTAGGAAGCTCAGGTTGTAGGGAGTTCTCAGGTCATCGCCACAGTATGGAAGGCATGACCATGCTCATGACATCCAGCATGTATGATGGATCAGGAGGCAGAGAACTCAGACCAGCACCAAAGGAAAAGTCTTCAAGATCTACCCAGATCACCTGCATCCACCAGTTAGGGGTCTATCCCAAAGGGTTTGTAACCCCTAGAGCAGCACTGCTCCCTGGAAACAAGTGTCCATACTAAGAGCCCGTGGAGCATTTTACATCCAAACCCTAAAGCTATGTGTGAAACTTCTTTTACAAGGGGAAGGAGGGGACTCAAGACGGGAAGGAGATTCTACTTAAAAGCCCCACCTCATAATCACATCCCATTGGTGGCATTTGAAGGGGACACATTCAAACTGTAACGCCATCTTAACGTCATCTGCACATTAGGGTCAAATAGTGCTATCTTGTCATTTCTAAGAAGGCAGAAGGTTTCCAATGTGTGGTTAGAGCCATAGGTGTGACAATCCATATTCAGGCAAGTTGCTCCTTCCCCGAGATTCTATCCCAAAAGGCCTGGTGCCTAGAATGTGTTTAGCACTGGTGCAGGCTTCTGCCTTAGGGCAGGCTGGAGGTCTCCCTTCACCAGTACCCGCTCTTTATCTTTCCCTCTCAGGGTGCCTCTCCTTAGCAGAAAAGAAGCCAAAAGCATTGACAAGCGGAAGCTGGAGTTTTCAGAGGAAGTTTTGTGATGGCCTCAGCTGAACTCATTTGCCATGCCTAGTTTGTCTCATTTTCTTTACTTAATGAAAGAAAAATAAACCACGATTGCAAATCAGCTTTGGCGCTACCTCCAACCATTTCCACGTTCACATCTCCATTCTGCCATTCAAAACAACAGCAAGCAAACAGCAACAAACCCACGACACTCCCTGCTCTGCCCTGCGACCCAGGACAGCCACCAAACAGCAGAAAGATGTCCAACTCCTGTCGGCCTTGCAGGGAACTAACCAGCCACATGCTGGTTTTTAAATATGCCCTTGCTCCCAGCAGAGACTTCTCAAATGTTCGGTTGACAGGCTTACCTCACCATGTCCAGTTCTGCACAGCAATAATAACCAGGCAGGCTGCCTAGCAGCCAATCCCCTTTCATTTCTAATCCCCCATCCAAAAAGCCTTTTAGGACACGTCCTGATGGGTAGAGAGCAGTCAGTCAGTAGATATTTGATTCATTTGAAGAAAATGCTGAGTTTTGATGTCTTCTAACCAAGCCTTTCAGAGTCCTGGGGGCGGGGATACTAGTCCCTTACCTAACCTAACCTGGCCACCCACTCCCAACCCTCCCCTGCTCTCCTGACAGCAAGTGGAAGGCCTTAGAGAAGTTCAAAGATGTGTTTGCCCTGATCCAGAACAGGCAAGCGGGTGTCTTCACAGTGAGCACCCTCTGAGGCAAGAAGGCAAGGATCTGAGGGATGGTCAAAGTATTCACTGGACAGACTAAATGTCATGCAGCCACCAGCGCTGCCGTTTCTATCCAGCTGAAATCTAGTTTCACTGTAACTGAATCAACTCAGCCAAAGGCTATGTTTCCAGCCCTCTCATTTCCCTCAGCCGTTAAGAGCCTACCCATATGCACACAGACACGCACACGGATTGCGGGGGTGGATGGACAGAACTACTTTATAACAACTGTAATTCCCCTGGCTCCTACACTCCCTTACCACCATGCCCTCCTGGATCCTGATGCCTGACACAATACTTAATCCCAGTCCAACTGTGTGTTTGTCAATGGTCTTCAGCATCTGTCCCTCATTACTGGGGCAGAATGCTCTGTTTTCCCCGGGGTTTATGGCCCCTTCTGTCCCCGTATTAGCAGCAATTCATTTATGTGTCATGGGAGCTTGCAACGTGTGAATGGGACTGTGTGCACGTGTACACGAGGGTGCGTGTAAACCTGTGTGTGGAGATCAGAGGACAATGTCAGATGTCTTCCCCGATGAATCTCCAGGAGTTCTTAGGATCCAAACTCAAGTCCTCGTGCTTGGGAACTGAACCAGCTCCCCAGCTACCCCCTGCCTCTTTTGGACAAGGCCTCATTAAGTTGCCCAGCTTGAACTTGAGAGTCTCCTGCCTCGGCTTCCTGAATAGCTGGGATTACAAGCTTCGTCTGTAATCATCTTGTAGTCTTCTCAGCAAGCATCTGGAATAAAAATATTGTTTCCTCTAATCTGCTTCAGGACACGTGCAGAAGGAGTTGCTGAATTTTTCTCTCTGGACAAAACGAAAGGAGAAAGTGAGCAGATGCGCTGGGCACACTAGTGCATCCTATAACCCCAGCACTCAGGAAGCTGGGGCAGGAGCGTTACTTTGAGTTTCAGGTCAGCTTGAACTAATTAGTGGGCAGTCCAAGCTAACTTGGTCTACAGAGACTGTCTCCAAAGACAAAGAAAAAAGAAGGAAGAGAGAAGAAAAAGAAGAAAGGAAAGAAGAAGGAAGAGAGAAGAAAAAGAAGAAAGGAAAGAAGAAGGAAGGAAAGAACAGAATAAACCAACAGGCAATGGCCAAGGCACTTTCTAGGCCTCTAATTTTTATAGATTTTGGGGGGAAATGCCTAAATATTGAGCTCAAAAATCTTCCTCTTCAGCAATCTCTTGCTGCCAAAGTTCCAGCGATTACTTTCTCGCTCCGTTAGGTAACCTTTCAATTTTCTCACCTTCCCCATTATGTAACGGGAGCATTGGGTCCTGGACCAGTCTTCCATTAAAGATGATTTTTATAGTCGGTGAGCGACGTAAGGGAGTGATGACACCTGGGGGCGGTTTAAACAGAGGCAAGCATTTAAGCCAGTCCGGAGCGACGATGACTCATTCACCGAGGGAGAAGCGGGCGCAGCCATTGGTGAGCACGCTCGCAAGCCCCACCCAGCCCAGCCCCTCTCCCGGCCCCGCCCTGCTAGCCCTCCTGATTCCCGGCCCCGCCCCGCTTCCCCGCGACGTCGGAGCAGCAGACGGAGTCCGTACATCGGGTTCACACTCGCGTCGGTGGCAGGTAAGCGGCTTCTGAAACCTGGCTTCGGGAAGGAGTGCTGGAGCCAGGCCTCAACCAGCCCTCGGCCTTCCCAGAGCCAAGCCCGGCTTGCTGCAGCTCTCGGGACGCTGAGGCCTCGGGGCTTAAGAAGGCAGAGCCTGGCTGGGAGGTGACCGCGCACCCGCCGCTGCGCGTCTCCTGGAGGGACCAAACCCCAGGAGAGGCCAGGAGCCAGCCCTTCCTCCCGTTCCCGGTTCACTGCCCAGCTTCGCTCCGGGTGGGGGGGATGGGATAGCATCTTTTGACTGTCGTTTGCTGTTTTCTTCTCTCTTTGTAATATCTACAGCGAACATAATTTTATCCAGTAGTTCCACCGTGGTCTCGTCCGTCCTCAGCATCTCCCAACGCCGTGCGGTTTCACTGCCCTACCTCGTGATTTCACTGTCCTATCTTGGCGTTTTTATGGCTGTCTTATTTTCTTTGGATATTTACTTTGAATATCGTGGTTTAATGACAGTTGCCCATGTGCTTAATTCCCCATTTCATTAAGAGAAACTCCCGGTAGGGTGGGATTAAAGACTTGTTCAGAACTAATTATATAACAAACAGGAGTCACAGATTTGAACAGACATCTGGAAAAATTAACTATTCAATGAAGGAACTATTTTACCTACGCACACACACACACCCGAGAGCTTCAACGAGGGGAAGGAAGTAGAAAGCTAAGAGGTGATTTGTGTTTTTATTTGTATCTGACACAAGCTTTCCATATTATTTATAACAGGGACTAAACGATGAGTCATTTTTCTGAGTAAGATGCAAATTAAATCAAGTTTGTTTGTTGTTTTTACATCTACTAAATAGACAAAAACAATGCAACAGCAACCCTAACTCAGGTTGCCTGAAACAACCACATTCAGGTTTGGGGACAGGTGGCCCTGCTTAAGGGCAAGAAAGATGGCGTTACAACCAACTTTATGACTTGACATTTTCTGAGGTTCCTTTTGTTCATCTTTTTTTTTTAAGATTTAAGTATGTATGTGTATGAGTGTTCCACATATGCATGTGTGTGCCTGGCTCTGTGGAGGTCTGAAGAGGGCGTTGGAGGCCCTGAAACTGGAGTTATGGATGGTCATGAGCCAGTACCACGTGGGAACTCGGAACCAAATCCAGGTCCTCTGGAAGAGCTACTCTTAATTGCTGAGCCAGCTCTCTAGCCCCTTTCATTCATTCTTGGAAAGGAGAAAATGCTACCTACGTCTGGTATTTCTTGCAAAGATTAATAGCCTGTGTAACACTTGATGTTGAATGTTATCCACACTTAGCTGAGGATATTGTAAATCAGTAGGGGCTGTTTTGTTTGTTTGATTGATTCACTGGTTAGTTTGGAGTGTTTGCGTCCATGTGAGTTCATAACAGTACATAACAGGCTCTCAATATAGCTCTAGCTGGCCTGGAATTTGCTATGTGGGCCAGGCAGTCCTCAGATTTGTGACAGCCCTCCCTGGTGCTTCAGGGTTACAGGCATGAGCCACTGTGCCCTGCAGTGGAACAATCTGGTGAGGTAATATTAGTTGTGAGCTGTGAGCCAGAAACCCTACTTCTGGCACTTTACCTGTAATAGAACAAAGGGCTCAGGGAGCCATACGCTAAGCAGTGACTGACTTAAAATTAGAACCAACTGAGAATCAGTCTAAATGTTGAACAGCTCAGCAGCTAAGAAGACCATAACAAGTTTGTGGAAGGAACCTTAGGGATCCTGAACATGTTTCCTTAGGGATCCTGACTCCAGGTATCACTGGGGGAAACAGAGTCAAAGCATGGGTTAGGAGACCTAGCCTCTCCTTGGACCCATGCCCTATGCATGAGAAAAACCCAGAAAAAGAGCAGGAACGAAAGGGCTCAGAAAATACGTGTGATCTTGACTTTATGTTTGTAGATGTCCTGTTTCCACTAGCTTGTTCAGAAAAAACAAAGCAGTTCCCAGGCTTCTTTTCTTCAAATACTGGGGCTTGAACCGAGGGATAGTTTTTTAGTTTCTAAAATGACACAGACCATGTCATATTCGCTTTTGGGAATTTATCCGAGTTGATCTTATTTCCATTTTCAGATACTGCTCCATTTTATGTGACTGTATTTATTAGTGACTTGGTAATTTGTATATTAGATTGGATTGTATTTCAGTTATTAGGTTTCTTTATCCATTCTAATTTTACTTTTTGTGTTTGGAAGGGCTCCTGAATATATTTCAAAACCGAACAATTTCAACTGACCTGAAGCACTCTGCCTTCCTAGTGGTACCAGTCCAGTTTCGGAGAGCCACAGCAGATTGTAAGTGCCCTGCCAATCTTGGATTTGCAGGAGGACTTGAAAATCACCAGCTGTCTGGGGACATGGGAGCCAGAAAAGTCTAAGCACCACACTTACTCCAGAAGCCACCTAGTAATGTGATGTGGGATTTATACCTTGCTGTGCACTGATGTCTTGTAAAATCAGCTTGATTCCAGGGGACACAGGCCACAGCTTTCTCTAGGATAGCGCCAGGCAGAGAACTTCAAACATTTAAAAAATAATAGTAACAGATAAACATTTCTATGCTAAATCTTAACCAAGTAAGAAGGTGAAGTTTTTTTCTTTTTTTTTTCTTTTTTTTTTTTGTTCTTGGTTTGGGTTTGGGGTTTTTTTGTTTTTTGTTTGTTTGGGACTTTGTTTGTTTGTTTTGGTTTTGCTTGTTTGGGGGCAGAGTTTCACAGGCCTGGACTGACCTGGAACTCCCTATATGCGACCTTGCACTCCTATTGGGAGTCGGATTTTCTGAAGGATGGTTTTAACTTCCCATTCTGTTCTCTCAAGGTCTCTGTGCTGCTGCATAATAAATGCTTTAAAAATACATCATATTTAATGCAGTGTTATAAGATAACGCACAAATGGATAATGTATGCACTAGCTCTTAGTCCCATGTGTTAAGCTGTCCTTTTAATTGGAGGATATCCTGCTCTTCGCTACCTCAGTGCTGTGTGGTTGCTTCGAGGGAGCTGCACCCTCTTAACAGAAAGCAGAATAAGTGTACATGTTGTGTCCCTGGTAACATAGCTTGGCAGGGGAAGGAGGGTGGGCAGGCTCCATGGTAGGCTTTTCCAGACTCTCAGGTGCCATCATTAAATATTTCCAGATTTCTGATGGCTTTTTCAAAAGTTCTTAAAGTAGTTCTGGTGATGAACAAGCTTAGGGACACTTTACCCTGTTTGTTCCAGAGATGGCCTTAAGATACCAATTAAAAACACTTAAATGTTTTCCATCCTCTTAGCATAGCTTGATCCAGTTCCTTAAGAGCGAATGACCTCAAATGATGAGAAATGAATTAATTCTACAAAGCACAAAAGAGACAGGAATTTTCCCCCAGGGATGGAGTGGGGGAGGGAGAACACCAGTGTGTATTGGAGGGGGATCTGTGGGTCTGTGTGTGTATGTCTGTGTGCCTGTTTGTGTATGTGTTGTCTGTCTGTCTGTGTGTGTGTGTGTGTGTGTGTGTGATCCTCTCTGCTTCATAGTTTAACTGAGTAAGCTCCAAGTTGTATGTGTTCTGAGTCTCAGCACCGCCTTAATAGGATGCAGAAACTGGTCCGTGCTTGCGGATCTCGGCAGGAGCAGCTTGAACTGTTACATCCCTGGGACAGATTCTTAGCAGCTCTGCCCCCAGTGCCATGCATCGTGGGAATAGAATAACTGCGAGAACTGTGGACCTTTTGTTCTCCCTCCCTCCCTCCCTGTCTCTTGTTCTGTAGCTGTATGTGTTGATCTTGCGATGTCTATTGTAGTTTTGCATTCTAAGACGTGGCCAGCCAGGTGTGCTCTGAATTCTCTTCCCACAGGATCATTTCTTCAATTTTTAGGGCTTTTTATTTTTTGTGTTTTTTATTTTTGTTTGTTTGTTTTGTTTTCAGTGCTGGGGACCAGATTCAGAGTCTTACATGTGTACCAGGCACGTGCTTGGCATTAAACTCTGTCCTCTATCTGGTCCTTTTTAGACAGGCAGGCAGGGAAGGCTGAGTCTGTCTCACGCAGCGCAATCCGGCCTCTGACTCATTGTAAGCAAGGCTGGTCTTGAGTGCTGATCCTTCTGCCTCCACCTTTCAGCCACGGGGATTGCATTCATGGGACACCAGGCCATGCATCCTTCTCAATGTCACTGCACCATGCTTCTTAAAGATCCTCTGAGTTTGATAAAATCATGTTGACGCTGAGTTATTTGGATATAATTGGAATCTCTTTATATTGATTTTTAAATTCCATTAACATGTCTTTTTGCTTTTTCTAGTCTTTTTTTTAATATCTCAGCAAAACCATACAGCTTTCTTCAGTGAGTCTGCTGTTTGAGGATGAACCCTGGATATTTTGAGTTTCTCAATGCCATTGTGAATGGAACGTTTACTCCACTGTGTCTTTAGTTGTGGCAGAGTGCAGAGACTGCCATTCTCGTGAGCTCACTTATCCTCAGCCTGCTGCCCCCGGCCACAGGCCTTTCTAGGTGCTTCTCCATAGTGTTCACATAGGAAACCACAGCTCTGTAGGCTCCCAGAACAATTGAGGAACAGAGCAGACTTGGCGTTCTCATCACTTTAAAGAAAAGCCTTTGCGTCCTAGGGTTATGGGCATGTTGCCATACACCTAGCTCTACTTTTTAAAGTGCACATACTAGTTGTTCAATAAAAATTTGTTGGAATGGATTCATTCTAAAGTCATTTTGGTAATTTATCTATTAGTGAAAAGGGCACCCATTTCACAAGGATTTCTAATTCACAAAAGAAATATAGTATATAGTTACTGTCCCTCTACACCAGTGGTTCTCAACATGTGGGTCACAACCCATTTGAAGGTCATAAGACCATCCTGCACATCAGATATTTACATTATGATTCCCAGCACTAGCAAAATTGCCATTATAAGGTAGCAATGAAAATAATTTTATGGGTAAGGCATCCTACAACATGAGGTATTGGTATTACAGGATCGCAGCATTGGGAAGGTTTCTCTTTCTGAGGCTATTTTCCCTTTCTCCTGTCTAGCTGCCGTGTTTGGGGGTGACTTTATCTTTTTGATGCTAGGGCTTGAACCCAGGGCCTTCCATATCCTAACCAAGTGCTCTGCCACTGAGCTACAACTCCACTTTGTTGCTGCATTTTCTAGTGATGCGGGTGTGTCTATATTGTCAAATAGCTCTTGATTTTTATGTGTTCTAGATGTATTTAGTAAATTCTATTTTTGTCTCTTATTTTGTACAAATACAACAGTTCATTATGAGGTCTTTCCTTCATACTGCTCTTTTTTGAGTTGTCATTTAATATGTTTTTATTCTTCCTATTCATTTATACCACCCGAGTTCTGGTGGCTGTGTGGATTCCTGTACCCCTATGATTCTGTCCTCTTGACATCATCCAACTTCGCTTTTATTTTTTGGTCTCATCTTAATTTGGTTCATAAGGACCTTTGATACACTGATATACCCATTTACCTCTCCCGCTTCTGCAAATTAATGATTTATAGTTTATCAATTTTTCTCAGAAAACCAGTGTCTTGCTTTCTTGTAAAACTTCCTTGCAGATTCTAGAAAGAACCCTCGTGTTTAGCTTTACTGCTGCAAACACTGTTAGCATTATGGACATTAGTGTCGTGCACATGTTCTGTGGGCTTTGCTCGTGATGTTCTTCATAGAGTTGAACAAGATTTCTTAGTTGTGATTAATCAGATTCGCCCCTCTGATTTTGTCTGTGTTTTGTGTGTCTTTGTCTGGAAAGCCCTTCTCCCTCTGGCTCACAAAGACTTTCACCTGCATTTTCTCCTAATATACTTTTACCTTTCGCATTTTTTAAGCCGTGCGTGGTTTTCTTTCTTCTGAGTTCTTTTATTATTCCCAAATGTGGTCTTTATAGTAAATTAGGGTCAGAGAGAAATATGCAGCTGTTTGCTCTTCCCAGTAAAGCTCCTTACTTTCAAGGGACAGTGATGGAATTGGTGAGATGGCTCATTTATTTAAGTACTTGCCATACAATTATTAGGACCAAATTCAGCTCCCTGGTACCCACGTAAGAAGCTGGGCACAGCTGCACAGTCTTAGAACCTAGCACTAAGAGGCAGAGACAAGCAACGCTTAAGAGCTCACAGGTCAGCCAGCTTAGCTGAGGTAGTGAACTTCTGGTTCAGTGAGAGCCCTCACACACACACACACCCCAAAAAATAAGGTGGAGAACAATGAAGGAAGACACCCAGCAGCCATTTCAGTTCTCCACGTCCACATGCACAAACATGCATGCTCGCCTGCATGTACACATGCATATAGCATGTATGTACACAATAAGGGACCTCCATATCTGTGTGCACACACATGCATGCTCACCTGCATGTACACATGCATATACCATGTACGTACACAATAAGGGACCTCCATATCCACATTCACACACATGCATGGTCACCTGCATGCCCTTATGCATATACCATGTACATACATAATAAGGGGCAATAGTACATACAACATTTTTAATTGACATAATAGTTATTGTACATAGTATTGAGTTATATAAGGATATTTTTATACAAATACATAATGTACATGAATCATGCCCCCTTCTCCCTTTTCTCTTCTTCCTGCCTCTCGTTAGTCACCTTGATAGGTTCACTTATTCTATCATGTCAGACAGATAGACATTATTTTATGTATCTCTATAAAATCTAGGAATTATATGTGAGAATAAAAGTGCAACATTTGTCTGACTTAATTCACTTAAAATGATAATTTCTGGTTGCATCAATTTTCCTCCAAATGGCATGATTTTGCTTTCATTATGGCAGAATGAAGTCCCATTTTCTTTATCCCCGTCTCTGTTGATAGACTCCCCAGTTGGTTCCATAGCTTAGCTTTATTTAGTAAATTATGCTATAGTAAACATCAACGCGCAAGTGTTTCTGGCATGCTGACTTGGAATCCTTTGGTTTAGCTAGGTCATATGATAGATCTAGATTTAGTTTTCTATGAGACCTTCATATCAATTTCCATAGTGAGGTCTAATTTATAGTCCTACCAGCAATGTGTAAAAATTCCCTTTTCTCCTCATCCTTGCCAGCATTTGTTATTTTGTTTTTTTCCTTTTTCTTTTTTGAGACAGGTTTCACTGTGTAACAGCCTTGGCTGTCCTGGTATTTATTCTGTAGACCAAGCTAACCTTGAACTCACAGAGACCCACCTGCCTCTGCCTCCCAAGTGCTGGGATTAAAGGCGTGCATCACTACCACCCAGTAGAATTATTTTACATATGTGGTGGTTTTGCCTGCCTGTATGTCTATGTACCCCTTGTATATCTGGTGCCTGTGGAGGTCAGAGAAGGACTCTGGATCCCTGAGAACAGAGTTACAGTGGGCTGTGAGCTGCCATATAGGTGTTGGGAACTGAACCGGGTCCTTTGGAAAGGTCATCAAGCAGTGCTCTTAACAGATGAGCCATCTCTACAACCCAGGCTATTTGTTTTCTTAATGGTACACATTCTGACTTGGATGAAATGGAATCTATTTGATTTTAATTTGCACTTCTCTGACAGCCAGTGATATTGAACCTTTTCTCAGATGCGTATTGACCATTTGTATTTTGGAAAACTATCTACTTCAATGGCTTATTAGTTGTTTCACTGTTTAGAGGTGGGTCCCACTACACAGACTGGCCTGAAGCTTGGCAGTCTTAAGTTCCTGGGAGCTGGATGACAGTGGTGTGCACTCAGCCTCGCTCACATTAGGTCTTCAGTCTGTCTAGAGTCTACTTTTGCACATGGGATTAGGGATCCATTACTGTTTTTCTTCAGTTTCCCAGAAGCATCAAACCTTCCTTCCTTACTGGTTTTGGTACCCACTGGCATATCAAATCAGTCCTTGTTACAGAATGTATGCATGCTTCTATATTTGAACTTTAGTCTGTTGGTCTGTTTCTGAATTTTAATGGCTTTATGGGTTTTTTTTTAATGGCTTTATAGTGTAATTTAAGTCTGGTGGGCCACATTCTCCCCTTGGTTCTTTCTTTATTGTTGGCATTGTGGTTAATAGACATGTCTCTTTTCCATGTGAGTTTATTTATTTGGTTGATAGGTTTTTCAAGACAGGGTTTCTCTGTGTAGCTTTGAAGCCTGTCCTGGCACTAGATCTGTAGACCAGGCTGGTCTTGAACTCACAGAGATACACCTGCCTCTGCCTCCCGAGTGCTGGGATTGAAGGTGTGAGTTTACTAAGCTCTTCAGAAAAATCGACGTGAACTTAAAGTTTTGAATTTCTTTCATATAAAACCTCTTTTTATTTAGTTTTGTCATTTCTAAATGTTTTATAGTTTGCTTGCTCTGTGAATATCTCTTTTTTCTAGTTAATTATGACTGGTATAGAAATGATGTTGGTTTCTGTCTACTTATTGTGGTAGTTTGAGATATTCCTGTAAATCTCAGTCATTTTGGGAAGGCTTAGGGGGTGTGGCCTTGCTGGAGAAAATATGTCACTGCTGGATGGGCTGTGTAGTTTCAAAAGACTCCTGTCATTTCAAATTAGCACTCTCTCTCTCCCTCTCTCCTCTATTTCTCCTCTCTCCTTTCTGTTTCCTCTTTCTCTCCTCTCTCTCTTTTCTCTCTTTTTCTCCCCCTCCCCCTCTGCCTCCCCATGTGAGCACTCAGCTGCTATTGTGGTGCCTTCCTGCCTGCTGCCCTGCTCCCCACCCCCCATTATAGCAATAGACTCCTACCCCTCTGGAGATATGAGCACCAGATGAACCCTTCCTTCTCTAAGCCCCCTTGTCCACAGTGTTTTATCACAGCAATAGAAAAGTAAGACACGCATCCTGGATCCTGCAACCTTGCTGAATTCCAGTATTGGATTTTTGTTCATTTGTTTGTTTTGACTTGATTTGGTTTAGTTTTTGAGAACAGGTTTTCTCTGTGCAGCTCTGACTGCCCTGAAACTCACTCTGTAGACCAGACTGGTCTTGAACTCACAGAGATCTGCCTGCCTCTGCCTCCCAAGTGCTGTAGCTAAAGGTATGCAACACCCTTATCTTAGAGTAACCTTACCTACTTCTGTGTTTTCTCTGTGATCCTGTTAATTGCAAATGATGTCAGTTTGACTCTTTCCTGTGGTTCCTGCACCTGCTGTTTCTTCATCTTTACACATGGCATTGAGATCACCTTGAATAATGAAAATTTGGTTTTGAGGGTTTTTTCTTTATTTAATTATCTGTTTCTGATCTTAAAAGGAATGTATTCAAAGATCATTGATTATGTTTCCTGGTTTTATTGTAATGTTTATCATGTTAAGGAAACTCCTATTGCTGTTATTCTAGGAGGGTCCGTCTTAGTGAAAAAAAATAGATAATGACTTTTATGAAGTACTTACTAAAATATCTTAGATGACATCACAACCAGCCATGAACTCAGAAACCTCATCTCTCTTCCCAGCAGCCTAGTAAACCAGCAGAGTCTTTAGCAGTGCTGGAGCTGTGATTTAGGCAAATGCTCTGCCACTCGCTACATCCATAGCCCAGGAACTACTCACTCGGGTGGCCCTATTGGGAGAATGAGGGCTTTGAATTTAATATCTAAGCTTGCCTTGGTCTTGTATAAGGTTTAAGTCCCTCTTTAGAAATGTTTCTGTAAAGGAATTTCATTATTAAATATTGCTTTTCTTGTTCTCTGATTTTGAAATGATCCTGTCTTGATTTGTTTTATAATTCTCCAATGTTATCCAATATCAGTGTACAGTATAGGCCAGCCGCATGTGCCCGTGGCTCTGATGTCCTGTTGTGTGTATGGGGACAACACAACTGATGTCTCCAGTTGGTGGCACTTGAAGCTCTTGACCCACATATTGTTTGACAACAGTGTAGCCAAAAGCAAACCTTTTATCCACCTCCCTCCAGACTAGGAACACATTCCATGTACGGCCCATGTGGCTGCCTAGTCCCAAAGTTGGGGTCCCACATAGATTCTTTCGGTCTCTTGCCATTTATATCCGAAACTGTGCTCCCCACAGAGGCTGCCCACTGAATCACATGGCTCCCCTCCTACCTCAGCTCCCTTACTGCTGAACCAACAATCTTTTGTAGTGCTGGGGCCTAAGGCTTAGCCTCCCTACTCTGTTTACACATACAAGCCTAGATGTGCACGCATGTAAACACAGTCCCTGCTTCATGAATGTTCTTTCTGAAAAAGAACCCAGACTCTTCAGTGGCTCATGATGCCTCCAGATCCGGGTCAGGCCTTTCACAGGCCTTGTCATTAGGGCTGCCAGAGAACCAGCATCCAAAGGGAGGGCAGGTTGCAAAGGCTGTCATTGGCTGTCTTTTTTAAGACAGTCTTGAGACTGAAAGAGATGCAGTAATGTTAGACCAAGAACAGTGGATGTGATCTGTCCCCGAGGTCCTGCTCCTTTTGCATGGCTGGCCCTGTTACCTGACCCCTGCCTGCCTGTACACTACTGCTGCAGGCTCAGATGTCCTAAGATCTGCCAGTGTCCCTTTTACCCCACCCACCTCTACTCTAGCTGCCCCTCTCCCTTGTACCCCTTCTCTGTCAGTTCCTCTCCTCTGTGTCTGGTCACTGTGTGATGTCATTTCCCACTCCTGCGTCTCTCCGGATCTCAGAACTGTAGCTTTTTCTTTCTTTGCACTGCAGTAGATGGATACTGGGGCACGTCCAGGCAGATGCCCTTCCTCTGAGCCACACCGCTAGCTGGCTCCCAAACAGCCAGCCGTAAAGAAGCACTTGCAAAGCCCAACTCAGCCTGATTCCCAGCAGCCTTCTCTGGCTCCCACCCGTCCATATCACATGACACTATCTTCAGCAAGCCTGCGCCTACCACAGTGGCTGGCGTACAAAATAAATGTTTGCTTAGTTCAGTGAATTATTAGCTGACCATTTGTAGTAAAGAATGTTTTCTAAGTTTTTAAATGCAGTTCTCCTTCAATATCCATTGCAAGTACTTGTTCCTAGTTGCTTGTTAGTTAGGTTTCAGTAAAGATGTCTTTGTAGTCATCCCTTCAGGTTTATTGTGTGCATGGTTATTGATCAGCAATGTCTGGGGACATTGCTGTAAACAGGCCCAGGACTCTGCCCTGGAGGAACCTGCCCCATGATGGAGAAAATGGACAATATGTCCACAATAACTAATATGTCAAATATATTAGTTACTCTGGAAAGAAATGAAGCAGCAGAAGCAGACAGGAGAAGGGATGTTGTTGTCATTTAAGAAAGGCCGCAAAGAGAAGCCACACCATGCAACAAGGCTCACGTGGGTTTATTGGGAAAGGAGAGAGAGGGGACAGAGACAGGTCCCTGGGGATAAGAGTGGCAAAAAGGAAAAAGAGAGAGGGAGAGAGAAAGAGACAGGAGGTGGGTCAGGCTCACCTTTTAAAAGGGACTGTAGTGCCTGTGCACAGGAGGAAGGAGCTCAGCGGCTGCAGCTGAGGACAGATGCTGTCAGGACCCCAAGGGCAGGCCAGTGCAGATGCCTGAATACTAACAGGTGCTATACTAGGTGGAATGAGGAGCCCCTCCTCCACCATTTGAGAGTGGGAGCCTCGTCAGTAGCTGGGGAAGGAGCTACCTAGGCCAAGGGAGCAAAGACGTAGAGATGGGACCCATTTGGGGGTGTTATGAGAAATATTTGCTTACTGTAGCAAGCCAGTATTCCAAAGATCACCCCACACACACACACACACACACACACACCTTGTAAGACATTTTTACAGATCTCATCTCCCCCACCTGGTCAAGCCTTTGTTTACACAAAGCCCCAGCCCTTGCAAATGCAGCCTCCCCAGACCTTGATGGCTGCTGACAGCCAGCCCTTCCTCCCTTTCTGTCCTTTGTGCTGATTCTTTTAAAACCAGCCTGTCTGGGTGCTGGAGAGATGGCTCAGCGGTTGAGAGCACTGGCTGTTCTTCCACTGGAACACAATGGAAACTCAGTCTGAGGAATGAGACTGAAAACCCCAAGGAGAGCTTGAGACCACATGGGGCAAATCTCTCCCATGAGTACCTTAGGGAGACAGGAGGGGCTGATACCTGAAGAGCTAGCAGCTGGAAACTTCCACAGTTAATGAAAGACATGAACATCCGTGAAGCTAGCAGCTCACAGTCTGCAACTCTGGTTCTGGGGTACTCGACACCCTCATACAGATATACATGCAAGCGAAACACCAGTGCACATAAATAAAAATTAAAAAAAAAAACTAGCTTGTCCGAAAAGTCTGTGAGGTAGGACCACAGCCAGTGAGGAAAAGGCACAGTCACCACCTGCCTTAAATACAAGCCAAGCCAGCTTCTTGCTGCCATGTGCTTGCTGTAGCTGCATCTTGGTTCTGGCATACGCTTTTTTCGAAAGAAATTGCCTTGCCACGCAATTTTTCTTTCTCTTTGTACATATGTTTCTTTGTGTAACCCAGGGTGCTCCTTGTGTCTAACAGGTTTAAGTAGGCTGGGGGTGGAGGGAGTGAAGCCAAGTCCTGTGATTTCCCAGCCACCGTGGCCAGGACTTCGTATTTTAACCTGGATATGGAAGAAAGCCTCTTGGGGGAACCAGTACAATGTGACCGTATATTAAAAGGAAAGCACAAGATAGGAGCGGGGGCAGACAAGAAGGCTAGATGGACGGCTGTAGGGCTCAGATGAGCAGTGCTGGAGCCAGCGCTTACATAGTCATGTTGAAAGATATGGAACACTAAAGGGCTTAGGATTCCTTGTAAAGGCAGAACTGAGAGGAGTTTCATGTGTGCTGTGACAAAGAGAAAATTCAAGAACTTATGGCAAGGCTTGGCTCAGCAGCATGAGCGAAGAAGTGGTTTACATAAAAACCCTTTAGACTGAGAGATGGATTGATTGATTGATCGTTGATGATTGATTCAGGTTCTGGGACTTGACCCCAGGCCTCAGCAAGTTCTCTGTCACTGAGCTCCTTCCCCAACCCTGATAGTGACCTTTGAATTGTCCTGTCTCAGCCTCCCATGTGCTGGATTATAAGGGTGATCACCAAGTCCAGGGCAGATGGAGACCTGAAGTGAGGCTCCCTGAAGCGTGAGCAGCATGGGGCCAAGGGCTGGGCCGTGAGAAAATGTGGGGGCTGGAGGTGCGGGAGTATGTCCTGCCCTCGGACCCTCATTAGAAGAAACGTGCAGAAATTCCAGCTGGAATGGCCTCAGCCCTTTTAGTGTGACTTGTAGCTTCTCAATATGTTTTGATTTGCTTATGACCACCAGTACAGCACTTCCCATCTCAATAGTTCTAATAGAAATGTGAACAGAATGTCAGCTCGTTTGTTTACTGCTTTTTCTCTTGTACATCATAGGATTTAATTGGAAACTAATCTCTAATCTTTTGAGTGACAAGAACGTGGGACTCACCAGAGTGTGACTGCGCGTGGCCTTCTAGGTTTTATGGCCTACTGGCATACAGGGCATGTGGTTTGACCTAGGATGTGGCAATACAGTTTGGTGATAGCTTGTGTCTTCAGCCCCTGTCTTGGATCTCATCTCGGTATCCAGGGTGAAGGAGAACGTTATTCTGAAAGAAGGTCACATATGATGAAGGTGCATTCTATGGAGGGTCGTAAATTGCCCTCAGGGCTATTTGGCATGTGTGTTGTTTTCAAAACTATACTAGCCCTTCTGTACCAAAAATCAGAAGAAAACAATCACCCATAAATATTAATACTAAGCTAAGTGTAATGGTTCTGTGATCCCAGGACTGAATAGGTTAAAGCAAGAGGATTGCCACGAGTTCGAGAGAGAAACCCAGGCTTCAGAGTGAGACCCTATCTCAAAAAAAAAAAAAAAGGTATTCATACTGGACCCAAACTTACTCATCGGCTGAGCTTGTAAACGCAGCTCTCGGCAGCCCAGCCGGTCTGTCTCTCTTGTCCATGGAGAGAATGAGGAATTCTCAAGCAAGCCTGCTAAATCCTAGATGCTTCCTGTCTTTAATAAACTTGGATTGAGAATTCCTTCGAGGAGCTTCTTGGCTTTAATATGCTCAAGGGATGTGAATTCCTTCACTCGCCAGCTGTCTGCTGTGTGCTGCTCTGTGCCAAGCATTGCCATAGCCCAGAGGAAACGGCAACAGACGAGAGACTCTTGGTTTGGTTTTTGAGACATGAGCTATAAAGCCCAGACTTGTCTAGAGCTCACAGTCGTCCTGTTTCAACCTCTTCCTGCCAAGCACTGTGGTGATAGGCACGCACCGCACCACGCCCCACACCGCACGCCCC
>PVIU01002112.1:74120-101915 GCA_004026605.1 Ondatra zibethicus | reverse complement strand
GATGGGTGTGCTCACAGGCTCCTTTTTGAATTCTGGGAAATGAGGTCTACATGTGTGGATAGAGGTTCTCTGTGTAGAGGCACACACAAAGGACCCAGGGTCCATGATAGCAGCCTTATGAGTACAGCTGCCAGGCTCCCCACAAGATCATACCCGGTTCCAAATCCCAAATCTAGAGAAGCTCAAAGCCAGGTCATACCCACCAAGCAATCCTTTTCCCCCAGATCATATGTAGTTCACCCATTGCGGGTAATTCTTGTTTCTAGGAATAGAGAAAGATATTTGTCAAATTTGCCTTAAGAGAATGAGTTGTGTATCTTTGGTTTACAGTTATTTTTCTCCTAAATTCTGTTAAAGAAACCCCCCCCCAGGAGGAGGGCTGCTGCCATGACTGTCACACATTTGTTCTGCCACAGATGTCAAGCAGTTTCAGCCTGAGTGATGGACAGTGATGCTTTGTTCTTCATTTTGCAGATCAGCCATCATGGCGAACCTCAGCTACTGGCTGCTGGCCCTCTTTGTGGCTACATGGACTGATGTCGGTCTCTGCAAGAAGCGCCCAAAGCCTGGAGGGTGGAACACTGGTGGAAGCCGATACCCTGGGCAGGGCAGCCCTGGGGGCAACCGTTACCCACCTCAGGGTGGTGGCACCTGGGGGCAACCCCATGGCGGTGGCTGGGGGCAACCCCATGGCGGTGGCTGGGGACAATCTCATGGCGGTGGCTGGGGTCAGCCCCATGGCGGTGGCTGGGGTCAAGGAGGGGGCACCCACAATCAGTGGAACAAGCCCAGTAAGCCAAAAACCAACATGAAGCATGTGGCAGGTGCTGCCGCTGCTGGGGCAGTGGTGGGGGGCCTGGGTGGCTACATGCTGGGGAGCGCTATGAGCAGGCCCATGATCCATTTTGGCAATGACTGGGAGGACCGCTACTACCGCGAAAACATGAACCGGTACCCTAACCAAGTGTACTACCGGCCAGTGGATCAGTACAACAATCAGAACAACTTCGTGCACGATTGCGTCAACATCACGATCAAGCAACATACAGTCACCACCACCACCAAGGGGGAGAACTTCACGGAGACCGACGTCAAGATGATGGAGCGTGTGGTGGAGCAGATGTGTGTCACCCAGTATCAGAAGGAGTCCCAGGCCTACTATGAAGGGAGAAGTTCCCACGCGGTGGTGCTCTTCTCATCCCCGCCTGTGATCCTCCTCATTTCCTTCCTCATCTTCCTGATAGTGGGATGAGGGAAGCGGCCCTGCTTGTACTTTCTCCTTCTTGTGGTCTCGGCTGGGGGAGGGGTTATCCACCTGTAGCTCTTTTAATTGAGGTGGTGTCTCATTCTTGCTTCTCTCTTTGTCCCCCATAGGCTAATGCCCTTGGCACTGATGGGACCTGGGAAATGTACAGTAGACCAGATGCTATTCACCCCAGAGTCTTTTGATTGAGTCCACCGTGGGCCAGTGCTAACAGCAGGCCAATAAGAATCTAACAGCAAATAACCGCCGGCTAGTCGGGGCTTTGTTTCGGTCTAGTGAGTAAATACTGGTGTGACCTCTGACTTCTACCCAGAGTGCACAGTGACAGACACACTAACTGTTAAAATAGGTGAAGGGTTCTACGACCAAAGAAGTCACTGTTGGGGTATGGTACCCTAAGAAACAGCCCCCATTTGGGATACTTAAGGCATCCATATGCGGCCCTCTTCTTTACTAACAAACTCTACTGATTAAGGCAATGGAGAAAAAAAAAAGAAATTACCCTACTAACATTGAAAGCAAGCCTTTGTTCATTTCCTAGGAACTAGAATGATTTTGTTGTTGTTTTGTTTTGCTTTGTTTTTCGAGGCAGAGTTTCTCTGTGTAACAGTTCTGGCTGTCCTGGAACTCGTTTTGTAGACCAGGCTGGCCTTGAACTCACAGAGATCTGCCTGCCTCTGCCTTCAGAGTGCTAGGGTTAAAGGCATGAGCCACCAGTGCCCAGCTAGAATGATTTTTTTTTTAACCTTGCTTGGATTGAACCGAGAGATTTTGACTCTGAGGAGATCCAGCACTGTAAGGGCGTGGCCCTCCTGTGAAGGGAGAGATAGTTATAACGCAAAGTCAAGGCACTTGCATTTCTTCATTTCTGTCTCATAATTGTCAAAAGCCAGAATTAGGTCATACCTTAGTTTCTGTACTTGTATTTGAATCGGACAACAAAGAGACAATCTAAGGTTGCACATGAGAGAAGTAGGCTCCATTCAAAGTGGAAAGAGAAATTCTGTTAGCATTGTTTAAGTAAGGCAAACCTTGTTCCTTAAGTTGCTCCGTATTTCACTGAGCAGACGTACACCACTCTGCCATAGCATCGGCCTGCACCGCGGGTGTTCTGTGTACAATATATAAAGTATAACTGCAAGCTTAGCCCTCCTGTTCTAATGCATCTGAAGTTTGTAACGCACTGACCATTCCGTCCACTGCTAATGCTAACTGTGCGGCCCTTCGGCTTTCCACGTGCACTCAGTTCTGCAAATGAATCCAAAGTGAACCCCGAGCTGGTCTTTGAAATCTGCATGTACTTCATATTTTCTATATTTGTAACTCTGCATGTACTTGTTTTGTCATATGAAAGTTTATAAATGTTTGCCATCTGACTGACATTAAATAGGAGCTGTGATGAGCGCCTGCAGGGTGTGGTCTCTGTTCCATGCTTCTGGCCCTTGTGTTTGTTGCCAGGATGGCTTGGGGCTCATACAAGGCAAGTGATGGCTAATTCCACATACCTGCCCCTGATGGGCCTCAGTTCTTACCTCTGGTCATGGGCCAGAGTTGATTTCCACTGCCTTTTCATTTTTCCATTAAATATCTCATTGTACTCAATCCTGCTGAGCCACAAAGGCACTGGGGCTTGAGGGGGTGGGGATGGGGGTTGGAGGTAGGGCCCATGTTCTGAAAGAGGGTTGTTTCTTTCCTTCCTTCCTTCCTTCCTTCCTTCCTTCCTTCCTTCCTTCCTTCCTTCATGTGTATCAGTATTTGCCTGTATGTATGTCTGTGCACCACATACATTACCCTCAAGTCAAAAGCGGGGGTCAGATCCCCTGGAACTGAAGTTACAAATGTTTGTGAGCCACTATATGGGGTCTGGGACTCAAACCCAGGTCCTTTGCGAGAACAGCCAGTGATCTTAACCACTGGTCCACTGCTCCAGCCCCAGCAGAAGTGTTTTTCTGTCCTGAATTCAGATTCAGTTTTTCTCTTCTCTTCCTCCTCCTCCTTCCCTCCCCATTTGTTTGGACCATACTGTGGTGATTGAGCCCAGGGTCTCAAACATACTAATCTATGCCTTAATCCCTAAATATAGGGGGTTGTGGGGGTGAGATCAAGTCAGTTTTTCTCACTGTACAGCCTAGGCTGGTCTGGAACTCACCAGGTAATCCAGACTGGCCTTGAACTCACACTGGTCCTCCTGCATCTGTCAAGCATTGGGATTACAATAGTGAACTCCCATGCCTGGTTTAGACATAGATTTTCTTTTGCTTCTAAGACAGGGTGTCTCTGCATAGCCCTAGTTGTCCTGTTACTCACTATATAGAACAGGCTGGCCTTGAACTCACAGAGATCCACCTACTTCTGCTTCCCAGGTGCTGGGATTAAAAGTGTGCACCATCATGCACAGCTTACAAATAGATTTTCTTGATGAACATGAGATGTAAGCTCCAAAGTGTCCGTTTGAAACCCCACAACTCAGGCCCTGCAATTTCAGGTTCAAACTTTTGGCCCAAAAGGCCACACTTGGCAGTTCACTCTGTGAGGGTGTCTGTAAGGGAAGGCACCAATGCAGCCATGCTTGCTCACCTGGTAGAAATTTTCCTGGGCAGCCAGCATGTACAAAAGCAAGAAATCAGAAGTCTCAATGGAAACCACAGCCTTCCTTCCCACGGGTGCTCCTGCTGTGACAGTGCCACCAGCAGGCCTTTGAGGGTCACCCAACCCCCCACTCCAAGAGGCCTGTGGAATTAAGGGAGTCATGACATTCAGAGGCCATATAGGGGAGCAATTGCACCATGCAGGAGAGAAACCTGGAGAAAAAGACCTCTTGGCAAGTGCTTTTAACCTGAGGTCAGGCAGGAGGCCACAGGAGGCATGGAGTGGTGGGAGACCTGTGGGTGTGTTTCAGTGCTAACAGTCAACAGCATCAGGAGGAACCTTTGACTGGAACGGGTCTTATCGCACTGACACACTTGTTGCCTCCAACAGGGTATGTGCCTGTTTGTAGAAGATGCTGAGGCACTGGGGAAACCCGATGCTGATACCCATCACCTGCAGTAATCAGAGAGTCAGTTTTGTACTTAAGATGAAAGGATAACACCTTGAGACATTCACTAAACTGAAAACAATACAAACTCTCAAAAGCACAACTTAACTGAAAATGCACCTCAGAGTCAATCCTAAACAAAAGTTCTGACAACCGTTTTCACCCTCCCTTTTAGGCATTTTCCTTTCTGGAGATAAACTCCATCATCTGACAATCGTAATTACTCAGATGGCCCACTAAATGATACGACCAGGCCAGAGTGAGCCTGGAATCCGCCTGGTCCTGCTGTCACGAGCTCTGGGGAGACGAACTTGCTGGCTCTCCAGCCTGGCCTACTCCGGGAGATCCAGGTCAATGAGAGACCATGTCAGAAAAATAAAGTGGATGGTTCATAAAGAATGACCCCCAAGGTTGACCTCCAGCCTCCACATGTACCCAACGTACGAACACACCCACTCAGAGACAGTTTTAGAAAGGAAAAAAGAAGTAAATGCCTTAAGTCTGCCCCTGTCTGTTGGCTAAATACGCTTCTGGAGAACTAACTGCCAGATGCTGCCTTTATTCCCACCCCCATCCCTTCTTCTTTAAGAACTTCAGAGGGTTCTCCACCTCTGGAGGGAAATAGGTCTGTACTACTATCTTCTCCAGTAGGAGCCTTAATCTAGAACCCCAGCTGTTCCAGACCTTTGGCCTGACCTGGCCAGCTGACCCAAACATTCTGATTCATTTCCACCTAAGCCAGGCTACCTCTCTGGCTCCGTAGAACTCTACCCCACACTGGGATTTATCTACACTGACCTATTTCCATGCTTTGCCTTCTCCTGAGTCCTACCCACATTCTCCAGGGAAGCTACAACTGGGCCCAAGTATTTTGCCGAATGCCTCTTGACCTGGAGCAGGGTTCCTTGAACTTGAGTATGCATATGAATCTGCCAGTCCCAGCTGCTGGGTCTTAGAACGACTTCCTAGATGATGCAGTGCTGGACCCATGGGCCACTCTAGCACAAGACCTAGAGTTCCCACCCTGGCAGCTGAATCCACAACCTTTGGAAGACTTGTTAAACAGACTGATGGGTCCCACCCACAGGGTTGCTGACTCCTGAGGATGGGGTGGGGCCTGGAAATTTGCATTTCTAATGAATTCCCAGGTGGTGAGGTGTTGCTGATGCAGACATTATGCCTTCTGAAAGATCAAGAAATGGAAGGCTGGGGCTTGAGAGATGGCTCAGAGGTTAAGATCACTGACTAATCTTCCAAAGGTCCTGAGTTTAATTCCCAACAACCAGATGGTGGCTCACAACCATCTATAATGAGATCTGATGCCCTCTTCTGGCCTGCAGGTGTACATGCAGACAGAATACTGTATACATAATAAATAATAAGGAAAACATTTTTTTAAAAAGGGCTGGAGAGATGGCTCAGAGGTTAAGAGCACTGACTGCTCTTCCAGAGGTCCTGAGTTCAATTCCCAGCAACCACATGGTGGCTCACAGCCATCTATAATGAGATCTGGTGCCCTCTTCTGGCATGCAAGCATACATGGAAGGAATGTTGTATACATAATAAATAAATAAATCTTTATTTAAAAAAAAAGAAAGAAAGAAATGGAAGGCTGCCCAGTTCTGACATACTCACGGCTCCAGAGACCAGATACCTGTCTGGAAATCCTCTTAGAAAGAGAGAACTGGGCAAACAACAAAAGGAGTGTGGAAAGGGATGGGTGCGTCCCTCTGTGAAAGCCACACAGCTGAGCCCCAGTCTGAGGTGTGCCGTGAGTGAGATGCTTAGCTCTCAGTCACGCAAGGCTAATGAAATGCGGGCCCTGAGACTGCAGGCCGAGGCCGGCTCTGTAATTCCAGAGTCTGTGGGGTCTGCAAGCTCCCAGCTGACATTCTACTGCTGACCTGAAGGCCAGAACATGCCGAGGCTGGAGTCAGTCATGTTCCCCTAGGCGTGGTCAGGCATTTGGTGGAATCATTAAGGGCTCAGAACATGGCACAGGAGACAGACGCCTCAGCCAGAGCTCGCCAAAACTTTGCCACTAAGCCATGACCTCGTGGTGATGCATAGATTAATGAAGATGGGTTAGTTTAAGATATAAGAGTTAGCTAGCAATATGCTTAAGCTATTGGCCAAACTGTATTGCAATTAATACATATTTCTGTGTGTTTATTTTGTGGTCTGGGCAGTTGGGACCAAACAAGCAGCCTCCATCAACAGAATGGCATGCCAGCATGGCCTGAAACATTTGGGCATGCTGGATTCCCACCACCATACACAGACATATTTCCGGGCCATGCAGTATGATGCATGACAAATTTAGCTTTTACTCAGATAAAAAGGGTTTACATGCTGCACGGTGCTACCCAGAGTTGAAGTGGTAAGCACAGTTCCTACTTAGCAGTCCCAGAGCTGGCAGTAATGCTACCTCTGCCATATTAAAAGGCAGAGAGAGGTATAGACAACAACTCCCAAATTCCCTAAATGATTGTTTATAAATGTTTGTTTACATTTAAAGGGGAATTTGCTATAAAGATGAATACTTTGCATTGAATCTTGGTCTATTGATACAAATTTAAGATCAATTTTGTTATATGTATATTTCTGCTCTTGATTAAGGTATTGTGTTTGTACAGCTCATTTTAAAATGTAATGTATAATTAAGAAATATAGGTTAATAGGTAATCATCTATAATAGCCAAACTTGTAGTCATGTTAGTTAGGTTTTCTAGATATATAAAGATACATTTCAGTTAGACAGATAATCTTCAAACCTTTCAAAGACCTACAGAATATGGCATTTAAAATGTTTTTAGAACTTTTCATGACAGTAAGACACATCTGCTCCTGGCAGCACCAATTATTTCAAGAGGAAGATGGGCATCAAAGAGGCTCCTTATGGAGCTTGTTAGCCATTTGGGCAAGAAACTACTCTTGCTTGAACTGTTTGACTGAACTTGCAGGACCCACAGAAAAATGATTGCTAACACTGCCTAAGAAGGTGAGACAGTTCTTTGGGGTTCCTGCTTCATGAAAGAGTCTGCCAGACATTCTGCAGGACACAGAAGAAAGTGACTGGCAAACTGTCAATATAGGCGAAACTGTCTTTGAAATTTCCTGTTTCATGGAAAAGTCTGCCGGATACTATGGGCTCGTAGGCTGAAGATGGATACCCCAATGTTACAGAAGAACTTTGGGTACTGTCCAGGCAGTGAGATGTCTCTGTCAATTCTAGAGTTTTGGAAGTTGCTTACAGTATACTTCCTGTTTACTTAGGTAATATTATATCCTTCTGGAGTCTTTAATGGAGCTAAAAAATGGATAGTTATAATTATAGTTTTCCTTAGTTATGATAAAAGATAAAGTAGATATAAATATTGTAACTATAATTCTTGCTTGATAACTGTTTTATTGTATGTAATTTTACTATGTTAAAGTTAAAACCTTCCTTTTTATTTAGACAGAAAAGGGGAGGTGATGTGGGATTGCCCTCTGTATGCTGTAAATATGTTTTATTGCCATTGGTTAATAAAGAAACTGCTTTTGGCCAGTGGCTTAACAGAACATAGCCAGGCTGGAAAAGATATAGAGAGAGAATAGGTGGATTCAGAGAGAAGCCATGTAGCCGTCCACAGGAGACAGACGCCTCTGCCAGAGTCTGCTGAAATTTTGCCAATAGTCCACGACCTCGTGGTAATGCACAGATTAATGGAGATGGGTTAGTTTAGGATATAAGACCTAGCTAACAATATGCTTAAGATAGTGGACAAACAGTATTGCAATTAATACAGACTTCTGTGTGTTTATTTAGTGGTCTGGGCAGCTGGGAACAAACAAGCAGCCTCCGCCAACACATCCCACTAGAGAATTTGATAGCACTTGATTCTGAACTCTGCCCCTCAGAGCCAATTTGATTTTAACATTACAGTAAAGCATAATTTAAATTTTAAAATACATACACAATATACATGTGATCGAATGTTTCAAGGTAAACTATGCTTCAAAAAGCACTCACTACTTAAGGAATTCCACAAACGAAAAGAGGAAGTGAAGAAACAGCAGGGCCACAGCTTTGACTCCAAAGAGGGGTCCCAAGCACGGATGTGGGAGGATTACAATGGTGTGCATCAGGATGGCAATGACCCTGGACCACAGTGTGCTCTGTTGAAGGCTGGATTCTCTCTGTCACTAGAGTTCACAAAGAAGCCACTGAAGAAGAGAGCCATACCAAATTTGCCTGCTATGGGGCAATTAAAACCATCCACCTTAACTTGGACAGGCATACGGAATCCTTGAAGAGGTATCCTCTAGCTGAGTATGAAACATAGAAAGAGGCTCAGGCTGCCTCAGAGGGACTCAGTGGTCAAGATTTAATGGAACAGTCAGCGAGTCAGTGTCAACTGGTGTTTTGTTCCAGGTCCACCAAAGGGCAAGAGGAGAGGTGGCTGAGGATGAAACAGGAGTCCAGCCCAGAGATGTTGTTGATAGATCCTCTGTAGCCCTGGTGGTCTCTCCACAAGTCCATTTGGTTATGCTGCCTTGGATAAGTAGGGCTAGGGTAGAACTTGTGTTTATATTTAATTTCTTCCCCTATCTTCTTAGTATTGCTTTTGAGTTTAAGAAAAAAAATAAATGTTCCATTTGTTTTCTACAAAAAAAGGAGCTAAATGTAATATATACAGAATATAGTTTTTATACTTTTTAAATTATTTTTTAATTTTTAACCCTTTAAATTTGTATATTATGTTATAAAAATCAAAGTACAAATCTGTAAATATACATATATAGGTATATATATATTTTGTAGAAAACAAAGAAATGAAATACACAGGGAAAGTACTAGAAATGTTATTATCAGTGGTGGTTACTGAAGGGACCCTAGCCAGCTGGAGCGTGGTGAGCAAGGCTGTGGCAGGCCTTGCCCTTCTTCCCCATTTCCTTTGCCTTGCCGAAAGCTGTTAGATTATATTCCTAAAGCTAACGACCGAAGTCTATTCCCTTATTTGGCCACTTCATCCTCCTGAGGCTGATTACCAATGTCCAGCTGTCAAAGTGTTGAAATCCAGCAATCAAAAGCTCTCTTTGGCTCACCTAAATAACCTGCCCAATTAAAATTAAACACCTCATCCTAACAAGGGGTATCCACCTTTACCATTATAAAATGTCATTTTCCTAAAACGTCTGTCTCCTCTCTATCCAGAGGCAGTCCTTTGTCCCACTCCAGGACAAAGACACAAACACCCCCGTCACCTTCCCTGTTCCCTCCCCTTCTCCCTCATCCTCTATCTCCTGTCTTTGTTTCTTATTCCCTGCCCTCTGTCTCAGAGCACACATCATTCTGGTCCACTGCCTTCAAGGGTCCTGTCTAGCTTCTGTGCCTTGCTGACATCCAGAAACACCCTCTGTCACTTGCTCAAAGGCGCACCATTAGCTTTCCCAGAGGCATACTATGGAAACCCTTCGTCATTAGTGTACGGTGGTGCTCAGGAATCTGGTACAGAGGTCAAAAGGCTTCTCCCTTCAAAAGGCTTCCATGTGTGTCATAGTCACCTCTCCTTGTTAGGACTTGGGCTGTGTTTGGATTATGGCTCACACATGTGACCTCATCCTAACCACCTAACCAAACTCTCCTTTCCAAACCTGATCTCCAAATACAGTCACATTCTGAGGCCCTGGGGGTTAGAATCTCAACCTATATGTTCTGTGAGGACACAATTCAGTTGACACCATCTCTTTGTAAGCATCCCAGTAGTGTGTCTGCCGTTCTGTGCAAGTCCTAAGACATCCTCAGAACCGTGTGGGCTTTCTGGGCTTTCCCCAAGAGGTCTGGTCTACTCTGTGCCCTTGTACAGCTCAGCATTCACTTTAGGATTGCCAAATGTGCCACCTGCTTGTGCCCACTGAAGAACAAACAGAAATGTTTCCATTCTGTATATAGCTCAACCACTGCACCATAATGTCTTTGCACCAAGTGAAAAGTTTCATGTTCAACCGAATTTGTGTAGTTTGGCTGATGTCTGTGAAGATGCCAAAACTCTAAGCCATCGAGTGTTCCTCCCACACAGATAATGTGGCAAACAGTCCTGGCATAAAGCTGGGCTAATTATGAGTTAACATGAAGCAGGGAGTGTTGGCTGTAATTCAGCGGGAGTTGTGGAAAGCTGGCAAAGTCCTCTGCCATCATGATGCAAAGCCCACCCTGTGGGCATGCCTACTACCCCATTCACCAGCACCACTCAGGCAAGCGATGTGCCCTTACACGCTGGAGGCGTCCATTCAGCTTCATAATAAAGCTCACCCTTCCAAGGCCCCAGCTTCAATGGAGAAGGAAACCACTTGGAAGATTCCTAAGCCTCCAGGCCCTTTCTGTTGTGCGTCATCTGCCCTGGCTCATTGTGGATTATGGACCAGAGAACTCAATGAAAGGGAAGCCCACGAGCACTGGTCTTTTCTCACAATCCAGTGTGAAGACCCTTTCTCTACACACCAGCTTACTAAACTGAATAACGACCCCTTTGAGGGTTCATAACTGAAAGTGGGGGTGGAAGGGTGGTCATGAAGAAAGTAGAAATAGTACAAGGTTCTTAAATGTGCATGGACCAAGAGTTCATTTAGAACCAAGCCAAGATTTTCTGGGGGCGAGCTCTGGGCCACGAAGGAATGAAGGTTGTGTGCTCCAAGGCTGTGGATGTTGCCTCAGGCCCCAGCACAAGTCCAACACCATCTTTTCTCCTCATCCTAAGTGAAGTCTGTTTCCACACCTCTCCTCCACCTGGTGGAAACCTGCTGTTTTTCCCTCCTGACTTCTCCTTCTGTCCAGATGTTGTTTCTCAAGCTCACAAGGAAATTATGCAGGTGAGTGAGGGCGTGCCCCTGTAACACACTAAGATGTTTGGCAAGCTTGGGCTATGTGAACGTCAGGTATTGCGAGAGGAGGCTTCACGTGGGGCTCAGCTTCTCAGAAGCCCACATTACATTCCTTCCCACTCCTCTGCACCTGCTCCCTCTCTGAATCTCTTAAGAATGTGTCCTCCTGTCTGACTCGGGTCTGGGATGATTTGGCCTTTCCTGCACTGACTTCCAGACCCGGCCTCCTCCACTGTGTGTGCCCTCACACTACTTGTCACTTTCATTGGCTGTTGTTCATATCCAGATGTAAATTCTGACATTTTCTCATGTGGCGGTTAGAGTAAAATGAGGATTTAGCCAGTTCTTTAAATTGAGGATGTCCATGTTGGAAGTGGGTGTCATGAGGGTGTGCCAGATGCCTCACCAGTGGCCAAAATTCCACTCCTGAGTATTTGCCCAACAGAAATGGAAACACTGTGTTTACCAAGAGACCTACAAAAGAATTTTCATAGCAATAGATTCATTCACAAAAGATGAACAGACAAGTAGATTGTGGTCTGTTTATATAACCAAATCCAGCAATGAGAATCCAAAGATCATGTCTCTAAGATGATAATGTTGGTGAATCACACACACATGATGTCAATCAAAAGAAGCCAGCCCTAAAGGAGAGCCTACCATGTGATTTCATCTACATTCCATACAAAAGACAGGGAGATCTAGCCTGATCTTAGAAGTCAAGACAATGGGTACCACTGAGGATCTGAATGCTGGGAATAACCTATTGCATACATAGATAGAGGTATGGAGTTTGTTAAAAATGACTGGATTTTGTATTTGTGTGTGTGTGCACTTTTATGTATGTTATACTGCAATAAGAGTACTTGAGGGCTGGAGAGATGGCTCAGTGGTTAAGAGCACTGCCTGCTCTTCCAAAGGTCCTTAGTTCAATTCCCAGCAACCACATGGTGGCTCACAACCATCTGTAATGAGATCTGGTGCCCTCTTCTGGTGTGCAGGCATACATTCTGACAGAATACAGAGAATACTGTACACATAATAAATAAAATCTTTTTTAAAAAAAAGGAAGTACTTGAAATATTGAGTTCCTAATTCCTACTTCTTGCCAGATTTAGTCCCAAGAAGTGACCTCCTTAGCATTTTCCCCGTCTGGCTCTGCAGCTTGGTAATTGCTTTCTCCACCAAAGCTAACCTGCATAAAGAGCTTTGATTTGAGACCAAGGGTTATCACAGACCCAATCTCGGGCACCAACTTCTATGTTCTTTGCCAAATGCTTTTACAGCCTTAAATGCTTCATTAGTGCTTCTGGTAAGTCAACAATTAACACGTTAACACTTGCCTGTGCATTCAAATCAGATAATGCAAACTTACAATTCTTTATACTATTTCAAGGGAAGGGTGTATTTGGAACTCTGCCCTCCCAAATGTATGCACCCAACAGCATTTGATAAGTCTTCATTGTAGCAGCCATGACATGGAACCTGTGGCACTTCATGCATGGATGTGGGAACCAATTGTCATTGTCAACTGTGGCCTCCCCCAGAGATGCCCAGAAGGTACAGCAGTGTCTGTGTGGGGCAGAGGGTTCTTTCCATGAGGGAGCAAAGGCAGATGCTCCCTTCTAATGGGAACTGGAGTGGCACAGGTAGAGTGCATGGCAAACACCTGAGGACCCCCATGAGAGTAAAGACCACCAGGGGTGATGACAGTGACCACAAGACTTTGTCAACATCACAAGCGCCTGTTACAAAGGCCTGGTTCACTCAGCACTTCTCACCCTGCCCCTACCTTAAACCTCTCCAGCACCTAAGCTTCAAACTTCATTTCCCCCAGCTTCTCTTTCCTACATAGCCCAGTCTTTTGGACACAAGTTCTCTTGGCCTCTTTGTCCTTTTCTCTTGGTTCTTCTCCCGCCTCTGGTCCACGTGCTTGACTGCCTCTCTCTTTTCTTCCTCTCTGGCTCCCTCTTTCTACCTCCCCCCCCATAGCCCGGTCTATTCTGCTGGCCATGTTCAGTCTCCCAAATGCCTCTGGCTGTTCTCTCCCGCATATGTATAATAAAACCCTTCTCTTCCATACCTAGGAGCATTCATATTTCATTCAACGCAAACTACAGATCAAGTTGTCCGCCCATCACTCAAGATGTGTGAGACAATAGAATCTCAAGTTCAAGGCCAGTCTCCATCACACTTTCTGAATTATCAGAGACAATGAGAAACATAGAACAAGGAACTTTTTTTCATGGATGTGTACTCCTTTATTTAATTTCAGTGTTCTATAGCTAAGCACCTGGCTTGTCTGGTAGTCTGTGTTCAGGGTTCGAAGTTTCTACATAGAGTTCCAAATCAGCCCAAGTCACATGAGATGTCATCATGACTGTTTGGGGGATGGAGAGATGCCAAGGGAGTTAAAAACAAGCACTGGTCCTTCAGAGGACACAAGTCCCAGCACCCATGCCACGTGGCTTACAACCACCCATATGTAACTCAAGATTCAGAGAGGTCCTAAAAGATCCAATTCCTCTGTCTGCCATCTGCACTTTCATTTCTTTTTATGAACCAACCTAAAAAAATAGCTTGGCACAGTATATTTTCTCAGCTTGAGCCACTTCATGAAGAAACTACTGTAGTCCTTGAGAACGACATACAAGATGGTAGATTCAGCTAGCACCTTCAACAGCGGCTTCTTTCGCCCTGTTGTGGGATCTTTTCCCCTGGTTTGGTCTCTGGAGTCTCTGGAGAGTTGTCACGATACTGTGGTCCCGGACATCCTTCCCAGAAGTCGTGATGGATTTGTTGTAAATTGAGCACTTGCAGTCTGCACCTCCTGGGCCAAACAGTCTGGTTACACAGGAAATCGATGCCACCCAACACAGCCTGGAAGTTATCCACTTGGACGTATTCTATCAGGGCCCCAGAGGGAGGCAGGGGAAGGGCCAAGATGCTACCATGGCCTCCACTATCCTTGTTTGTCAATTAATGAAGGCCTGCTAGAACAAGGAACTTTAAACTGATGGAGGAGCATGGCATTGTCTGCCCCTCCTCTAATCTCCCAACCTTCAGCTGGGAATCTCCACCTTTGCTGGTCCACTCGTTTCTGGACAGCCCAAAGGTCACCTTAAAATACAATACCCACTCTGGTCCTGCTTTCTATGTCTCCACTGTTTCTCTAGACCCAAAGTCTACTTCACAAGCACCTGCTCCTTCCTGCATGAGGTGGGCAGCAGCCTTTAGTACTCCTTGCGGTGTCACAATTCTTCTGAGACAAAGCACCAGAGTCTTTGTGGGTGGGCATGTATTAGCTGCTTTATTGTCACTGTGACCAAATACCTGGCACCGATAAAGGGGGAGGATTTATGTTCCTCACAGCTTGAGAGGATGCTGTCCGTGGTTTATTTATTGGCTCCTGTACTGTGACTTTTCCTAAGGAGATGTGAACCAATAACTATTCACCCCCAAAAGGCCACAATGACAGGACAAAAGAGAGTATCCCACTCGAGTCTAGTTGCGTGAACCAGTGGACTTACTGAGTGTGTAAAGGAGTGTAGATAATGGGGTTACCCACAGGAGTGTGGATGACTATGCCAGTCATGACCAGCATCGTGGATTGGGCCTTAAAACCCAATTGGAAAGCAGCTGGTTATACCCTAACTGTTAAGCCATTGTCACATCAATGAGCATATCTTGCCTGGCACACGGTAATTGAAGACCTACAGTCTATATAGCCAACAGGACCGTTGATGACAATTCTCTCCCAGCAGCCCACAAGGGACTTTCTGGCACTTTCAAAGCCAGCCAGCATGAAGGGAACTTCCAGTTCACCCCATTTTGATTTTCCTAAATTCTGAATCTAAAGTGTACAACGCCTTTAGCAATAGGTATTTACCATCTAGTTCTGCAATGCAACCAACAGTAGTGGCAATAGTTTTTCTAGTTTATGAGACTTTGAGGGCCTCCCTGGCCAACAACTCATAAGAATGTCCTTTCCCACTCGCCCAGTGTCTTCATTTAAACTCTTTAGCTGCTTCTGCTTTTGCTTCTTTCTCTTCCTCTTCCTCTTCCTCTTCCTCCTCTTCTTCTTCTTCTTCTTCTTCTTCTTCTTCTTCTTCTTCTTCTTCTTCTTCTTCTTCTTCTTCTTCTTCTTTAACTGCTCTTCCGGATGCTTTAAAAATCTATAGAACTGCCATCATTAATCCTAGAACTCAGGAGGCAGGCCAACCTGGTCTACATAGTGAGTTCCAGGTCAGCCAAAGCTACATGATGAGACCCTATCTCAAAAAACAAAAAGAAAGAAAGAAAAGAAAAAATAAAAAGGAAAAGGAAAAAATCCATAAGACATAAGACATTTCACATTATACAGTGAAATCTTCTTATGGAGGATGGACAAGATCTCTAAAGGCCACTATCATCCATTCCAGTGATCTCGGGCCGCTAAGGGGGTGCTAAGAACGCAATGCTAGCATTGCTAGCAAATGTCCAATACAACATGATCTCATCAGCTTACCAGTTGTTTTGTCTAAAGGACAATCTTGGATACGGCAGCATGGATGGAAGCCAGGCCCCTTTCTAGTTCTCCATATCAGCCGCCTTTCCTGAGCCACCTGACTTCTCATTCTGTGACCCTGGTGCTCCAGCGGGCTGCTGTCTGTCTGTCTCCTCACTGCTGATGGTCTCAGCAGAGCTCAGGCCCCAGGCTTTAGCTCTAGCTACCATGACTGCCTCTGCAGTTAGATTCCTGGTTCTAATATGCTGCGGGCCAGCACCGTAGTCTTTGCTTTTCTACTAGCTACACATAGCTGTCAAAAACTGGGCAACTGAAGCTGGGTGGTGGTGGCGCATGCCCTTAATCACAGCACTCAGGAGGCAGAGGCAGGCAAATCTCTAAGACTTTGTGGCCAGCCTGGTCTACAAGAGCTAGTTCCAGAACAGGTTCAAAAAACCACAGAGAAACCCTGTCTCGAAAAACCAAAAATTAAATAAGTAAATAAATAAATAAACTGGGCAACCGGGCAGTTGAACTGGGCAAAGAGGGAGCCATATACACTGCATAGTCGGGGGAGATAACCACTCACCGCCAGCCCAAGCCTTTCATCTGCATTGTGTTACTGTTTATGCATTCTGTGAACTGCTTCTCAGGCTTTAGAACCTTCCGGGTGCTGCCAGCACAGCGCTGGACTCTGTTAATTCTCTCTCAAAAAACTCCGGCTTAACAGACATCTCACCACCTTTGCCTTTGAGTGACCCTGACAGACCTCTTTTCTGTTTCGTCCCTCTCTCAACCACTCCTGACTTCAGTTAATGAATCTATTTGTGAGCTGCTCTAAATCATTTGGATCCACCAAGTTTCTCCTGCCTTATAAAGATCACACTCCACCATGGGTCTCAGCAAAGCCACTGACGGCCCATACCATTCCCTGGGTCCCCCCTGAATCAGTTTCTCTCTTAACTCTCTCCTGTGACTCCAGCCCTACCTAGTTTAGTGAACCACCATCAACCAGCACCCTCCTATACTCAGGTCCCCGACAATACCTGTTCTGCTTGGATTGTCTTCAGTCCCTGACGTTTGTGGGGACCTCATAAGGCAATAATTAAGTGTTCCCAACTGCTTATAGGAGCCGTTCCATTAGATCCTGGTTTCCCTTGTATTGCTTCAGTCTCTGCAGCCTTTTTCTCAGGGAGGGCTGGACAGCCATGTTAGCCGGTTTCCTATTTCTGCGGGCATTCAGCGGATCCCATTCACACACACACACACACACACCCCGTACCCCTTGGCCTCACAAACCAGGCTGTGATGCTTACAGAGCTTGTTTAAAAGTCCTTCCAGCCCAAGCAGTCCAGATGCAGAGTGGTACAAGGTCATTATTAATGTTCCACCTACATGCTGGACCGTGGATATGCCCCTTATTTGGATGAAAGGTCAGTCCCAAAGGGCATCTTTTATCAATTTCACCTTGTTCGTTTCCTCCTTGTTACCCAGCTGCTCTCACGGGCTCCAAGGATCGCAGGAAGGACTCTTTAGCATGGATCTAATTTGCATTCTCTTGCCATTGCACCCTGCTAGCTAAAGGAAACAGCAAGCCAACATCTCCATCTCCTTTCTTCTACTTTCCTTGACAGTTTGGAGATGAGTGTGCAGACACATCCACACATCTTTTCCTCACTGTAAACCCTCTCCGCTTCTACAGGCAAGTTCTTTCTGGAAAAACAGCCCAGACTTATTTACACATCTTATTGTCCACAACACAAGCCATGCAACTGATGCCGCAGCCTGCTTTCAATAAGATATGTGATACTACAGGCATTACAATATATCCTCTAGTTCACCAGAGGCCCAAGGGACAACCCCACATTCACATGGTAGCTCATCAAGGAAGCACAGCACGCCATATCATAGAGAAAATGGCCACCCTAAGATTCCCTCCCATTCTCTGACAGCTGAGCCTCGGTTGTATGTCCTATCACTCATCTCAAAGAGCATGAGACCACCACCTCCTCAAGGGCGTCCATCATCTCAAACCACATGGGCAAAGAGCCAGGCAGAACTGCCTGCTCCACAGGTACTCCCTCCCATACAGGTTGGCCTTGGCTGCATATGTCAACATACAAACCAAGATCATACAGCCATTCCTTCCCAGTGCAGGGCCATGCAGTCATCCCTCCTCAGTGCAGGGCCATGCAGTCATCCCTCCCCAGTGCAGGGCCATGCAGTCATCCCTCCCCAGTGCAAGGGCCCTGCAGCTACTCCTTCCCAATAAAGGGCTGCCTGACTCGAGCCCCTCCCCCCCCACATCATCTGGCGTGGTCAGACTATTGAGCACTAGCCCAACCAGGGAGGCCTAGCATGGGCGGGGCCAAGGCGGATCACCGAGGAATAAGGACACCTAGGAGACTGTGTCAGAGGACAGCTCATTTATTTGGAGGGGGCAAGGAACATTTAAACTCTAGGAAGAATGGCCTTTTTGATTCATGTGGTATTATATGTCATTGGCAAGGACACTGAGGACACTTCATTTGCATACTCAGGGGTAACAGGAGAAGGAACTTCATTAGGGCACGTATAGAAAGTCTAGTCCATATAAGTCCAGTCCTTATAAGGACTTCTTATCTGACTGGGTAGTCAGATAAGCAACCGTCCCTGTAGCCTTGGAGACTCATGAGCTTATCCGTTGCTACGTGAATGGGGGCTCGTCCACACTCGGGGTCTGCTTGGGCCAGGTCAAGGAGCAGTCCAACTCCTGTTGCTCTCAGAATGAGAAAATCTGGGTTTGGGGCATGCTTTGACCCCTTCTTAGCTTCACGAAGTCACTCCTCCTCTCCTCATCTTTGGTTCTGTCAGTCCCTGTTCATGTGCCAACCGTGTAGTTGTGACTTTTCCCGAGGAGGCACAAATGAATGACAATGTCTATAACAGAGAGGTCCCTGATGATAGACTCAAGAAACAACTCCACTCCAGTCTAGCTCAGTGCACCAGTGAGTTTATCAAGGCTTGCGGGAATAAGAGTACGAGCCCGCAGGACTGACTGAAAGGAAGCTGTCTCACCATGAAGCCCCTCCAGAGGCATAGGAGACAACTCAGGCAGCTGCGTCCCTGGAGTTCCTTACACCATTAAAGCTAGTGGGTCCCCTGGTAACTTGTCCCCAGCAATCATATATCCTGGGGAGGGGGAGGGGATCCTTTTGGTTTCACCTTCCTGGGTCTTGTAAGTTTTGATTAGTCCCTGAGTCTTAGCCAGCTTCCCTCTCTCTTCCTGGTAGGGAAAGTTTCAGTTTGGAGGTGCTTGCTGCACCACAGCTGGATTCTCTGGTGCAAGCACCCTCACCTCGCTGTAGAGGGGAAGCAGGAAGTAGCCAAGGCAAGATGAAGTTCTCCAGGACTCTTCTTCCAACCAGGCCTGCCTTGTGTCAGTCCACCTTCCAACGGCTGAATCCAGTCAGTAGGGCGGAGCCCTCGGGATCTGACCAGCACTGGAAATGCTCTCACAGACAGCCCAGAAGTGACTTCACCAGTCCCTTGAGTGTTTGCTTCCCAATCCAATAAATTTGACAATCAAATTTAACCACAACAAGGAAGTTCTAGGTTAAGGTTCCAGCAGGCCTGCGCCTGCTCTCTGGTCCATAGGCCTTTGCTTGTTTCCCCTGACGGAAGCAATGAGTAGTAGTCTCTCTACAAGGACATGAATTTCACCCATCCTTCGTGATCTCTTAATGTCTCACCCCATCTTAGAGACTCTCTTTCTCTCTCTCCCTTCCCTCCATCCCCTTTTTTCCTCCCTCCCTCCCTTCCTGGATGCATTAATGATGGAGCTTGGCTAACCCATTCTATTCTCTTCCTTGACATGAATGCAGGGAATGATCTTCCTGCACAGAAACCTTTTGATGTGGAGTTTATTTCACATCGGAGGTTGTGTCTTGATGGTCACTGTATTTACTTTAAAGTGTTCTTAGCTAATCCAAGATCTAAGCATATTGAAGAAGTTATCAAATAGAGATCCATTCGTGCATACTAGAGGCCCCTCTTTTCCCTGTCACTTCTTTTCAACACACTTAAATTTCTGATATTGGTACATTCACAAGATGTGTGCCACAGCCCCCAGGGTCCCGGAACACCCACATCCAAGAGTGGTCCATTACACCCTGATAGCTCTGACATCACTGTCAGGATGGGGAGACAATACCCTTGGCCCTGGTCTCTCTAGCCCTGTAAAGAAGCCTCTCTCTTGCTCACTTGCTTCCCACCCTTTAGGGCTGCAAGGCCATCTGAGACAGGGCTGCCTGTGCAGGCTCCACAGCTGGCTCACATTTTTCTTGTCTCTTTGGCTGCTTGCAGAGCTCCTCCTTCTTCTCCAGCATGTTCTGTCCTCCACACATCTTGGTGGCTTTGAGAACAGCTCTTTGTTCACTATCAAGATAAATCTGTAGTCTCTTCGGTTTGGAAGTTGCCTCCTACCATACTCTGGCAAAGCCCTACTCAGAAAAGGACTAAAGAGCCAAAGGAGGCGGGCAGCTGCGGGGACGAGAGATGGGCAGCCACAGGGTCAGTACACAGATTCCATATGGAAGGATGAGGCCCCAGATTGCATTGCTTCTTGGGCCTATCTGAGCCTGTGACCTGGCCAGTACAGAATTAATAGACTAGAAGATTCTGGGTCCTTCTGCCCCAAACCCTAATTATGTACTTACACATGTATATAACCAACAAAATTTCAGTGATCATTGCCTTTGGGTAGTAAAATATTAGAAGTGTTTTGGGGGGGTGGGGGAGGATCATTTGGTTGGTTTTGTTTCTCTGTATTTTGCACAAGGATTATAATGGAGGTGTTGGTCATGTGTGTTCACATGCACAGACAGTTTGTAAGTCTACAAAGAAATGCAAACATTTTTTAAAAGAGAAAATGAAACAAATTTTTAAAGTCAAACAAAGGCAAGGGATGGGTTCGCGGCTGGAAATCCTCAATCCAAAGACAGTAGCTCTTCAGGGGCAGCCTGAGTGCACAGCCAGGCTGGAAAGCTTTGTACATTCTTCTGGCGCCACCTGCTGACTTTTACAGGAAAGGCAGCTTAATTTAGTTTGCAAAGGACCCCAAAACTGGAGAGGCAGTGAACAGTAGTGGGATACAATGAAGACTGCATTGTGTATACAGTCTTACCTGTCCTCACCTACAGACTCACTTTTAATTTTGCTTTTCCATAGTGATCATAACAGGAACAGTCTGGAAAGTCTCAGTGTTTAAGGCCTTGGGACAGTCACCCATACCTAGCCTTCCGCCATTATGTGGACGCATGATTCTAGTCCCTCCTCCTCAACTGTGCCTGAGCATGGGTGGTAGTTAAGTCCTCAAGGGAAAACACTTTCAGGGTCATCATCTGTGCATAGTTGGTTTCTGCTCCATCTAGCTCTACCTCCACAGTTCTCACGGGTTCAAAGCCCATTGGCCTTGGGGCTAACCTTGACCCTCAAGTATCCCTAGGGACCCCAAAACAGCTCAAAGTTCTAGGAAATCCTCAGCTTTGTCTCTACTCAGTCTGGCTTTCCCATCTAACCAGGAGAAGCCTAGCAACTCTTCCATCTGTATGGGCTCCAGCTGCAGGGTATAGGGTTACAGGCAAAAGCCAATCCTTCTTAATTGCCCCCTTTCCTTGCAGGCTGCCTGAAAGAGGCCCCTTGCCACTGGGGGCTTGTCTTAAGTGGCGGGACAACAGATGTGTCCAGCAAGGCTTCCTTAAGCCCCCCTGCCTGCGGGCAATGGAAGCCACCCAAGCTGTAATTCTGAATATTGTTCTCAGGTCTTTTTTTTTTTTTTTTTAACTTTTTTAACTTCAAGATCTTCACGTGGTTTTATCAGTGAAGAGACTTTTATCTTCCAGGATGGAGGAGTGACCAGGGAGCCCTTGATTGGTCCTGCTGCGGAGGGAAGGGCTACCCGGTAGAGAGGCCCCCTCCCCCTGCAGCGCCTATATAGCTGAGTGGTGGCCTGGAGAAAGTGTTCCGGAGAAGTGTGGATTCCTGGCTCCAGACTTTACAGTAGCAGAGAACGGAGGTATGTGGCAGGGGTTTCCCAGACCTAGCAGTGGCTTGTGACTTCCCTTCCTGTCGCCGGGTGCCAGGCAGAGAAGCTATGAGAGCCCATCCAAGCCACCTCTGCATTCCCATGCTCCGATGCTACTGAGAAATGCTACCTTGGGGCCAACTGGCGGGAGTTCTGTTTCTGCTTTTAAGCTCTTATCTGTGAAAACTAAGTCCTTTCTCAAGAAATCTGTGCTTTCACTTTTTAAAAATATTTGACTCACCCTTAGACATTTTCCATGATATTACTTTTAAGATTTCTCCTACTACGATATGGGTGGATATCATGGGGGTACAGCCCCTATGTGGGAGATCAATAAATATTAACTCCCTACTTGGACCTCTTTGGGAAAAGGTTGATTTGAGTTCGTTGTGATTGGGGTGAGAGGAACTGGAGGTTGGGATACTTTAGCTGCCCAAGGGCTGAGACAGGCAGTGCCCACGAGGATGGGACTCCTCTGCATCCTCCAGAAGTGACAGGGTAGGTGTGGTCTACTTAGGCTGGGTGGGATAGGCTTGTGTCTTGCTTTGGTTTTTGTTTGTAAAATAAGCACCAGTATTACCCCCAGAGTTACGCACTCTAACAGGAGTATTGAGCCTGTCTGGGGATGCTATATAGAGAGCGGTGGAGACATGCCTGCTCTGGCACTCCAGGGTCCCACAGTCATTCTTCATCTAGGCGACAGCCTGACCCACTGTGCTGTAGGAATCTCCCTACGTCCCTGATCAACATAGACAAAGATCTTGGTGCTGGGACACTCTGGGGCTGGTCTTCAGGGTGATTTCTACAGTGACTAGCAAGATGTCATAGCTGGTACAACTGGTGATGATGGAGGTGGGGGAAAGCTCCTGAGATCAGCAGCTCTTCGGACCCTGGGATAATCTTGGCAGTCTCCCAAGTCTTGCTAGCATCCCTTTCCTCTAATGAAGGAGTTCTCAGCCTGCTTAATGCTGTGACCCTTCAGTTCAGTGCCTTTTGTCGTGATGACCCCCAACCATAAAATGATTTTGTTGCTACTTCATAACTCTAATTTTGCTACTGTTATGAAATGCAGTGTAAATAAGTGATAAGCAGTATATCTGATGTGTGAGCCCAATGGGGTCAAAACCCACAGGTTGAGAACCATTGCTCTAATGTCTCTTGAAATCCCTTATTGGCCCTGATTTCTGCTCAGAAGTCGCCATGCCCCCATCAACATAAACCATTAGCAGTACCTGCCTCTGACTTCCTCACGGGCAGTGGGGCAGTTAATGGTGTCTGCTCTCAGAATCAATGTTGAATTCAAGTTGGCCACCTACTACAGTGCAGCTCTGGGCAAATTACTTGATATCTCTGAATCCCAGAACTTTTTATAAAAATTGGATAAAAGTACTTTCTCCTTGTGAGAAGCAGATCATATCACAGAAGGGCTTGATGCAGTCGTTGACATTTAATAAGCGTGTAACTAAAAGCTGTAAGGATGAGCAGAGGACACATTGTCCCCTGGGTGAGATTGGGAAAGCTACCTACAACACATTTTGATGGTGGTATAGGAGACCTGGATCCAGGCTCAGCAGAGATGGCTATGTCCATCCTCCTTTCCCCTCCAACTTGGCCTCCTCCTCTCACTGATCCCTTTAGAATCAGCAGCCTACATGGTGCATCTGTTTTCCTATGCATGGTTAACAGCTTGCAAATAGCAGTGTGCAGCTTCTCATTTGCCCTAAACAGTGAAGAACCGATCAAGTAGAGAAATCCCTGGCCAAAAATAATAAATAAAGATGGCAGTAAAGTTGACCCAGGTAGCCTGTGCATGAGACATCATTATGAGCCGAGGCTTCCTTTAAATCTGTCACATCTTGGAGGGTGGAAATCTAAGGCCTGTGGGGAGGGTGACAGCCCAGTCTTTCCCTTGCAGATTCTGACGCCATGAAGAACCGCCTGGGCACATGGGGGCTGGCCATCCTCTGCATGCTGCTTGCCAGCCACCTCTCCACGGTCAAGGCAAGGGGCATAAAACACAGGTTCAAGTGGAACCGGAAGGCCCTGCCCAGCAGCAACCAGATCACCGAAGCCCGTGTAGCTGAGAACCGCCCAGGAGCTTTCATCAAGCAAGGCCGGAAGCTGGACATCGACTTCGGAGCAGAGGGCAACAGATACTATGCAGCCAACTACTGGCAGTTCCCGGATGGTATCTACTACGAAGGCTGCTCTGACGCCAATGTGACCAAGGAGATGCTGGTGGCCAGCTGCATCAACGCCACCCAGGCGACCAACCAGGCTGAATTCTCCCGGGAGAAGCAGGATAGCAGGCTCCACCAGCGAGTCCTCTGGCGGCTGATCAAAGAGATCTGCTCCACCAAGCGCTGCGAATTCTGGCTGGAAAGGGGAGCTGCGCTGCGGGTCGCTGTGGACCAACCAGCAATGGTCTGCCTGTTGGGTTTCATTTGGTTCATTGTAAAATAAGCAATGAGGCTAGCAGCCACAGAGGTGAGCTGGTGGGCAAAGGTGGACAGCGGTACCATAGTTCTTAATCTCTAGCCCCCAAGTGTCCTGAAGGTACCAGCGTGTAGCGATTCACGGCACTTCAAAAGTCCCTCCCAAGTAGGCATCCTCCCAACCATGTGTTTAATACGGTGCTCAGTACTTTTGCAACTACACTAGGTGATAGACCAGGGAAAGAACACAAACACTGTGCTGTGCACTGCACCTGATCCCCCAGCTAGTGGAGGTAGCCAGGAAAACTGAGCTTTCCATTGCTGAAGTCACCCTCCAGGAAGCAGGAGAGCCAGGGTTCTCGGGGTCTGTCTCCCCTCAGGTTTTCTGCTCTGTGTAGCCCAGAGCTATCTCATGATCAGTTCAGGACTCACAGGTCCAACCAAGTTTGTGTGTGGAGTGGAAGCCACACCCTTAAATAAGTGGGAGTCCCTGAGCAGCAACTATGCACCTTGACACCTTACAGTAAGACTGAAATATTACAAAGACATTAAACTAAGTAGACCACTACACTAGACAAAGGTTCAGAAATCAGACTGTAGGGAAATTTGCCACTCACCTCCCAGAGAGCAAGTTCAGGACAGGATGTGTTTGTGGTGCCTAGAGTCTATTCCACAAGGATTGGTGTTTGCTGCTCTGGTCCCTGCAATGATCTGCAGAGTTAATGAACCCCTGGTAAATGACATGTTTGCATCTTTTTTTTTATTTCTTTGTTTTGTTTTTTCTTGATGGGAATCTTTCTATGTAACTCAGGTTGGCCTCAAACTCACAGTCTTCTGGTCTCTGCCTCCTGAATGCTGGCTGAGATTGCAGGCATTCCACCAAGCCCAGATGCTTGTTTACTTCTGATGTCCCCTGGTCCTGTGTGTTCTTAGGTATCCTGTGAGCATCTTTAAATATGCTCCCTTTGTGCAGAGTTCTTCGCAAGCACTATCAGTTTTTGAAACCACTTTGGTAAGGATTAGTCTCTGTGAATCATTTAATACTCCAAAAATATAATTACTGGTCAAAAAGCCTAAGAGAATGGTATTTTTCAAGAGACTCAATAAAGAATTTGTCATCACAGGAATTGATATACTGTTCTATCACTCTGAACATAAATATATATTAAAATATGACTATTATTTAAAATTTAAAAAAATCTAACTTTTTTAGATTCTTCCACAGGTTCTCCTCCCCTTTGGGGGCCCCCGGGATTTGCTGAGCAGTATGGGGTGTATTATCTTTTAAAAGGAGCAGCATCTGTGAGGAGGGGTGGAGTGGGGGACACAAAGGCTTCATCTGCAGCATTTCAGAATGTGAGCACTGATATCAGCACCTCGTGTGCCGAGTTCCCACTGCTATCAGGTCTTCTCAAGGACACCTCTGGGCAGCTTCACACGGTAAAGGGACGTGAGACGGGGAGCCCAAGGACGCACAGCCTTCCACTGGACCTTCCACCACTGGCCAGACAGCGCAGAGAAACCAGCCTGCGGCAGCAGTGTACCAGCCCAACACGCCTCCTCGGCTCCCACTGTCTACTAACCCTAAACCAGGGAGCAAGGAAAAGCCCTGAACACACAGTTTCTTCCTTGCATGCCATTTTAACTATCAGGTAATAAAGAAAGAATCGCTCTTAGATGGTGGTGTTGGTGTGTCAACTCCTGACTCAAGGCTTAGTTACCAGGGTGGGCACACAAAGCTATTGGCAATCAACTTCCTTCTGATATAAAAAGGCTCCGACTGGACGTAGTCCGTGTTCCATGATCACTGTGTTCTCTCATACCGTTGGTTGTGACATCAGCGAACTGAACTGTGACAGTTCACGTGTGATTTCATTGCAAATTTTGCCTCTTTATTTCTTAGCTGAGACGCCCTTGCTCTCCCAGATCAGAATGAGAACCTTCGCGTCTGGCTTTGTCTTCGCCAAGAGTTTACTTACTGGCTCCCCATTAAGAACAGGGCCCCTTAAGGCACTTCTAGATTATTCTGGTAGTGACTTGACAACATGAACGATTTCACCAGCCTTTGCTTTCTTATCCCTTCCAAGCGTTACCAAGTTAGAATGTGTGTGTGTTGTAGACCCTGCTCCACAAACGGGAGCAGAGTGAAAAGCCGGGGCTCCACACCCAATTCCGGCTGTTTCCCTTCTCCTGACTCCCTGTTCCTTTCCTCATTTGCAAATGCAAAAGCAGAAATTTGCAATTCTAATACCGGGCTTTACTCAACCTCATTTAGTGCTTTCTGTCCATTTCTTAATGACTTATGTTTTCTTGTTTCTCCAGCCCCACCTCCTCCTTCTATCCCAGTTTGAGGCATGAACCCCTTTACTGTGTTTAAATATAAAGATGAGGGTTTTTATTTTTGCTTCGTTACAACCTTTAAAACACTACAATCTTGTGTGTAATATTTATTTCTCTGCCGTTTACCTTCCTGACGTAATAGACTGCCATAGAGTCCCTGGACCAATATCTAACTAGTTAACATGCCCTTCTAGGTGACTGTGAAACACTCCACAATACAGATGTGCTGTGGCTGACTTAACAATTTCCTTGTTGATAGAACTTCGGGTTGTTCTTATCTGGCAAACAATAAACACCTCATACAGACAGTCGCAGTGCCTGGTGGTTTTATTTCTGTAGAAAACATTTGCTCCCACAAAACCCTAAAACACAGCAGGTCTATAACTCAAACTTTCCTTGGTATCCCCTGTTGTGTGAGGACATAGCTAGTGATGCTCTCTGACCTAGCATCATGAGAATGATCCCTGTGTGAGAAGCTGATGCTCCCTCCAACACTGCTTCTGCATCTGCTGTCCTCGGCAGATGGTACACAAAAGCTTCCTGAGGATCCAGAGGAACATTCAGACAGCATGAAACCATCAGCATTGTCTACCCCAGACCTGGTCATTGCCTCAAAACATGAGGAAGGGAAACCTGAAAATTAGGCCACTCAAAGAGCAGTGTCTGAGGACTCTACCTCCATGCTCCCAGCAAGAGGGGCAAGGTTTAGCCCTGACCTTTTGACAGACTCAGTAAAGTCGTTCTGCCGGTCTTGCATTCCAGTGAGAATGTTCCAGATTGTAAAGTTCAATAGGAACAGGATGGAGCCAGTCACCATAGCCACCCTCCCCTCTCAGCTTAGGCAAAAGATCAATCAGCATCTCTCTCAAGCTCCTGGTACCTGATATGGCCCAGGAGGCAGATGCCAGCCTGCAGAATCTCCTCCTCTGGGCCTCGTGAGATGTGCCCCTAGCAGTGGTTGTGACCCTCCCTACCCCAAACTCTCAGGAATTGGCTTGAGTGGTGGCACATTGAATCAGGGACCTCAAGGGCTGCTTCACTTGCAGTACAGACACACCCATGCCTCTACCCAGCACTTTTTCTCTATTACTGTGTTAACATGATGTGCACCTTAGGGTGCCCTAAGGTGCCTGGTTATGCCCATCTGGCACATTCTGGAGTCTACTGAAACACTAGCAGAACGGCTCACATGCCCCAAGGCAGACATCATTGTAACAGAACACACTTGCCAGAATGATCAAGAAGATCTCCACTGATAGGTCATTGTTACCAGTTCCATAGTCCCCACTAGAAGCTTAGACA
>PVIU01002112.1:0-74020 GCA_004026605.1 Ondatra zibethicus | reverse complement strand
CCGGAGACGGCTGGAAGGACTGGTTGTTGTTGCTGCAAGCTTCCGACCGGGATAAGCTTCATGAGCTGACCACCCTAGCTCATAAAGACCTCCATGGTTGGCACAAAGGCGCCCCTCGCAATTGTGTGTCTTCTCGGTACTCAGTTGTTGCCATCTTCCCCAAGATGCCTTCTCTGTGCACTCGTCTCCCTTGGCCCGCCCACCTGGGGATTCCCAGATTCTATTTTGGTACTAACCCTTTTATGGAAGAGTTGCCTTCTTAAACAATGTAGATTGTTTAAACTCCAGCTGACTTGGCCAAAAAGCTGTGGAAGGAAATTATCAGGCGGCAGAAAGGAACTAGAGGAAGCAGGAAACAAGCAGGTCAGGGCCAGAGGTACTAACTACCACAGCTGGCCTCCCTGGAGGGAGGAGGGGAGAAGGTCAGAATGATGAAGGGCAGTGGAGAGAGCACCCATGGGTGTCCAAGGAAGATGTCCTCACTCATGCTTATTAGAGATGAAGTGAGTACTGGGACTTACCAGAGGAGGATGTTAGCCTCCCACACCCCAAGTAACCCCTATGGGCCAATTCAGCACCTCGGAGAAGGGTTTCAAGAACAAAAAGGAATAGGATGTAGCTTTGGATTCAAACCAAAGAACAAAAGAGAGAGAGAAAGAAAAAATGGTGGGAAATGGGGGGAAATGAAAGCCTGAATAAACCAAAACATGTCCTTGAAGTCTGGAGAATATCTCAGCAGTTAAGAGCACTGACTGTTCTCCAAGGGCCTGGGTTCCTTCCCAGGAACCACAAGGCAGCTCGCAAACTGCCTTCTGCAACAGCTGAAACCCGAAGAAGAAAACATAAATGCCCAGTAACAGAGAGTGGATTATCATAGCATCAGACTCCACAGAGAGCCACTCAGCGACAGAAGAGAGTGAAACTCATCCAGCTGATGAGAGAGAGCAACGTGCCCAAATCTCACCATTTATCACTGAACAGACACAACGCTCAAGAAGTACACACTTCACGACTCTGTTTTCATGCGGCTCAAGATCAGACAAAACCAACCCATAGAAGCACAGGGCAGAATAGAGCAAAATGGCTATTTAAAACGATGAAAGAAATCCTTGAAGACGAAGTTTCTGAATTTTAATCTGCATAGTGGTTCTGAGGATACACAAGCTGAGATTTTTTTTTTTCCGCTTCCCTGCCCCTTGCATAGGTGGCCTTTGATCAGATTATTTAACCTCTTCGTTTTATGTTGCCGGGGAGAAACCTAAGCCCTTGCGCACACTGGGCAAATATTCCATCACTGGATTTTGCAGGCAACCTACTCTTTGAGCTTCAGCTTCTGCATCCACACAGAGGGTACCTCCCTCTCTGGAAGCCCTTAAGAAAATCAGACAAGAGGTTGCATCAGAACTAAGGGTCATGCCACTGTGTCAAGATAAAAATGTAGGGTCTTAAGAAGGTCAACAAGCTTAATCTGGTCTAAAGAGGGCTCCCTCTTTCTTCCCGCCCCTTGCTGCCTGTGCTACGGTCCTCCATAGTAGGGACCAGTCATGCCATTCCTGGAGGGAATGTGATGTACCAATACAACAGGGACAGTCGGGGAGGACACTCAGTACAGGAAGTGCGTGCCAGTTCACAGTGTACACAGCTGGGGGCCTCTGGGAAGGTGTGCAGGACAGGTGGCTCAGGGTCATTCACCCCACCAGCTTCTTGCATCTTTCAAACACTGATTAAGGACAGTTCCCAGGGGGCCTTAATTCCCATTAGCTCCAGCCTGACATGAGTCTGGGCTCAAAAAACCTCAGATCACACAAATCTCATCCCCTAATGGTGAGAACTGGAGTCACAGGGGCAAATAAACCAATGGCAAAGACTTTAATCTGTGAGGAAATGATCCACCTGACCCTTGGCCTTTCTGGTGGCCCCATCAGACCTTACCATGTTTCTACTTCAGCTACTTTGACAAGAGATCGGTGATTCCACAAATGCCAAGCATAGTGAGCAGGTTAACCAACCTCTGAAGTTTTAGAATACCAGCGTCCTTCCCACCTACCAGTGACAACCAGTGTCCTTCCCACCTACCAGTGACACTGGCTACATTAGTTACTCTTCTGTTGCTATAACAACATGCCTGACAAACAGAGCATAAGAGGGGGCTGGAGAGATGGCTCAGAGATTAAGAGCACCAGCTGCTCTTCCGGAGGTCCTGAGTTCAATTCCCAGCAACCACATGGTGGCTCACAACCATCTGTAATGAGATCAGGTGCCCTCTTCTGGCCTTCAGGCATACATGGAGGCTGAACACTGTGTACATAATAAATAAATAAATAAATCTAAAAAAAAAAAACAGAGCGTAAGAAAGGGAAGGCTCCTTTGGGCTCACAGTTAGCAGGCACAGTCCATCATAGAAAGGATGGCGCAGCCACACGAGCCTGAGTCAGGGTCACGTTGCGTCTGTAATTCAGAAGCAGGGCGATGAATGTGGCGCTCTGCTCCTGGGAGGGCTCCAGTGAGAGTGGCCCCCAGAGGCTCATGGGTTTGAATACTTGGTGCTCAGTCAGTAGAACTGTTTGGGAGGATTAGGAGGTGTGGCCTTGGCCTTGTTGGAGGAGGTATGTCACTCCATTCTCTCTCTCTCTTTCTCTCTTTCTCTCTCTCTCTCTCTCTCTCTCTCTCTCTCTCTCTCTCTCTCTCCTACTTGCAGACCAAGATGTGAGCTCTCAGCTGTTCCTGCCACCATGCCTTTGCTCTGCCCTCATGGACTCTAACTCCGTGAAACTCTAAGTCCAAATTGAACACCTTCTTTATAAGTTGCTGTGATCATAGCATCTTATCGCAGCGATAGGAAAGTAACAAAGACAGCTCACTTTCTCCTTTTATTTAGTCCAAGGCCCCAACCCACGGAATGGGGCTGATCACAGTTAAGGCGGGTACTCTCACCTTGACTAACCTAATCTGGATAATTCCTCACACATGTGCCCACAGGCTCACCTCCTAAATGGCTCTGCATCCTGTCATATTAATAATCAATATTAACAATCACACCAGGCAATAAACATGTTTTAGGCATTCACTTTTTAACTGAAAATATGCATGCACCATAGCTCAGCCTGAAGACCTTATGCAGCATATGCTGAAAACATCTGACACAGTATTTAGCTTGAAATCTAGGGCAATTGCATTTTTTAAAAGATGTCATTTTTAACATAAGACTATATACATGTGCATCATACATGTGATGAGAGTACTTCCGACTTCTAATTAGAGAGAAGGTTCATGAAAGATCTGCTTCTTGGCTCACACTGAGAATGTGCATGTGAAGGAAGGGATGGTTACACCCCAGGCTCCCCACTTCCCAAGCCACAGCTCAGGTCTGTGAGATGATGCACCTTGAGACAAGAAACAGGACCCACCAGGATGTGAGGTCTTGCTGCCGAGCACAGGCCAGCCAAGAAGCCACTCCTGTGCAATCAATCCCTGAGTCAGCACAGGTCCTCTGCCATGGAGCTATGTGCCCATCCTACCAGCTTCCTGCACAAGTCCTACCCATGTGGACTGGCTATCCCCCACCCCTAGAGTTCTCCCCAACTGCTCCCCACCTGCTTCAAAAACAGCAAAGCTCACCTCTGAAGTCACAGTGTCCTTACATTTACCAGTGGGTTATGCCACACTGTCCCAGCTGGTGTTGCTGCCTCTCCCAAGCAGACTGTGGGTCCTCCAGTACAAGGACACGCACCTGACACAGAACGCGGCACTTCAGGCCTGTGAGTGAATGGATGGATGAGTCAGTGAGTGAATGTGCCATGGAAGCCACACTTCTTCCTTCCTGTTCCTCCCACAGCCACTTAGGAGATTCTGGTATGTATGTCATTGCCATAGCAACATTTCATAAGTAGCTCAGTGTTGTCTGGTATAAATGTCCTTCCCTTCTCACTCACACAAAAGTCTAATTACTCCGGAGTTTAATTGCACCCTAAAAAATACTCAGTTGTTGAAAAGAAATAGGAGTATTTATGAGAACATCCTTTCATCAGAAACGACTCAAGATGTAAACATGGAAGAGTCTGCAAGGAAAACAGAATAAACTGATCTCACATCTACTCAAAATCCTTTTAGGAATCCACTATGCATAGGCCATGACTCCTTCAGTAAGTACAAGATATGGCCTAAAGCCTGCCTGGCTCTCCAGGCTCACCAGAACCCAGCATGTGCCTTCCAACACATTGCCAAGGTCCTCCAAGCACTTTCTCTACCCTGTATTTTATTATTTTTTTAAAGGTTTATTTATTTTTATGTGCATTCGTGTTTTGCGTGCATGTAGGTCTGTGTGAGGGTGTCAGGGCCCTTGGAACTGGAGTCCAGACCCTTGTGAGCTGTCATGTGAGTGCTGAGAATTGAACTCGGGTCCTCTGGAAGAACAGTCAGTGCTCTTAACCCCTGAGCCATCTCGACACACACACACACACACACACACACACACACACACACCTATACCTGATGCAGTATTAGGGTCATAAAGAAACATTTCTGTTCAGGAATGTGTTTGAATTTCTTTTCTTCTTATTGGGACCAGGCAGGGTGGGGATTAGGGAGCTGAGACACAGTCTTACTATGTAGCCCAGATTGCCCTCAAACCTGTGGCTGTTCTGCTTCAGTCTCCCAAGTGTTGGGATTGCAGATGTATACTACCATGCCTTGTTTGTATGAACACTTCCTTCTTGACACACATTCAAGTTGGCGGTCTTGAGGAGAAAGCACAAGCTTACCAAAAAGTCTTTTATACTCATTGGTCACGTATCTAAAACCAGGGAGTGAATGCAAAATCAGCCAATATTTCTTAAAGAAATGGAGTGGGTATACATGATGCAGGGCGCCTCCTGGGGAGACCTGATCTCTAAGTGAAGTGACCACGGTCTTTACTAAACTTCCAGGCATACCTGGAGTTCCGTTTAGACTCTCCACAGACCAACTTTGAGTCAGTCACATGGCCTTCTCTGCCATACATACTGATGTTCTTGGCTGATGAAGCCATTCCCACGAAGCTCTAGCATCACAGCCTGACACAAACAAAGCGGAAATGTACAAGTAATTAAATAGATGGCCGAAAGGAGGAGTCCATCTTCTCACTGATGTAATGGGGATTTACGGACCAGCAAGAGGAGGCTCCCATGGTGCGTGTGGTAATTGAGTGGCGATGGATCCATCCTAATAACTGGGCTAGCTTAACACAGCTACAGGAAGTTACATACAGAAACCTGCGCATATCTGTGTGCATACCATTAGTACATACATATCCATTTCCTTGCTCTGTCAGCTAAGAAGACGTAAAAGGAATGACATCCCGGTTATAACCAACACACCTGGCACCAAGATTTTGGCACCAGCCCCGAGACCCTTAGAGAAGTGGCAGTTTTTATGACAGGCAGAATATCCAAGGTATGAGATGCTGTTATTCCCACTGCTTGAGAACAAGACCACTACCACAATTTAAAGCCAAATTTGAAGGAAACTTTAATTAAATACTAGCCAGGTGATGTCAACAGGACCTCAGCAGTCAAGGTCAATAGCAGCAGCCATAAATCCTGCTGAGGTTCTCCTGCGTGGAGACCACTAGCTCTTCCTGTCGTTCCTGGTCTAAGCACCAGAAAGCATCAGACAGTCAGAGGGATAGTTGTAAAACTCTTCAAACTCTCAAGCCATGCACAACAAGGGAAACATGGCAGCCCAAGGGAGCCTGGGAAGACATGACAGAGAGAAACGCATGCGCACTGGCTCAGCCTGTAATCAGTTGCCTCACCAATGTGGAGGGCCTGGGTGAGTATATGGGAACTCTGTACTGTCTCCCTGGTTTTTCCTGTTATTATAAAACCATTCTAAGCAACAACAACAGCAAACTCCTTTAAAACACACACATACACACAAGCAATGGGGGTGGGGGAGGTGTTGGAGGGGTGGCTCAGTGGTTAGGAGCTCTTACTGCTCTTGCAGAGGATCCAAGTTCTGCTCCCAGCAACCATATCAGGCATCTCACAACCTCCTGTCACTCCAGCTCCCAAGAGTTCTGATGCCTCCAGCCTCCACTGGCATCTGAACTCATGTGTACATACCTACACAGAGATAAACATATATACATAATTTAAAATAGTAAAAATACATATTGAAAAAAACGAAGATATGAAAATGTTTGCAGGAACTAAGAGATGGCAGATGGCTGTCCAGACAGCACAGACAGCTTCTGTAACCAGGTTGAGTGTGCAGGGCTGTGTATGAGAATCGGTGATACTGTATTTGTCTGATGCTTGTGCAATTGAATATAAGCCAACCTGCTGAACTTGCCTAAAGAGGGTGAGACAGTCCTTCAGGGTTCCTGCTTCACAGAAGAAACTCCCAGACATTCTACAGGACACAGAAAAAGACAACTGATGAACTTTGACAGCACAGGCAGACAGATTTTAAGTTTCCTGCTTCAAGTCTGTAGGAGACTATGGGCCAGTAGGCTGAAGATGGATACCCCAATGTTACATAAAAACTTGGGAGACTATCCAGGCAGCAAGATGTCTCTCTCAATTCTAGAATTTTGGAAGTTGCTTACAATGCACTTCTGATTTACTTAGGTAATATTATATCCTGCTGCAGTCTTTGAAGAGTTGAAGACAGATAGTTATAGTTTTCCTTAGTTATGATAAAGAATAAATTAGATGTAAAACTTTAGACTCACAAAGGGGAGGAAGAGTTAATTTTTGAATGGAAAAAGAAAAAAGAAAAAAAGAAAAAGAAAAAAAACTTTAGACTCACAAAGATAGGATGGATGATAGAATATTTTCCTTAATTTGCCAAATGTAAATGGACTAAATATTGTAACTATAATTCTTGCTTGATAACTGTTTTATATATGTAATTTTACTATGTTAAAGTTAACACCTTCCTTTTTATTTAGACAGAAAAGGGGAGATGATGTGGGATGTCCTTCTGTATATGTGTTGCTTTTATTGGGTGATGAATAAAGTTGTTTTGACCAATGGCCTAGGAGAACAAAGCCAGGTGGGAAATCAGAACAGAGATATATAGGGAGAGTAAGTGGAGTAAGAGAGATGCCATGTAGCTGCTGAAGAAGACAGATGTCCTGGAACCTTACCAGTAGGCCACAGCTTCATGGTGATACACAGATTAATAGAAATGGGTTAATTTAAGATGTAAGAGTTAGTTAATAAGAAGCCTGAGCTAATAAGCCAAACAGTGTTGTAATTAAAAAAAAAACTGATTTCATAGTATAATAGTGCAATTTGTATTTATTTCATATAGAAAATTTCCTTCTAATATGAAAGAGCACAAAAGCATGAAAGGGAAAAATACATAAGTCAACAAGGGTGAATGTTTAGGAAAATTTGAGAAGGATAAAGGCAAAATTTTTGCCATAATGTAAAAGAAAATACAAATAAAAGGTGAGGGGAAAATCCATAGCTGCAATCCTCAAGACTCAAGAGGTTAATGCAGGCAAATAGATTCTAGCTAGCCAGCAACTCAGAGAAACCCCACCTCAAAAACAAACGAGAAGAAATAAAGCAGTGAGAGGTGGATTCCAATGGGCAGTGAGCACCCAGGAAGGCACACGATCTCACTGAAACACAAATCTACAGTGAGTGCCGCTACACAGCAAACTGCTGATCCCGATACGGTGAGGAAGAAAGCTAAGTCATATGCAGGGCTACAGAAAAATACATCAAAATACTCAGAGTCACCTATTCACAATAGCCACAACAGAAACGTACTCCAAAGACCCAGGGATAGAGGGGCTGCTGCGGTGATGTTGTTTTGCTGTGGGTACAGAGGCTACACTTTAATCTACTGCTGTTTCAGACAGTAATTCAGTAATTGCAGCTCCACAGTTACCAGCTGCTCAGGCCGAGCCAAATATAGCTTGTAATTAAATACCTATGTTCTATTTATCAATAAGTCTGGAGTCAGAGGTTGAGGTGAAAAGCTGCTGGCTCAGGTTGAGTAGCCACTAGCTCACCTTCTCTCTTTGCAGGCGTCACCTAAAGAGAGTGTCCTTTCTCTTCATCAAAACAAAAGAACCTATGCTACACTAAGTCCCTTCCTACTACTTCCTAAGTGTCTCTCGATCCATCTGCCAGACACCCTCTGACTCTCTATGATTACTTTTTGTCAACTAGTTGCTAACTCAACCTCCTGACCTAAGGTTGATTTTATTTAATTAATGCAAATGCAAACTCAGGGGTTCACAGTGTGATAGACTATCCCACAACACAGTGATGTTCTAGTTATGCCATAAAGTACTATACACAACCGGAAGAGTGGATTACTGTAGTACTACACCCAGAATGAATGAATCCTACAGATTTCTTTGGCAGAGTGTGTGTGTGTGTGTGTAAATAGATGATAAATAGTGAAGGATTCTAGCAGGCCTGAATATGTCAATTTGTCCTTTACCCCCTCTCTCTCTTGCTAAACCATTAGATTACATTCCTAAAGTTAGCCACCAAGGTCTAGACCCTTATTTGGCCCCTGACTTTGATCACCAAGGTCCAACTATCAAAACATCAGAATCCAACAACCAAAATTCATTATTTTGACTAACCTAATTAAAATGCTCAATCAGAACTAACCAACACTTCCTAGTTCATTCTAACACAGACCTCCACCTTTTCCCTCTTAAAACAAACACCTGCAAAGCTATTTACCACTGTTTCTTCCTGATTCAGATCCAGCCACCTTGTCTCTTTGCCCTGCTTAATAAAGGATCTCTTTGTGTTTGGTTTATGCTTGGAAATTGCTATTTGGGTGTGGTCTGTGCCCAATCCAGGGTCTAGATGGGGACACCCTGCAATACTCAGGTCCCTTCAGATAGACAGATAGACAGACAGACAGACAGACAGACAGACAAATAGTGTCTTAGTTAGGGCTACTATTGCTGTGACTAAACATCATGACCAAAAGCCACTTGGGGAGGAAAGGGTTTATATCAATTACAATTCCACATAACAGTTCATCATCAAAAGCAATGAATGTAGGAACTCATGCAGAGCAGAAACTTGAAGGCAGAATCTGATGCAGAGGCCATGGAGGGGTGCTACTGCCTGGCTTGCTCATCACAGCTTGCTTACCCTGCTTTCTTATAGAACTCAGGACCACCAGTCAAGAATGGCCCCCATAGGCTCATATAGTTGACTGCTTAGTCACCAGGGAGTGGCACTATTAGGAGGATTAGGAGATGTGACTTTGTTGGTATAGGTGTGGCCTTGTTGGAAGAAGTATGTCACTGGGGGTGGGCTTTGAGGTTTCAAAAGTCCAAGCCAGTCTCCCAGTGTCATTCTCTTCCTGCCGCCTGCAGATCCAAACATAACTCTCAGCTACTTCTCTGGTACCATGTCTACCTACATGCTACCATGTTTCTCACTGTAATGATAATAAACTAAATCTGTAGTAAGAGGCGCACGGGCTGCATCCTTCCGCCTGGCTCCCGGCCGCCGAAATAATTACATAGAAACTGTATTCATTTAAACTCTGCCTGGCCCATTAGTTTTAGCCTCTTCTTGGCCAACTCTTACATCTTGATTTAGCCCATTTCTAATAATCTGTATTTACCACGAGGATGTGGCTTACCGACATGAGTCTAACCAGAGTCCATCTTGGGCCAGAGAAGCATGGCATCTGCCACATTTCCCTTCCTCCCAGCATTCCATCCTGTCTACTCTGCCTGCCTGATTTCTGCCCTATCAAAAAGCCAAGGCAGTTTTCTTTATTCAACCAATGAAAGCAACACAAATGAAGAAGCACCTCCTACACCATATCCCCTTTTTCTGTTTAAACAAAAAAGAAAGGCTTTCACTTTAACATAGTAAAATTACATATAACAAAACACTTATCAAGCAAGAATTACAGTTACAATATTTAGAGCTAATTTATCTTTTATCATAACAATGGAAAACTATTACTATAACTATCTATTCTTTAACTCCATCAAAGACTCCAGAAGGATAAAATATTACCTAAGTAAACAAGAAATAAGCAACTTCCAAACTCTAGAAATGACAGAGACATCTCGCTGCCTGGATAGTCACCCATAGTTTTTCTGTACCGTTGGGGCATCCATCTTTAGTCTACAGGCCCATAGTATCCAGCAGACATTTCCATGAAGCAGGAAATTTTAAAGACAGTTCAGTCACTTTCTTCTGTGTCCTGCAGAATGTCTTGCATACTCTTTCATGAAGTAGGAACCCTGAAGGCTCATCTCACCTTTAGGCAAGTTCAGCAGTCCTCTCTCTGTGGGTTCTTTGTGTCCAGTTAAGCAGTCCAGCCAAGAGCAGTTTCTTGCCCAAATGGCTAGCAAACTCCATAAGGAGCCTCTTCGATGTCCATCTTCCTCTTAAAGTAGCTGGTGCTGCCAGGAGCAGACGTGTCTCATTGTCATGAAAAGTCCTAAGTTATTAAAACATTAAATGTCATATTTTGTAGTTTTTGAAAGATATGAAGAATTCCTATCTAACTGAAATATATTTCTATGTATCTAGAAAATCTAACTAACATGACTACAAACTTGACTATTATTGATGATTATCCATTAACAACCTATACTTTCTAATTATACATTACATTTTTAAATGAACTACACAATCACAATACCTTAATCAAGATCAGAAATACATATACATATAACAAAATTGACCTTAAATTTATATCAATAAAGCAAAATTTATACCAATGTAAATTATTCATATCCATATCATATCCCCTTTTAAATGTAAAAGAAAATTTATAAACAATATTTGGGAATATGGGCACCCCAGTAAACAGCAAAAAGCTGTGTTAAACTCTCTCTCTCTCCTTTTTAAGCCCTCTCAGGTTTTTAAGTGGATTTAGCCCATCACGTTGAGGCGCCAAACTGTAGTAAAAGGCCTGCGGGCTGCATCCTTCTGCTCGGCTCCCGGCCACCGAAATAATTACACAGAAACTGTATTCATTTAAACTCTGCCTGGCCCATTAGTTTTAGCCTCTTCTTGGCCAACTCTTTCATCTTGATTTAGCCCATTTCTAATAATCTGTATTTACCACGAGGATGTGGCTTACCGACATGAGTCTAACCAGTGACCATCTTGGGCTGGAGAAGCATGGCGTCTGCCACACTTCCCTTCCTCCCAGCATTCCATCCTGTCTACTCCACCTACCTGATTTCTGCCCTTCAAAAGGCCAAGGCAGTTTTCTTTATTCAACCAATGAAAGCAATACAAATGAAGAAGCACCTCCTACACCATAAATCTCTGAAACTGTAAGTAAGTCCCAGTTAAATGCTTTCTTTATAAGAGTTGCAGTGGTCATGGAGTCTCCTCACAGCGACAGAACATTGACTAAGACACCCACGAGGCCTGGACCCTCCTATCAATCACTAATTAAGAAAATGTCTTACAGCTGAATCTTGTTGAGGCATTTTTCTCAATTAAGGCTCCCTCTTCTCCAATGACTCAAGCTTATATTAAGTAGATATAAAACTAGTCAGCACAGATAGATTATACATATACATATATATGATAGATAGATAGATAGATAGATAGATAGATAGATAGATAGATAGATAGATAGATGATAGGCAGGCAGACAGACGGACAGACGGACAGACAGACAGATAGACTGACTTGCTGTGTAAGGTAAACTTTCATATTTTTGAAAATGAATTTTCACTATGTTGCCCCAAGCTGACCTTGAACTAGGAGCTCTCTCTGCCTCAGTCTCTCAAACAGCTAGGAAAACAGGTGTGTGCCAGTGTTTCTGCCTAAGTGTAGGCTCCAGTACTTTAAGATAATGGAAATGAGAACAGTAGCAAGGCATGGTGGTGCATACCTGTAATCCCAGCCTCTGGGAGTTGGAGGCAAGATTAGCACCTCAAGGGTAGCCTTGGCTACTACGTGAAAAAAGAAAAACAGAGAAAAGAAAACAAACTGAATAGTGGTTTCCTGCAAGGGTGGAGTATAGGGTCCTCCTGACAGGAGGCTTGTGAGAGCCTGTGGGATGACAAGGGAGTCTGCCTGTGTACTGATACTCAGACAGAGACACAGAAAAACATCCTGGAGATGCGCGCATACCGACCTGGAGATGCAAGCACACGGACCTAAAGGCATGTGCAGGCTGTAACAGATCAGAAATGTCCTGTGGAAACTGTCAGAAGCTGGTCCTTTAGATAAAGAGGCGGCAGCAAAAGGTTGGTTAAGGAAAGGAACTGAAACAAATTCCTCCTAGGAATGAGCTTCATTAGAACTGGGAGCCACGGTCAGGCCTGGGTGTGGCAAAGGATTAGAAGGGAGCAGGGCACTGTATCAGAGAAAACAGAATGGGGCTTTCATGGGAAGGGGAAGCTTTGCTCCAAGACCTGGACCTGAGATTCATTAAAGCAGCAGCAGGAGAGACGGCTGCCTGGAGGGAACTGGGGAAGCGAAGCATGAGAAAGCCTCATTTGCTTTCTCTGTCCAGGCCTGAGAACCAGTGGCCCATCAGGTGTCTCACCCTTCCACACTCAAGCACCCAGGACAGAGTCAGAGGAGCTGTTCTTGGACCTGGTGACCTGGTCGTGGGCCACAAGGTCAACAGCTGAGGTCAGCTGGGGACTGAACAGGGTGGCATGGGGACAAAGAGGCCCACTACAGGAGTCACCCCTAAACAAATCACTGGCATGCTGGACCACCTCCTCCCCTGTCAGGTGTTATACAGGGACCCACGATGACCACATCCCCATAGTCCCTGTGCCCTTCAGCTCCACACTGTTTAAAGAAAGAAGGGCCATGGGCTGGAGAGATGGCTCAGTGGTTAAGAGCACTGCCTGCTCTTCCAAAGGTCCTGAGTTCAATTCCCAGAAACCATGTGGTGGCTCACAACCATCTGTAATGAGATCTGGTGCCCTCTTCTGGCCTGCAGGCATACATGCAGACAGAACATTGTATACATAATAAATCTTTAAAAAAAAAAAAAAAAAGATGGGAGGATGGAAGAGCCAACGCACTGATTGCCTGGCCAATGACTTTAAAACTGCAACCCAAATTGTGAGGCAGCAGCAAAAGCAAGAAGGGACTCAGCAGGGGCACAGGCTTCAAATCTCATGTGCACTCTTTAGTCTTTCTTTCTTTTTTCTTTTTTTTTCATTTTTAGTTTTTCAAGGCAGGGTTTCTCAGTAGCTATGGAGCCAGTCCTGGAATTTTCTCTGTAGACCAGGCTGGCCTCGAACTGACAGAGATCCACCTGCCTCTACTGGGATTAAAGGTGTGCGCCACCACCATCCGACTTGTTTTTCTTTTTTATGCTTTTTTCACATTCATATTTTTACTGCCACATTTTGTTTCCTCTTTTAAAACTCTTTTATATTCATTTGTCTACTTATTTATTGTGTGTGCATATGCTTTTGTGTGTGTGCAGGCACGCACATGACACAGCATGCATGTGGAGATAAGAACTTGACTTGAGAGAGTCTTTCCTCATCTTGCAGGTTCTGAACACTTGAACTCAGATCATCAGGATTGGAAGCAAGCACCTTTCCTTGCAGAGCCGTTTTGCTTGACCCTTGTTTCACTTTGTAATAAACTCTATTGCTTTCTTTCTACTCCTCACCAGGAAGGCTGGAAGATCTGCTGGAATCTCCCACCAAGAGTGTGAAGGGGAGAGGGAAGTTAATGCCCTCTGCCTGTGCGCCTGCCCTGTGCCCACCCAAAGCATGACAGCGAGGATGGTAGGAGCCCTGATCGAAGGTTTAGAGAGGATCTCCAAGGATGCTCTCCGTCATGGGTAGTATGGCTGGCTGGTCCTTCTGCTTCTTGGCCCTCTCTGTCTGCCACAGTCTCTCGGGGAAAACTCTGGGCTCTTTCCCACTGTGGAGGCCCTGCCAGATGCATGAGACCTGGCAGATTAGCTGAAGAGCAGGCTGAGGTGACTTCTGACCGCTGACAAAGGCAATGTCCAAGTGTGAATGAAGAATGTGACTGGGGCTCCCATCAGTCCCTCCAAATACTGTCTGTTGGGACCACAAATGACTTTAATTCTTTGTGCAGCCTTAGAGGAAGTCTCCATGTTGTTCAATCCAGTCTGGTCATGAAAAGATTCATCTTCTGTCCTTTATCATTACATTCAAAACCCAAGTTTAACAACAGTAATGATACAAGCTGGGGTCCACCCCACCATAAAGCCTGAGGCAATGCAATGCTCTGTGCAGGAGTACAGGGAAGAGGGGACAGGGGTGGCATCATGCTGCAGGACGACCCTTTGAGAGAATGCAGAACACGCCTCAGACTTTGCCCAACCAGGAGCAAGGGAGATTTACCCACCAGAAAGAGTGGCACAAGGTAAAGTGGCTCTGGGCTGCTTTGCATGGCTCCAAACAGAGCAAAGACAGGCAGAGACAAAGACAGGCAGAGACAGAGACAGGCAGAGATGGAAACAGGCAGACCAGAGACAGATGGAAACAGACACAGAGAGAGAGAGAGAGGCAGAGATGGAGACAGGCAGAGATGGAGACAGGCAAAAACAGAGACAGACAGGGACGGAGACAGACAGAGGCTTCTGCTGTGCTCCCCTGGTGGGTCTAGCATGCTGAGGGAGATCTGACAGAGCACATGGCTAGGGGACCTTAGAAAGCTCCCTGGATATGTGGGCGGGGAGGGGAGCAAGGTTTGGCCAGCCTTGCACTTTGTCCTCTTTCTTTAAAGAGTGAGAAACTCCAAAGCCACACAGAGAAATTCAAGTTCACAGCCTATCTCCCCGCTCCTTGGCACAGAGTCCTCCTATGCCTATCCTGTACCTTAGTATTGGGAAGCCTCATTCCTCAAGGCACAAATCCCAGTGGGCATCTCCACCAGAGAACCAGAGAACCCAGAGAAACAACTTCGGTCCAAACAGGAGGTGAAGATGAAGGTGTCCGTCCTGAGGAAACAGAAGGCAGACTTTCTCAAGCACCATTGTTCTCAAGGGCCAGCACACCAAGGTACTGTGGGGACCAGCTGAAGGACACCCTGGCTCCGGCTTTTGTCACTGCTTCCTGATATTAGCAAGATTAGGGGCTGGCCAGAAAGGAAACCCATCAAACAAAGAGACAGAGGAAAGTCTGAGCCCCACCCCCCCGGGGAGAAGTTGCAGCTGGTCCAGCGACTCTTGTACTGTGCAGGGGATGACTACTATGAAAACAAGCCTTTGCCTGGGAATCTACTAAGGGTGACATCACTGCCAGACTAGGCACCAGCTCAGAAGACAGGGATGGAGTTCAGCAGATGCGGATTTTTCTATGTGTGTTTAAAACTCATGTCTAAGACCTGGATAGACGAATGTGGAGCTGCCCACCCCCATGAGTCTCTATGCGCCTCAGTACCCCCAGCTCCTCTGAAGGAGAGTGTTTGGAGGCCAGGCCCCCACAGGTAGGGTTGACAGGCTGTCACGACATATCCATTCTCATCAGAGGCGTTCCTTTCAAGAGGAGAAAAGTCTGTGCTTTGGTGTCCCCATGTAGACGAATACTAAGGTTCTCAAAACCAAGGAGTGATTAAGGATGCTCAAGATAAGCAAGACAGCCCCTGCTGAGGATCACTGTCTCCAGCCTTCTCAAAGCATCCCTCCTAGCTACTGATGCTTACTCATAGACAAGTGAGTATCATTAACCTGTGTGTTTAGCAGTGTATGTGTGTGTGTGGCGGGGCGTGAGCTCACACGTGTGCTGGTATGAGCATGTGGAGACCAGAGGGCAATCTCCAGTCTCTCTCCTCAGGCACCATTCACTCCCCTGTTTGACTTAGGATCTCTCACTGGCCTGGACCTCACCAAATGGGCTCAACTGGCTGGCAATAAGCCACAGAGATCTGCCTGTCTCTGCCTCCCTGGCACTGGGATTGCAAGCGTTTACTACCAGGCTCAGCTTTTTCTATATGGGTTTTTCTAAATGGGTTTCGGTGATTGAACTCAGGTCCTCTTGCCTGTCTGACCAACTACACCATCCCCTCAGTCTTTCCGGAGTTTTGTGAGGATTTCAGTCTAAGTAAAACCAATAATAACAGGAGTAGTTGCTTCCAGTTAAAAAACCAACACTAAGCGTCTCTATGCAGCCCCCAGGGGAAGAGAACAAATGATATACCCATTGGGCTGATGAAGAAACGGAGGTGGGGAGCACAGGCACAATAGAGGGAATCAAGATTTTGAACCTGAGAATTCTGACTCAGTAAACATGAAAAGAGCCAGGAGCGGTGGTACACACAGCTAATCCCAGCACTCAGGAGGCAGAGGCAGATGGCTCTCTGTGAGTTCGAAGCCAGCCTGGTCTACATGGGGAATTCCAGGATAGCCAAGGTGACACAGTGAAACCTTGTCTCAAATTTAGTCATTTGTTTCATTTTTTGAGACAGGGTTTCTCTGTGTAGCCCTGGCTCTCCTGAAACTTGCTCAATAGACCAGGATGGCCTGGCTCTGTAGACCACTGGGCCCTTGCCTCAAATTTAGGAACAAAGGCAGGGAAGGATGGAGGGAGGGAAAATACCGAAGTGCAAAATTGATCATATACTGTGTCCAAAACTACTGAATTTGGGAAAGCATAGCTCCAAGGTAGGAAGCAATTACATCTTTCCTCTTACCTTGCACAAGGTGGACCAAATGTGTAAACCAAGTAAGGACATCAAGGTAAAGAATGTGGCTAACCTGGGCTACAATCAGAAGTACTAGGGTGCCGGGTAGTGGTGGTGTACACCTTTAATCCCAGCACAGGGAGGCAGACTCTGTGAGTTTGAGGCCAGCCTGGTCTACAGAGGGAGTTCCAAGACAGCCAGGGCTACACAGAGAATATCTCTCTCTCTCTCTCTCTCTCTCTCTCTCTCTCTCTCACACACACACACACACACACACACACACACACACACACACACACACACACACACACACACACACACACACACCTCTTCCCACCCAACTTGGCCTGTTGGCCTGTCCTGGGGTTGTTATGGTGTATCATCACCACCAGGGGCACCACCAGGGGGCGTCCTAACACCACCCAGGATGCGCCAAGGGCCCAACTCCAGGGCTTTCACAGTTGATGGGCATCTGGAAAGATGCCTTCCAGGGAGTGTTGTTATTGTTGCTGTTGTTTTGTTTTGTGTTTTTCATTTTCAAAGCCATTGTCTAGACAGGTTGAAAAAGAGGCCAATATTTCCTTAACTTCAAATCAGGATAGACAATGATCTTGAAACTCTTCTAGAGTCACCAGTGTGCTCTGCCTCTCCGTAGGTGCCCTCTGGAGATGAGTTTTCTTGTTTTTTAAAATTTTTAAAAATGCATATTGTTTGTCTCGAAAAACCAAAAAAAATGCATATTATTTTGAAGGTGTCAGATCCCCTGGACCTGCATTTATAGACAGTTTTGAGCTGCCATGTGGGGGCTGGGAATTGAACCCAGGCCCTCTGTAAAGGACAGTCAATGCTCTTAACTACTAAGCCATCTCTCCAGTCCCCTGGAAAGGAGCTCTTTGGACCTTCCCTAGTGAATGCTGGAAGAGCATCAGTCGAAGGTCCTTCCTGGATGGAGGCCGATGTGAAGGATGTCCCTAAGACACATAACTGCCTCACGCACTCATCCATCACCCCAAATCCCAGAGGGAATAAGAAAGATGTTTGCACCTCCTGAGGGAAGTGCTCCAAGATGTCCTAATTTTAGCACAATACGTCACAATACAGTATTGTGATGGAACACTGTTGCATTGTGATGTCACAATGACACACTGGCTCACTGTAATGTTAAACTGTAACACAGTAATGGCACAAAGGAACAATGTAATAACACAATGCCACATTATATCACAATGGAGCATTGTAATGGTGCACTAGAATGCGGTGATGTCATCATTCAGCACCAGCAATCAGAGTGGGACATGGAGGTAGCAAAACTGCAGCAGTGTGATGGCACAGTTCATATTGTAAATTCACATGGAGCACTGTGATGTCACAGTCTAGCATTGTGATGTCACCACAGAGCACTGTGACGCTATGATAAGCATCACATGACACAGCAGAACTGGCTGGATGGCACAGGTATGATGGGCTGCGGAGAAACACAAGAAAGAACGCTGATAAACTCTGGTTCAGGAGCCAAAGGCAGAGACGCCCCCACCCAGGGGTTTATAGACTTGAATTCCATCCAACCAAGGGAAGCCTGTTTCTAATCTCACAGATCCTAGGGTGAGCCAATCCAGAAATCAGTAGCCATACGCTAATTCCATTGAGAAAGGCACTCACCTCCTCAGCACAGACAAGAAAGGTGTTTTGAGCAGAAGGAACACAGCAGTGAGCAAAACAGAGAGAGCTCTGTTTTCTAGAAGCTTCCACTACAGAGAAAGGAATGGATAGTAAGCAAGGTCCTACAGCTGCAAGGATGGATGAAACAAAACAAGGTGAAGGATGGCTGAGAAAAGGCTGGATTGGGACTGCAATGTTGACCACATGGGTGTTTATTATTCTGGTTGTCTGAGATAGCCTCACAATGCGCTTTGGGCTAGCCTCAAACTCACTATGTAGCCTAATCTCACTATTCTCCTACCTCATATCCCAAGTGCTAGGATATTATAGGTACTCGCCACTACCACGGCATAGCCAGATGTCCAGTGAGAAGAGTGCCTGGGGATGGGAGGCATTAGCTGGGTTGTCGAGAGGGACTGAGTCCTGGACAGTGAAAGCAAAGTGGAATAAATTGGCCATGCCAAGATCTGCTATCTCCTGCAGTGAGGGTGTGGGTAGATGGAGGAGCAAGATCACAGGTGTGTAAGATGGGTTAAGGATCCGCTGGGGGCTAGGATGAGGGTATTGAAGATCATGTAGGAATTCTAAGTTCGTTCTAGGTGCAACTGGAAGACACAGGGTTCGAGATGAAGGGGAGGTAGAGAGACTCCTAATCTGGTCAGTCCAGGGACCACAGCTGGGCAGAGATTAAAGAAGAGCAAGGAAGCAGCCATAAAGCATCCGGAGATAGAAGCAGTCTGGAAAGTAGATGGGCACTTGGGAACCAAGGAATACCTTAGCCACAGTTAGGAACCATGAGAGGGACCAGACCCAGGAAAGTAAGGAGGTGCCAGGTTCACTTAGAGTAAGTAGACGACGATAGCAATGCAGGCTCCCAGAGATTACCAGCAGTGCTGCCAAAAAGTGAGGCAGAAGAAAAGAGACATACTGTTGCAGATCATGAGAAGGAAGGACACTGCCAGACCACTGGCCTGTGCTCTGCAAATGTCCCCTATTAAGGTCCCACAGAATGGGCCAAGGAGGCCTAGTGAACAGAGCCCAGACACTGGGCTCGCCCCCACAGCACAAGGTGAAGCCAGGGCTTCACAAAGACCTCTGTCATCATTTTTGTCTAACAGTCACCTGGAGGCTCTGAGCTCCAAGGCAACCACAAGCACCAGTGATTGGGCCTCAGGCCAGGAAAACCAACCTGGGACTGGAAATGACCTCATCGGAGGTGCAGTAAACTGGAGCAAGGCACTTAGATGAGAACAAAAATAAATAAATAAAAATAAAAAAATATATTAAAAAAATAAAAACAGGTGACTGTAACATGTCCTTCATGCTTACAAAGAATAAGCTGGCCTTCAAAGTCACTGCATGGCTACTCTTCTGGGATGTGCTGTCTTTGCAAAGGTGAAGATCCTGAAAATGCCCTTTTCTGTCTCCATGTCCAGGACCTTAATTGTTCCCAGTGTCAAATTCCAGGGTGTGGGGAAGAGCCCAAGCTTTCCCAGCTGTCTGGGGAATGCCCCAGCATTGTGTGGTGACAATGAAATAGCAAGCTGAGAAGGGAAGCCAGGAGCTGGGGCTGCAGTTAGCACCAGGATGTTTATGGTTCAGTAGGCCCACGTTGTGCATTTTCTTGACCACTGATCAAGGGCATTCTTTATGTCTAACCTAACCTTTCCCAAATAACTTTGTGTTTTCCAGAGCAATTGTGTCGAAACCCTGAAACCTGTGAATTCTGGAGGGAGAGACTTGGTCTTGCAAATGAGACTGAGAGGGGGTAACTCAACAGAATTATTAGGAGGATCCTAAAGAAATACTGGGAGTATCAAAATGGACATGGTGGCACACACCTTCAATCCCAGCACTTGGAGGCAGAAGCAGGCAGAGATCTCTGAATTCAAGGCCAGCCTGGTCTACAGAGTGAGTTCCAGGACAACCAGACATACACAGAGAAACCCTGTCTTGTAGCATGTCTAATAAAAGCCAATAGTGGGGTTCAACCTAAAGGTCAGAAAAGCAAAACAGCCAGCCACTGACTCTTACCTCTACCTCAGTCCAAAATGTTTTAGAAAGAACCCTTAATATTGGACAGTAGACTGTAAGGTGACAATACTATAAACAAATGCCGTGGGGTAATGCTCTTGTACGCTGTAAAGATTTGTCACTCAGTTTAATAAAACATTGATTGGCCAGTAGCCAAGTAGTAAGTATAGGCAGGGTGAACAGACTAAGAGAATTCTGGGAAGAGGAAAGCCAGATAGTCAGTCACAAGCCAGATGCAGAGGAAGCAAGATGAGAATGACTCATTGAGAAAAGGTACCAAGCCACATGGCTAAAATATAGATAAGAATTATGGGTTGACTTAAGTTGTAAGAGCTAGTTAATAATAAGCCTGAGCAATAGGCCAGCCAGTTTATAATTAATATAAGGCTCTGTGTGTTTCTTTGGGACTGAATGGCTGTGGGACCAGGCAGCTTCCAAATACACTGTCTTGGAAAAAAAAATAGTATGTGGAATGCCACCTGGAGTGGAGGTGAGTATTTTTTTTAGGCCATCCAAGAAATTCTGAGATGAAGAAATGATGCTAAAGTGTACAGACGTGCAGAAGAGCTGAGATACTGACCTCTAATGCACTGCTACTTTAAGCAGATACACACCATGCTGCAGACTCACTCCACATGCACATTTGTGCCTAGGGGAAGGGGTGCTGAAGTGGAGTAGGATGGTCTTTGTCGGGGCATCAGACCTGGGCTATCTAATGTTACTGTAAGCGTTAGACAAAGCTTAGAGTTAACTTGAAGCTCACTAGGACTTAGAGCCTTGGGATCAGAGTCAAGATAAGATTTGGAGTTGGGAATGCCTTGGGCATCTCTGTGACTCTTCTTATGTCAGAATTCCTTAGAAAGGCAATCTGTCATTAAGAAGGGCAATGTCGATTAGGGCTCTCAGCAGGGTATAAGTGGTCTTATGGAACTTAGAGTTTAGTAATTAATTCATGGTTAATTAGGCTTTAAATTTGTTAGTATTGGGGGGAATTAAGGTGTAAACAGAAGTCTCCTGTCCTGACCACTCAGGCCTAAATAACTGACTCAGAGGGTGAATTATAAATGCTCTATTGATAGCTCAGGCTTGTTACTAGCTAATTCTTACATTCAAATTAACCCATATTTCTATCTATACTTTGCCACATGGCTAGTGGCTTATTACCTCATTTTTTTTACACATCCTGCTTGCTCAGGGGCTGGCTAGCATCTCTCCTGACTCCGCCCTCCTTCTTCCCATCATTCTCAGTTTGGCTTTCTCACCTAACTTCCTGCCCAGCTACCAGTCTGTAAACTTTTTATTAACCAGTGAGAGTAAGATATATTCATAGTGTAGAAAAGGATCGTTCCACAGTATTGAGGTCAATCGTACATTAATCCATCATCATTGGGAATTCCAGGTCTTCAGGGGCAATACATCCCTAAGCAGAATTAAAGTCAAAGTATCTAATCAGAGCTTTGCTTGGAGGCATGAATGTGTTCAATCATTAATAACTGATGTAGTTCAGATGAACTGTTGTCAAAATGTCTACTCTATATCCCGTCGGGGCTGAGGATTATTGAGTCATTAATGTCAAAGTCTTTGAAGTTGTTAGCTTTAACATTGTTGAAACTGGAAAATTTGTTGTCCGTCACTATGGCAACAACCCTGAGATAAACAGCCGAAAATGATGAAGCTGTTATTTGGGCTCATGGTTTCAGAGGATCCCATCTGTGGCTGCTTGGTGCCCCTGCTCTGAGGCCTGTAACGTGGCAGAACATCAGATCAGGAAGCGCATGGTAGAACAGCTGCTCACCTCGTGGCGGCCTGTGTCTCAACACCCGCTTCAAGCAGACATTGGCCTACTTGCTGCAGCCCCTCCCAATGGTGCCCTTTAGAGCACATTTAGGAACTAATTCATAACAGCTGAGACTCTGGCTCCATTGAAACTGCTTAACGTCCTTTGGGGTTTAGGGGAACTTTTAAACAACAGCAGTTCTGGGTAGTGTGAGAATTTTAGGTGCATTTAGGATTTCCTAGGTCTTTGGGGATCTTTTGGACTATTGGACTTCAGAGTCATTTGCATACAGCTGAAAGAGTCTATAGGAGCCTTAGCATTCAAGGATATCCCTGGTGGTTTTAGGGCCACATGGAAGAATTTTGAACTGAAGGATTCAAGGGTCACTTCAGAAGCCTCAGGGTCTTTTGAATTGTCTGGGGTCTTTGTAATTCAGGTTTTAGTTTTCTTGGGAATGACTTGGAATCATTCAGGTAATATTGAGCTTCCAGGGTTTCTATTAACAAGTGTTCTGTGGCCCACAAGCAGTACTAGCCCCTGGAAGCTTGGTAGGAGAGATCTCAAGACCCTCACCAGCTGTGATGGATCTCAGTCAACATTTTTTAACATGATCAGTCAAGAATCCCTCTCCACGGGCTGGAGAGATGGCTCAGAGGTTAAGAGCACTGACTGTTCTTCCAGAGGTCCTGAGTTCAATTCCCAGCAACCTACATGGTGGCTCACAACCATCTGTAAGGAGATCTGGTGGCAAGCATACATGGAGGTTGAACACTGTGTACATAATAAATAAATAATTCTTTAAAAAAAATAATCCCTCTCCACATCCAAGGTATTAAAGCTCTGTGCTCGAGCAGTATTATGGGTTGGATCTTACATGTTGTCCCAATATCATCTGTAGAAGGCTTGGCTGCCAATCTCTTGCTGAGAAGTGGTAGAGAGTTCAGGGACTGGGGCCTTGTTGGGGGGAATCAGGTCACTAGAGGTCCATCCTTGGAAGGAATATTTGACCCTCCCCCTTTCCCTTTCATTTCCTGGTGAAAGTTTTGCTCCACCATGAGGCAACACTGCACCCCAGTCCAAAGCCGCACAACCAGACTGGAACCACCTGAAACCATGAGCCAAAATAACCCTGTTACACTTCTAAATGGTCTCAGGTAGCTGAGTGGGCAGTGTGCACCTTTTATCCTAGCACTCAAGAGGCAGAGGCAGGCAGATCTCTATGAGTTCAAGGCCAACCTGGTCTACATAGTGAGTGCCAGGCCAGTCAAGACTACATGGGGACAACCTGTCTTAATAAACAAGTAAATCAAAATAAAATTAGATGAACTCTCTCAGGTATTTTGCCACAGCAATGGAAAGCTGACTAACGAAAATGGCTTAGGCTCATTTGCAGCCATTACCAAGTGTTACGCTCTGGCTGTAGACTCACTAGACGACACTTCGGCTGTGGGCTCACTTAAATGACCGGGTGCTCTAGAACTCTTAGGATTACAGCCACCGTCTTCCTTCAGGACATGTTCTACATTGAGAGCTGGGATGGAGCGCTGTTCAAACATACTGACCGTCCTCATGCCTTAGAGCTGTTTAAGGGCAGTTTGTGACATTTGTGTCATGGAGGAACACGCAACACTTGGGGTAGTTCAGTATTGAAAAAAGATTTAGGGTTATTCGAAGTGATTTATGGGATACCAGATAATTTGAGATGATCTAAGGTCATTTTCTTTTAAGTTTTCTTTAAATTTTTTTTTTTGGTTTTTTTCGAGACAGGGTTTCTCTGTGGCTTTGGAGCTTGTCCTGGAACTAGCTTTGTAGACCAGGCTGGTCTCGAACTCACAGAGATCCGCCTGCCTCTGCCTCCCGAGTGCTGGGATTAAAGGCGTGCACCACCACTGCCCAGCTAAATTTTTATATGGGTATCTTGTATGGGTATTTTGCCTGCTTTATATCTGTGTGTGACATGCATGCCTGGTGCCTGTGGAGGTGGCAAAGAGTGTCAGCTACCCCAGAAACTGGAGTGACGGATGGCAGGAGCTGGGAACTGAACCTAGGTCATCAGCAAAAATAAGTGTTTTTAACTGCTGAGCCATCTTTCCAGATAAGGTTATTTTAGAGGGGATTAAGGTTGCTAGAAAATTTAGCTTGGGATGCTGGGTTTGTTCATATTGAAACTTGCAGTTTCAAGGTCATTGTGCTTAAGATACATCTGGATATTCATTCGTTCCTTACACAAATAATATCACAGTGCCTACAAAAGGCCAGGCACCACTCAGGGAATCCGGGTCATCTTCGTGGAGTCTAAATCTTTAGCAGAAAGTGTACACACTAACAAATTCAGGCGTTGAAAAGTGATTTGAAGAAAACCAAAGCCAATGGTGACTGAGGCTGAGGGCTCTGCTCAATCCAGGAACATCACCAGCGCGAGCTGAGCTCCATCAGAAAGGAGACAAGCTTGTGACGAGCTGGGAGAGCTTGTTCCAGAAAGAGGGAGTGGCAAGTTCCAGTCCTAGAAGCAGTGGGTGTTTGACATGTTTGAGGGGCAGCGAGGCCAGAGAGATGGTAGCACAATGGCTGTCCAGAAGGTGGGAAGCAACCAGGTCCCAAGAGGACCTAGGAATGGAACATTTAGGTGGAGCTGGCTAGAGAATTCGGTTCTTTTTTTCCCTTTTCCCCTCCCTCCCTTCCTTCCTTCCTTCCTTTTTTCCTTCCTTCCTTCCTTCTTAGTTTCCTTCCTTCTTGAATGTCATTGGGTTTGGTTGTTGTTGTTATTGGGTTTTTAATGTTTAGAATTGGTTCACTTAATAAGGTTTGGGGAACCTCTGGAGTTTTTAGGAGCCACTAAGACTGTTTAGGATGTTTGGTGACATTTAGGATGTTGCTATAGCAGAAGATTCTGGAGTTCATCTGAGATTATTTAGGGTTACTATGGTTAAGGACTTAGATTTTTAAACATTTTAGGTTTTAGAGTTAGGAGCACTCCAGGTCCTATGGTAGTTGGGGTCATTTTGACTTTTTACTTTTATGTGGCTAGACTAGTTAGATTCTGTTCTGTTTTGGAGTGTGAGGTGCTGAACCTAGAGTCTCATACAAGTACTCTACCCTGGACCATACCTGTAGCCCAAACTTGCTTATTTGGGGGATAGAGTCTTTCTGTGTTGCCTCAAAGTCCTGGGTTCAAACAAATCTCCCACCTCAGCAGCAGCCAGGACACAGGCGGTGCCAGCTAGACACTCTCTAAGGCTTTTTAGGATATCTTCCAATTGCTATGGTCTTTTGGAAGTTTTCTCTTTCTTTTTTCTTTCTTTCTTCTCTTTTTTTTTCTCTTCCCTTTAAGAGTTTTGGCCACTAGGGGTCGTCTAGGATCTTTTGGGTCATGTGGGGTTGAATAGGACTCCAGCAGCTTAGTGTCTCAGTGTTCTGCACGGGATGATGCACCATTGCTTAGGGCTGTCTGGATTTGGGTTTGGAAGCTTATAGGATTGTTTGGTGACATGGTTCTCAAGCTTAGTGCATACAGGAAGGCATACAACAAGAGTAAAGCTTGACAGGAATTAGATTAGAAATTGTATTAGAGAACCTGCTGCAAGGACCCTGACCATTCTCCTTTGACATGGGCATAGGCCTGCAACTGCACACACATGAGCCTACAGCATATACACAGACACCACACTCATACTCTACATACAAACCACACACACGCACACACACACGCACACACATGATTTTTAATTAAAGAGAAAGAAAAGAAAACCAGCCTTAGGAGCCACACACCCCCCAAAACAGAATCTGAATCTTAGTATGTAATAGAGCCAGCCATCAGTATTTTGAGAAACTGCCCAGGTGATGGCAATGCTTGCGTCAGATTCATGTAGAGAAGCACAAGACTACACTGACCTTAACACCAACATCTCGTGAGACTTTCAAGAGAGATGCAAATCTCCACCCACCCCTCTGCAGAATGAGGAACTATTGTAGCTTGGCAGGCTAAGGGTCAAGTTCCTGTTAACTCTGTTACTCACTAAAGCTCAAACACACTGACATGAGGATTTCCATGGGTTTTTCAGGATCCTTGAGCTTTTTGAGGGTGGGGAATTCTGGGGGCATTTTAAGATCAGTCAGCTGGGTAATTCTCAGGCCATGTGTTGCTGGTTTGGTGTCTACACCCTGAGTAGGCACCAGAAAACATCTGAGACCATTATTAATTCTACACGATAATTTTCCGAGTCAGTTCAGCAATAAACCATCACTGCCACTCTCAACTCTCACCTGGTTCTTGAGCTCGTAGCCCAGGTCTCAGATGCTCATGTGGGGTGGGGGAGCATGGAGCGGTCTGTGTACAAGATCCACATCAGCCAGAATCCCCACGAGAAGGCTTGGGTGTTCAGGGGAACATTACCTCTGTGCCTAGTTTTTTTTTTATGTTTTAAAAGATTGTGTGTGTGTGTGTGTGTGTGTGTGTGTGTGTGTGTGTGCATGTGTGAGAGAGAAAGAGAGAGAGAGAGATCATTCCATACCTTTGGACTTAGTAAACAGGAAACTTGATGTAAAAGCCCATGTACTAGAAACATAACCCCACCGTTAGGCCATTGCTTTTATGGACTTTTACACATCTTCCTGCATTCGCATCAAGCATGCTCCTTTGTCTACTTTACATGACAACTGTCCCAGTTTCATTTCTGCTGCTGTGACAGACACCCTGATGTAAAGCAACTCAGGGGAGAAAAGGGTTTACTTCAGCGTACAGTTCCAGACCACAACCCTTCATTGTGGGAAGTCAAGACAGAAACCCAAGGCAGGATCCTGAAGGCAGGCCCGCTTGCTGTCCCACAGGGCATTATTTCTGACCAAGAAGTGCACTTCCCAGCCAGAGAAGAACAGCAGGAAGCAGGGGAAAGCGGCTTGCTAGCTGGCTCTAAAACCTTATAATCCAGCTACCTTGGTGTGCGGCTCAGTACCACTTGCCTAGTGATGGTACCAGCCACAGTGGGCTGGGCCCTCCTGCATCAGTTAACGATGAGAACAATCCTGAGCAGACACAGCCGTAGATCATCTGGTCCAGGCAATCCCTCGGGTGATGCACTCCTTTCAGATAACTAACTTTACAATGTGTCGACAGTTAAGGTTTACCGGCATGATAGTCTGACATGACTCTTAAAATTATACTTGCAATGGCTGAATAACATTTATGTTTATAGTTTAATTTTAGTTGAACCTTTATCATAAAAGGCATGAGATACCTACTTGGTGTATTGAGGTTACCTGAGTCTATAGATAAATTTGGGGAGACTGCTACATTTCTAATCTATAAAGTATATCTTTCCATTTCTCAATTTATTTTTTAATCTTTTATTAGATTCTATACCTAGAAATACAATGTATTATATATATTCTCATTATTTTTGCCACTTTGAAAATTCATTTATTATTTCCTCTGATTCATCTCTACACTATTTTGAGCATTTTAAACTCAGTCTATACTTTCTGGTTTCTTTTAATGGATCATAGATGTAGTTACTTCTAGTTTTCTTTGTTCAAGAGCTTTGGGCCAAACTACTTGATTTTTGTAGCAATTTGTGTTATTGCCAAAATCTGGTTATGGAACTTTAACCAAAATTCTACTTCTCATTTATAGTCCTTTATCTTTAGATCTTTACCTAGGATCATTTTGGACCAAAGCTTTTGAATGTACCAGACAGTTATTTGGTATGTGTGGGAGTTCTCAACAGTTTCTTCCCAAAATTATAGCCCAGACGTCTCCGAGACATAATTATCTTCCATTAGTTGGGCACACCCACACTGTCCTGTTCCCTCTGCCCCAATCTTGGCATCAGTTACCCTTCCAGAAGGCTGGGGTGTTTGGCCTTGGTACTGCTGACCCCAGGCGGTTATGCAGGTGTGGATAGAGGGACCATGGCGACTCAGAGGGGCTTAGTGACTAGCAGGGGACATGCTGAGTCAAGAGTTGTGGAGTGACACCCAAGACACTAGCCTCTTGTCAGATATGTGTTCTGCAAATGTCACCACTCATTTCGTTGCGGGGAAGTTTTGCAGCTCCATGCAGCCACACGGAGTTCCAGGTATTTGCTTTTGTCACATGTGCCTGTTAGTGCCATATCCAAAGAGTCGGGATAGAAACTATCATTCAGACAATCAGTCACAGCTCGAGAGTGGGCTTAGTGGTTAAGAGCACTGGCTGCTCTTCCAGGATGTGTGCTGGATTCCCAGGACCCAATGGCAGCTCACAACCATCTGTAACGCCACTTCCAGGGGACCCAACACTCTTTACTGGCCTCTGAGGGCACCAGGTATGCACAGGGTACACATATAGCGATGCAGACAAAATGCCCATGCATATAAAATTAATTAATTGATATATTTTAAAAGATTAATCAGTTCCAGAACTCAGCATGGAGAGTGTGAATGTAAACACTGTACTGTTTACCTGAAATGTGGGGGGGAATGTAGAGCCCAAGTGCCCTTACATTACAACCCTGGCCCCAACACGTTAAATGTGGTAATTGCATGATGATGGATGTGTTAATTAATGTTACTGTGACAACAACTTCATGCTACATATCAAATCAGTTTTATTGAGGTATAATTGATAAAAGTTGTATCCACTCAACGGTGACTAGGATGATAAGCATGGGTGCTAATCTGCTGTGCAGTTCCTACCAATGTGCCTGCTGTTTTAAAACTCATAAAATTAACGTACACATTTAAAAAGAATGTATTCGTAATGTGTCACTTATATAGAATGAATGTATATATATATATGTAGCTTACTCATAAGTGGAGGGGGGGTCATATTTTGGAGGGGGTCATTTTGGTTTGGGATCACTTTAAAGGAAACAGCAATGGCAATTTCACCCAAGTTTCATTTTGAGTAGATTTTGTTTATACCAAGTACCTCAGTAACTTACTGAGGTACATCTCAGATCTGGTGGTAGAGTCTTGTACCCACCACTAGGTAGGAACTGCAGCATGGGAAGCAGACAGCATGGCACCAAATCAAACCCATTTCCACAAAGCACAGCAAGAACCGCCAGTTGCCCTGCAGATCCTTGTTGGGTAATCCAGACACTCTAACTTTTATGAGGCCTACTGCCTGCCTGGACCTTTGTGAGACCCCAAACCAACCATCTGTCTCTTGTCTATGTCACCAACAACCATGTGACATGCACCATAAAATCTGCTGCTTTTGAGAAAACATCATTACAGTCCTTTTTTGGTTGTTTTCTTGTCATAGAGAACAGATTATGGTTATTATTTATTCTTCCTGGCCAGGTTTCCCCAGGAAGACAACTGTTGATCACATGTTCAAGCTTTATAAACCAACCATCCCTCCCCTGTATTAGTCAGGGCTCTCTAGAGAAACAGAACAAGTGTGTGTGTGTGTGTGTGAGAGAGAGAGAGAGAGAGAGAGAGAGAGAGAGAGAGAGAGAGAGAGAGAGAGATTTACAAGGAATTAGTTGAATAAGACACAAGCCAACCAATGTTGAAATGAGTGCTGGAGCAAGACAGAGGAACTAGGAAACACAGGAGCTGTGGTAGGCCATGCCTTACAATCATTGCATTCACTCGGACTCTGTAGAGCACACAGCAAACTCAAGTTTGCCTTTGGGAATGTCGTGGAATTAAAAATAAATAAATTAAAGCTGCCTGTTGAAGACTGTGGACCCCCAGACCCTGAATTTCCTGTGACCCCCCTGCCTGCTAGAGTAAACAACTTGTTTTCCTATGCTTGCAGTTGCTCTGAGCACGAGACCCTCAGGAGTTCCTGACGGCAGGGGAGTGGCTTCTGGTGGACATGCAGCTGAACGTTAGGGCGTGGCCATTAGTCAAGGAGACCCTAATATAAGCTGCCTGGAACACAATAAAGGGGGTATTCTTGGCGTTACCTATGTCTCTCTCTCTGTGTGTGTGTGTGTGTGTGTGTGTGTGTGTTTCAATCTCCAGGCCCTTGACCGACTTGCGAACCGTACCGTAGTGTGTGGCGCATAGAGCAGGGGTTGTGCTACAGCTGCCTACTTCCAACTCACAGTTGGTTGAATCCAATGATATGTAATCTGCAGATAGAGAGGATAGAGAGATCTGACTATACACACACACACACACACACACAAATGGAAATGTTTTAAGGAACTTGCTTATGCAGCTGAGGTTACAGTTCAAGTTGTAAGTACAGGTTGAATGCAGAACTACTACCTTGAAGACTCAGCCTGGTTTTTTTCTTTCTTTCTTTCTTTTTTTGCCTCCAATTGCTTTGATGAAGCCCACCCTCATTGTGGAGGGTAATCTACTTCAAGTCTATTGGTTTAAATTAAATATCGAATTCACCTAAAGAACAAACAACAAACAAAAAGCTCATAGCATCTAGCATTTGATCAAACATCTTGGACTATAGCCTAACCTGTAGCACAAATTCTAATTGGTCTTAATAATAAAAGCCTGGAGTCAGATATCAGGGTAAATGCTGAAAGATCAGAGAAGTAAGGGAGCCAGCCTCTTAGAGAGATCTTTTACCTCTACTGAATCCTCAGACCAGTGTGTAAGATCCTGTCTCCACGAATTCTCAGACTGAACACCATCTCTATGAAACCTCAGACTGAATCCTGAACGCCTGTCTCCTCCTGCTTTATATTCCTCTCTCCACCCAGCCATATCCCTTCATGTCTCTACCTCCCTAGTGCTGGGATAAAGGTGGGAGCCACCACTGCTTGGCTCTGTTTCTCTTTTAGACTGATTCAATCTCGTGTAGCCCAGGGTGGCCTTAAGTTCACAGAGATCAGTCTCCCTGATGCTGGGATTAAAGGAGTGTGTCACCACTGCCTGGCCTCCTCTACGGCTAACTAGTGTGGCTAGCTCTGCACTCTGATCTTCAGGCAAGCTTTATTTGTTAAAGCACAAACAAACTATCAACACACTAACCAGGTTGACAATTGCCATCAGCCACCGTGCGCTCACAACTTCACCAGAGTGGAACGTGAGAGGCAGTCTGAGAGACAAGCTCTTGGAGACATTCAGTGGGTGCTTCCAATGAAGCAGGGTCAGGTCCACACGCCCTAGTTTGCAGAGCAGATTTGTTCAACATCCTAATGAGCCAGGGATGGCCTCAGGGAGAAATCCAGCCCCACTATGTGGCAGGTCCCCAGCTCCTTCTACCACACTGTGTGCACCAGGGGCCTCAGCTAGACTCACAGAAGAATACACTTGTTTTGCTTCCGATCTAAAACAGTCAGTGGCTTGAACAAGTTCCCCAAATCACATGATGGGACCTTGGTCCCCAGTGGGAGAAGTGCTGTGAGGTGACTGGGTGAACTCTTCCCTGGTGAACGGGATAACCTGCTCACGGATTATAGGACTGTGGGCTACTATAGGGGCGGTTCTGTTTTCAGCTCAAGCGTGTGTACTTAGCATGCACAAGGCCGGGTTCAACTCCCAGCACCAACAAAAAAACACACATGTAAAACGGAGCTAGCTCTACCATGCTTTCTCGATCTTGCTATGTGGCCCCTCTGATCTCGTTGCACATCACGAAGGCTCCCAAGAGACACCGACTCCGTGCTTGTAGGCCTTACAGGCTCCAGAATGTGAGCTAGATTCTCTATACGTTCCCTGTTCTCTGCTATTTTGGTATAGCAACAACAAACGGACTAAAAACATTACAACTAAGTCTGGGCACATCAAAACCATAAACCCCAGAGGATGGAAATTGGCTTATGAGCTAAACTGTGCCTTCCTCACCTTACAACCAACCTCTAGATGCCTCTCCCCTGCCCAAGACCCACAGACCAAATCCACAGGGACTTTCTTCTAACACTGCTTTATTTAAATAATATCTAAGCCAGGTGCATTTAAAAAAAATTTTTTTAAAAGGTTACAAACCCATGGTTCCCCACCGAGGCGTCATCAGATCATGTTAAGATGCCTACGCATATCTGTTTATTAGTTCAGAACCAACGGTTGAGACAAGCCGTGTACCATTCCTACTAGGCAGGTTATAACAGAAGAAAAAAAGACTCCACACTACTAAGAGGGAAACTGAAGGACACCAAGAGTAACCCCAGAAGCCAGCAGCCTGGAGATGGAGGCTTTTCTGAAAGTTCACAGTTAGGAACCTCCGTGCTCAGCTTAATGGGAACAGGAGGGAAAGGTGTATGCCAAGTCTCGGTGAACACTTTCAGTTAGTCTGAAAGAATGAATGTGAGCTTATTCTTACCGACGATCTCTCATCTGGCAGGAGCCAGGCTTGACAGAAGACAACCCAAGCAAAACCCTCACAACAGGCAGTGCTGGGGAGTGAGCTCAGGACAGCCGCCTGTCTCCTCTCTCACCCCAGACAGGTCTTGCTGCTGTGGAATACTCAAACTCCTTTGGTTACTGGTCGTATTTCTTTCCTGGAAATGTATCCCTGATCCCCAAGTTCTCCATGTTACAAAGCTTCAAATAAAATATGGGTTTTGTTTTGAGGTTTACCGGTTCTGTCACTTTATAGGAGCTGGTATTTTTTGAGTGCCATTTGGCCAGCTTCCTCATCTACCACACGCCCAGCCCCAACACCAAATAAACACACAAAACACAATCCTTGCCAAGATGTTTTTGCATGGACAACAGATTTTGGAAGATCGTCATATGCCACAGATAAAATGTCTTTATCTGGAAGTTTCTAGAAATAGCAAAGGAGAAGGCTACAAATGTTTCTCCTCCAAACCTCAACTTGTCTCGGACCAACATCTTGGCCTTGGGCCATGGTACTGTCCTCTTGAGGTTCTCTCCTCAGCCTCGGCTGTAGTCTGTCCAGTGTGAGCCGTGTGCTTTTCACCAGAAGTACAGGCAGGCTGGTGTTTGGGCTTTGGGCCCCTTTCCAACTAACACCCCCCTCTGCTTTAAGCCATCAACTCCCCACACGATGTGGTCACTAGAATGTGAGCCTGGGCTTGAGTTCACCTGACGGAGCCTGGTGCTCTCTTGCATTGATCACCTTGGAACATAAGCCTTTGCAGCAGGGAAAAAGGAGTTCGGAAGCAGAAGCAGCCAAACCGCTTCTCACACGTTGGATTAGCACACACCCCCAGCCATGTGTTGGTCTTTTATTCCTCAGGATTTCAGGTTCATTGCACACAATTACATAAACCTACACGAATCAGTCTTGAAGTTCAAAGCTGCAAGGCCAAGTGACACCAGTGAGAAAATCCAGTTGACACGGTAGAGGTCTGTTTAGCGGCAGCTATCTTAAAGGTTCCCAAAGTTCACGGGGTGGGGCTGGCACTGGAGTGGACACCAGGCCCTGCCACACTAAGTAGTTCCTCTACCACGGGACCACACCCAACTGCTAGCTTTCTTTTTTCTTTTTTTGTGGTACTAGAGATTCAAGTTGGCTTCTCACACACAAAGTACTCTACCACCAAGTCACACCCCTAGCCAACTTCCAAAAATTCTCCATCAGTTATTTAGATGTGAGAAATGATTCTAGGGGATGGACCAAAATGGATTAGTGGATATGTACCCCAACTCTCTTTCTGAACCCCACATTTTAAAAGTCACCACCTTAGCAACACCTTCTTGGAGAGCCTGGCTACCCGACACTCTGCAACAGTCACACATTAACAGGATCACAAAGGACCTTCATCAACCAGAAATCCCTTTCCAGTAAGAGTTAGTGCTTTGTGGAAAGCCCCCAAGTTCCCAAAGGAGAATTATGGGGCAATACAGGCTCTGAACATTCAAGATAAAAATAGGTGCAAGATAAAGTATCCAAATCATATTCTCATATATTTGCACCCACAAAGCTGCTCTTCAGCTGTCATAAAGGACCCCCAGCTCCCTGCTGAATTCTGGGTTTTACTGAAGTCCACTGACGTTTATGATTACAAGGGAAGCGGCATCCCCTGCTTGTAGTTTTGTGCTTTGCTGATGTCCCCTGGAGATAGGAGCGACACTACGGTCCTCCGGGTTTCCATCACACTGCCCTTGGGATGTTCCATGCTATCCCGGCAGCGGAGCTAGGTTACTAAGTGATATTCAGCAAAATGGTGGGCCACAGCCTTCATCTCAAAGCCCACAATGAGACTAAGTGAGTGGAGAACAGCAACACACCTACACAGCAACAGGTCTGCTGCCGAGGTCGACCTTCCTTAAAAGGCGCAGTCCCTCAGGTCAGAGGCCCTCAGTCCCTCAAGTGTTGTGCTTCTAGATCTTTCTTGAGAGCAGGTAGAAAGGAGCACTCCTATTGCAGCAAGGCTCAGAGATGCCCGAGTTACAGGCTGCTCCTCTTGCCTGGTTGCGTTTCACAAACCAGCACCAAGCTCCTAGCATCTATCTGTCCCATCTCAAATGGTGCAAGCCACACTGGTGGCCAGTTGCATGACAGTTTCCCTAACAGAGGGGGTACAGGGCCATTCCTGCCCATTCGACCAATGAGGCTGATTCTAAATATCAGCAGCATGGCTGCTCGGAAACTAAGAAAGCACCATCCCCTCTGCCCACACTTCACAGGACTCCCCAAAGAGCTTCCTTGACCCCTATGTTTTAATCAACAACAGGACAAGTCTTCATTCTTGGAATCCATCTCCGTGTAGAAGGTGAAGAAGCTTGCAAGTGTTCAGAGGCCAGAAAGAATAATGTGTTTGCTTTAAATGCAAAGCCCCAACTCCCTGTGGGGACGACTCCCGCTGATGTGGCTGTGTGCTTGGACTTGAAGGCCCATCATTTCAGCAGGTGGCCTCTATCTGTCCCTTCAGCCCTACCGGCGAGCACCTTCTGAATGTCATTTATCTCAGTACACACCCAGTCCTGGCACGTGAGCAGGCTGGAGGTACGTTCATTTCAGAAGACTTTTCTTCAAACCAAGGAGGACACCAAGCATTCGAGTGGCAACTGAGAGAGCAGAATCACCCAGACGCCTCCACAAAGCCAAGAACAGAGGCAGAGCCCACTCTCTCCAGGTGTCCGCACGGGACAGGACATTTCATTGTGCTCTCTCCAACGATAACCTTTGCAGTGCAAAAACTCATGGACACATTGCATCTGCCCCGCAGTGACCTCACATTTCCATTTCACTGGACTTGCCCCAGGGGCGTGGGGCTGCCCCGTCACTAACTCCCAAGGATCTCACAATCACCCATCCTTCTTGGCAAATGGAGAGAAGAATCTCTGCTACAAACCTTCAGCCATTCCGAATGGTGAGCCTGCAGAACCCTCTTCCCTTTCAAATAGGGCAGGTATGTGTGACTGCCATTGGCACTGGAAGGGGTAGCCTTAGCTACTCCCCTGTTCTTCCTGCTCAGGAGGAGTGTCTGCCACCTTGTGGCACCTGTGCTGGCTGCTTGGAATTTAATTGCATGGGAAAACATCAAGGAGGCACATGGACATAATATGTACACATACGCATATATGAGTGTGCACACACATATACTCAGGTATGTGAGCGCACACATACACTCAGGTATGTAAGTGCACACATACACACACTCAGGTATGTGAACACACACACACTAGGGTATGTGAACACACACATTGCGGGGCCTCCTTAGAGAATAAAACAAAGACAGACAGGGATCCAGAAATAGGGAACATTTCTTCTGTGTCCTAATCCAGGGAGCAATGCTGGCTTCTGGGGGGCTGCAGAGGTTTGTGTGGAAGGCCGGTGCCTAGCTTCCCATGGGTCTTCTCAGGTCAGCGGCAGCCCCTGGAGTGTCTGGATTCCCCTTGCTCCCGTGGCTCAGATAGTCTCGGGGGTCTCTGCTATCTCCTCTAGCCTTTGCCGAATCATTAGCCGAAGCACGGTGTACCTGGAGACCAAAGCAGCCTGAAGTAGATGGCAGTTTATAATATACCTCTTGTGCCTCCCTGCCACCCAGGCAACACCAGAGACCAACCATCCTGCTCCTTAGCGCTCATCATTGGCTACTCTCACCTACTCCACACATCCTTCCATACTAGGACGACAAGGAAAGAGATCAATTCCAAATTGGGCTCTTTCACGATGGCTACAAAGTGTGGCAAATGGTGGCTAGAAATGCGAAGATATCAACAGCCAGGGCCCACTGAGTGCTCACTATGCCAGAGGCGCTGTGCACAGTACTCTCATGAACCTTAATCAAGGCTGAAACATACAAAATCACCGGCATTTCACTTTCTAGGGGAGCCTATTAAAATAACAACCTCATATGGGTCTACCTATACCAGTTCCTGCTCTCACAGAAGAAACCCTTAACAACTACTGAACACACAGCTTCACGGCTGGTGGGTGACTTCAGTTTCTCCAGGATGCTCCTGAGCTGTGACACTGCCGGAGTGGGTATCACGGTGCAGGGTCCAGGAGGCACACTCCTCAAGCTTGGAGTTTGTACTCTATAGCAAAAACTAGGTTAAAGTCTAGGACATAGTAAGTGTTCAATAAAATGTCAGTTGTTGTCATATTAATTACTGAAAACAGGAAATAAATATGTGGCTTTATCCTCCAACACCAGATTAACACCCTTCTATTATAGCCACAAAAGGCAGTCTGTTCTATGACTAAAATGAAATCATCGATTCCTCTCAGAAGAAGTTTGCTGAACTCTTCAACCCAAATGAAATTTCCAGAAGAAACACATCTACAGGAGGAAGGAAGGGAAGGATTTTAGAGTGGGCAGCTCCGGCCATCTCTGCTGTGCAGACCACCTTCCTAAGGTTCCCAGGGCATCTGTGTTTCAGCATTCTTTGCCTGCACCCCTTCGGAACATGCCCCAGGACCTGTGCTGACCCTCAAATGACCTCCAGACTTTGCCCTCAAAAACCTCAGACTTTGAGCCTCATCTGAGGGAACACCAACTTCCTTCCGGGAGCCTCTTACACAGCTGTGACAGTACCACACCATCGTCTGAATGTGCTTCCTCCCGAAGTTCGTATGTTTGGAGCCTTGTCTCCACATGGTGATGTTTGGGTAAGAGTTAAATTAAGATAGTCTCACAAGACTCCAGTTAGTTCTTAAAGTAACAAGTTCTTATAAAAAGCTCAACCCAAGTCCCTCTCTAGCTTCCTGTCTCCTATGTGGTCATCATTGCCACGCCATGTGCCATAAGGCCCTCACCAAAGCCAAGCAGATGTGGGCTGCGCATGCTCTTAGACTCCCAGAAGTATGAGCTAAATGAATCTTGTTTCTTTTTAAATAGCCCAGCCCTGAGTGTTTGGTTACAGAAACAGACAATAGATTAAGACTCAGGAGAGAGGAACCTCCCTATTTCTAAATCCAGATTCCAACGAGATTTGAGGCTGGCACATTCTTTCCCAGAGTTCTTTCATAAAAGGAAAGGAAAAGATATTTAGCTATCTCATAGCCAAGTAAGCTGCTGACACAAAAAGCGGGAAACAGAATGCCACTCCTCATGTCCCTGTCTGAGATCTGGGTCTGCCAGCGGGCAGCCCTCTGGCACCAGACCCCACAGGGCAGCAGAATATGTTTTATTGCTATTAATAAAGAAGCTGCTTTGGCTCAATGACTTAACAGAGTAAAGCCAGGCGGGAAATCCAAACAGAAATGTAGAGAGAGAGTAGGCAGTCAGAGAGATACCATGTAGCTGACAAAGGAGAAAAATGTAATCCGCCAGCCAGAACCTTACTGGTAGGCCACGAGCCTCATGGTAAAATATAAAACAATAGAAATGGGTTAATTTAAGATGTAAAGGCTAGCTAGCAATATGCTTAAGCTATTGACCAAATTGTATTGCAATTAATATGGTTTCTGTATTAACTATTCTGTGTGATTATTTCGGATCTGGGTGGCCAGGAACAAACAAGTGGCCTTGGCCTACAGCAGAATGTTTGGGGCCCTGAAACCCAGCCTGACCCACTACACATGTCCCTGGCTGAGATCTGGTCTGTCAGCGGGCAACCCTCTGGCACCAGACCCCACAAGGCAGCTGAACAGGGGGCCCGGAACCCAGCCTGACTCAGAGGCCACGCTCACTTGCGCATCAGCTTCTCCACCTCCCGGTCTTCTTCCTCCTGGAGTTTCTGGATGAAGCTTTTAAGGACAGGCATCTCAAACTTGATGTACTGGGCCACCTGGGAGGGGGAGAAATCCTTTTGCCATCGCTCTCCTCAAGGCACAAAGCCATCAGAAATCTAATTTCCCACTAGCCCAGGATTTCCTCACTCTACCCCAGGCTGTTCCAGTCTGCATGAAGAAGCCTGTGTTTACAGGATTCCATCTTGTGACTTCTCAGTTCTCATTTCATTAGTGTGAACCCCAACTCGGGGACTTCACACAGAAAAGGACTTCCCTCTCATGCAGTGATTCAGAGAAGGAGCTCCTACGGCTCGGGGTGTAGTTGGGGGTGGGGGTGGGGGGGTTCCCTCCTAGGGCTTGGAGGGTGGAGGTGGGCTCTAAGTTCCATCCCCAGAACTGCAACAAATCAAAGACCAAAGAAGGCCTTAATAAACTGCTATGCTCTCCCCAGATGGGATGAGAGGACTCATCACAGCCCAGACTCCTGTCTCCAGTCTCTGGGTAGCCAAATAGGCACTTGCTTTAGGGAAGTAACTGACCTGGTCCAGAGAGTTAAGACAGGGGTTTCCCTCCCCAGCCAAAAAACAAAACAAAACAAAAACCAGCCGAGAAGTAGTGGATCAACCACTTGATTACCTGAATTTGGCCACCAATATAAAAACTGTTTCCCACAGTGCTGGTGCATGCCTTTAACTCCAGCACTCGGGAGGCAGAGGCAGGAGGATCTCTGTGAGTTCAAAGTCAGCCTGGACTACAAAGTAAGTTCCAGGACAGCCAGGGCTACACAGAGAAACTCAGTCTCCTCCAAAAAAAAAAAAAAAAAGGAAGAAAAGAAAAAAGAAAGCAACAAAAGAAACAAAACCAGAACCCTGACCTACTCTCTCAACTTTTCTCCGGGTATTTAATCCTCTCCCCTACAAATGCTGAGCCTACCTAGGTCGCTTGTGGTAGCCACTGGAATTTCTCCAGACTTGACAAATTCTAAACCTGAGTGGAGGCTTAAAATGAGCCTCCATGGTTCGGACTAGTTTCTTCTTTTAAAAATTGTGTTCGAGGCCAGCCTGGTCTACAAGAGCTAGTTCCAGGACAGGCCCCAAAGCTACAGAGAAACCCTGTCTCGAAAAAACAAAAAACAAAAAAAAAACAAAAAAACAAAACCTGTTTACAGATTTATCATTTGCGTGTAATGTGTGTAATGTACATGTGTGTGAGAACAGGTAATCAAGAAAAGGCTCGACCATGGTGTGTGGGTCAGGGGGAAACCTTATCAGAGTCTTTCTGTTGCTTGTCATTCTGTGTGACAGGTAGGTGGCCCAAGATGGGAGGAGGACCCTAGGGAGTCTCACTATAGAGCACTGAAATTATTGGCACATGCTGCCACACGTAGATTATATGTGAGTCCTGGGGATTCGAACTCAGGTCCTCACATATGTACAGCTCTTTACCCACTGAGCCATCTCCACAGCCCCTGTACTAGTTTCTCATGCTCCAACCAGCTGCCCTGGGAAAGAGAGCCCAGGATGCTACTGCCCTTCAACTGGGTCTGAATAAGATATAAACTCACCTGAGCCTAGCACAGGGCTGCTGCTACCAGCTAGCAGAACCATGAGGAAAAGAGTGAATGTCATAAGGTGCTTGGATTTGGGGGTGCTTGTTATTGTACTAACACTCAAGAAAAGAAATTCCCTGCTGAGTTCTCAGTGTTGGGAGCATGCTTCCAAAGTCCTCAGGGCCCCAGCGCCCTCGGGAGTCTAAAAAAATTTATTCCTCTAACAATCCCCACAGGGCCTATCCTCAACTGCTGTCAAAAGAACCTGATATTAAAGCATGACAGCCATAGGGACAAAGCTCTGGTCAAAAAGTCACACTGTAACCCAATAAGTCTCCTCCCCCACCACCCCTGATTCCTGCTGCTGAGGACCAACCACACCATGCAAAAGGGACTCACATCATAGGTGACCTCCTCCACCTGGTCCTTCTCCATCAGGAAGACTTTGGAGACCTGTTCACAGGGGCCCTGGAGGATGCGGGCGATCAGGGGGTAGTCGGAGTTCTTGAGTTTCTGCTTCTCTGAAAGTGATAGAATCAAGGCATCCTGAGCTAAGCCCAAGAGCTTTTTCACTAGGAATGGTGGCTGACTCAGGAGTCCAAATGGGACAGGCAACTTAGGAGATGCAGCCATACAAGACAGACTGCGTTGGGATGAACTACTCAACATATATGTTGTTAAAAGTAGTCCCCGCCACACACACACACACACACACACACTACCATGCCTCAGACCTTCTGGAAGACGCCACTCAGGAGGAACTGGGCATCTGCCTCCAGAGAAAATTAGAAGTTCATTTTCTAATAGGCAGTTAAGTTTGAGGACCTAGTATTACAGCCCACACGGCATTCCCTGGGGCACCTGCCCTGCAATCCCACCAGGCTTGGGGACAAACAACATTTAGAATTTTAGGAAACATCAACAAAGGAAGAGAGGGTTTTGCTTTGAACTTGCTATTTTGAGTTAACTGAAGGATCTGAAGCGTACTGGGCCCCTCAGACTCACCACCACTGGTATGGACCACGTACAGGGCAAACTCCTCTGCTGAGTTCTCAATCTGAATCAAGAGGGGGGAAGAAAAAGAGTGGAAAACCCAGCCTTGAGCCATTCCCTCTCCCTCCATTCTTTGAAGCCCACTCTAGGCTTCTACAAAGTAAGAACCTTTTGTTCACAACCGAGGAGGACATGCAACAGGCAGGAAACTGTCAATCACGCTAGATAATAGCAGCAGAGCATCCTTCACCCGCAATGAAGGATGTTTCAGATTTCAGAGGTTTTCAGTTTGTGGATTTTGGCAGGAACTTTACCAGCTTAGCTTCCTTTTACAAAAACCTGAGACCCGAGGCGAAAACTGAGTCATGTCATTGCTCGTTAAGTTTCTGAGGTTGGTGCATTTTAGGCTTCAAGCTTTTGGACCGGAATACTTAACACATATCAGAATGGGAAGCCCACACACTTAAACATGTGTTCACTCATACTGTGACATCCCATAACATGTGAGTGAGCACCACCCTCCTACAAATAAAAAAGCCAGAGCACAGACAGGTTAAGGCAACTTGCCTGACTCAGCTGTCTGGGCAGGTGGTGCATAGGGACCCAAACTCAGAGCCTTGCGTCCTAGGTTTCACTGGCTTCCATGAGCAATAAGAATCCTCTAGTCAGTCAGAAGTGAAGTGGGCTACAGAAGCCTGACAACCTGAGCTAGATTCCCTAGGGCCCACACAAAAGTGGAGGGAGGGAATCAGCTCCACAAAGTTGTCACCTGACTTCTGCAAATGCATCGTGACACATGGACCTGAACATACATATCATAGTACATACATACACAAATAATTAACAAAAAATTAAAAGCACATGAATACAAGGGCTGAGGGTGTTTGTTGCTCTGTGTGAGGACTTGGATTTGAGTCCTAGCCCCACAAAAGAACTGAACATATAGATAAAAATAAAATCATTGGAAAAATAAAAAGAATACTAGCTAAGCTCATACTTATAGCCCCAGCTATTCAGGAGGCTAAAGGCATAGGATCTCTTGAGTCCAGGTGTTTGAGGCCAATCTGGGCAATATAGTGAGGTCTCGCCGGGAGATGGTAATGCACGCTTTTAATCCCAGCACTCAGAAGACAGAGGCAGGTGGATCTCAGTGAGTTCGAGGCCAGTCTGGTCTACAGAGTGAGTTCCAGGATAGCCAGGACTGTTACACAGAGAAACCCTGTCTCAAAAAACCAGTATATGAGGTCTCATCTCAAAAAAAGCAAATAAGCAATCCTTGGTGTTTTAATTGCCATCTTGACACAATCTAGAATCACTGGAAAATGAGCCTCAGAGAGGGATATCTAGAGTCTGTTGGTCTGAGGAAGTTATCTTGATGCTAATCGAGGCGGGGGATCTGCTCACTGTGGAGGGCAATGGATCTGGGGCTATAGACGAGTGGGGAAACTTGGCAGGCTCCCCTGCCCCACCTCCCACCCTGACAGTCTGAGGCTCGCAGCCAATGGAGAGAACTTGCCTTAAACTTGTTGAGTAGCAGCTTCAGGACCTGGGGGGTGGTCATGGTGCTGTTGATGCGGACATTGGTGACAGAGCCATAAGCTGGTGTGAAAACTGATGTCTGTCAACAAAGGGGTATGGTTTAGGGCAGGAGTGGGGACAAGGACCAAGTCTCAAAACCAGTGAGTAGGGGGCCCAGGGACAGTATTCGAAATGCGTTGAGGAGAGCCCCAGGCACTCTGGCCAGCATCAGGCATGGATGTAGACAAAGTGGCCTTTAGGGTTTGTCCAGCTCGGACTATGCTTCCCTGGGAAGTTCAGGTCTGAGCTCCAAAGAGCAGGGTTAGAGATGAGACCAGATAAGCAAAACATCCACAGAGACCCTTCCTCTGAGAGACCAGTCTCCCACCATGCACTTGTGCATGAGGCGGTCTCCGGCCACCCTCCCACCATGCACTTGCTTCTGGTGAGATTTAAGCAGCAGAAAGGAAGGAAGGATTAGCTAGCTTGGGGTCCCTGAGCTGAACTGCCCACCTGTAGCCTTGCTCAAAAATAGCCATCAGCTCAGGGGGTCAGAGGGCAGCAGGGCAGAGAGTAAATTGCTATGGTCAGTTTTTCAGGGAGTGCATTGACAGCTTGTCAGAGAACCAGAGAGAGGCAGCAGGTACCAAGCCCTTGTCTTTTCTAGCTGGCGCCAGGACTTAATTGACAGAATACTCTCAGTTCAGCCTATCGGTAGAAGAGCTACAGGCGGCCTGCCTGCCCTGTGACTGAGCCATGGAATCAGAAAAGGAGGGAAACTCAAGTCCAAGGGTAGAAATTAGACAAGTTTGCATCCTGAGCCGATAGGATGGGGAATCTGGGAAGGGGACAATACTAGACTCAGGGAAGACTGTACCTCTCTAAAGATCTCAGCCAATTGGGGATTTAAGGGTCAGTTAAAAGTGATCAGTAGTATAAAAACCCTTGTTTTGTACCAAATGGCCTGCCAGCTTTCTTGCCTTTTCTCTAGCATGGCACTGACTTTGCAAAGTCATGAAATAAACTCTTGTACTTTCTCTATGGAGTCTCTAGTACTCTTATTATGAAGTGGCGATCATTGTTGCTCATATCAGGAGGAAAGCACAGGGTACTGGGTGCTGGGGGAGGCCAGGGGTGGGAGCAGGAATTAACTACACAGATCGACCTGCCAAGACAAGGAGAGGGGTCATGAGATGTGCTCATGGAGTTTTGAAAGCTAAGCCTGCTTCTGAAGCTAAGGCTACTGAAATCTCCTACACCTAGTGGGAACTATTCTGAAGTTAAGGATACTGAAATCTCCCAGACCCACTGGGAACAATTCCTCACCCGAAGTACTGAATATCTCAAGAAGCCAGCAAAGCCCCCATCTCATTCACAACCCTGAGATTGAACTGAAAATGCCTGGCTTCCCTGGGTACCCCACTTCCCCAGGATCACATGGTCATAGCACTGAAGTGGCAGATGTCCAGAAAGCAGCCATGTCCCTGAGGTTTTCCCTCTACCTTGTGGTTGTAGAAATGGCCATTGATAGAGAAGCGATGGCGTCTGATTCGCCGCTGGTCACTGGATGTCCTCACATTGCCACGGCGACGCACCCCAACATCGCTGCGTGTGCGCATCAACTGTGGGGTGTCCTCCTGCACAGGCTTCAGGCCCCTGGAGTCTGAGAAGAAAGAGGGGAGTGGACTGTTTGCTTGAGCCCAATTCCCTTCAAGGCTGACACTGTGGCACCACTGTTTCCCCAGAAACACGTTTTATAAAAATGATTTCCTGCTGGAGGAGACACAACACGTAATTTACTGAGGAGTTAACAGAGCACAGGTTCCAAGCACAGGCTTCAGAGCCGGCCCCCCAGGCTCAGATCCCAGCTCTATCCCCACCATGTTTCCCTGGCCTCTCATGCCTCGGTTTTCTGGAGGGGTAATAAGAGCCTCTGCACCTGACTCAGGCCAAGCCTGATGCAAGGGCATGCAGGTTGCTGCAAACAAGCTGCCGCAGGGCACAGTCAGGGGGAACCTTGAGGGTCTGACACTGAGTTGAAATCAGCCAGTCATAAAAGGATGTGTACTTCATGAGTCAGCTCACATGAGGTACTCAGAGCAGACAAAGTCACACAGACAGGAAGTCAAATGGTAGATGCCGTTGGTGAGGGGACTGAGGGACTGGGGCTACTGACAAAAGCTGTCACTTGTCTAGAGAGAGGATGAGAAGAAGCCATAACCACTCCAGGAGGTGATAGCAGGCCATCTGCTTGGATCCGTGTGAATCTGCATGCATTTGCTTGTTCTATCAGGAAGGATGCTGCAGGCTGCTTTAAGGAAGGGAAACTAAAGAGGAGGAGGAGGGAGAGTTTAAATTTTTTCCTTTTAACTTTTTTTTTAAAAAAAAAAGATAATGATTCATGTGGGTTTTATATAGTTATACAAAAAAGCCACAGGTTAAAACACAGCTGTTGTCACCCAAATGGCCTCTAGCTGGAGCTCACATACCTGTGGGGCTGGGTGTCTCGCTGGTGCCAGCGGGCGCATCCACTTCTGAAATCTGAACGGTGGGCATGGTGAGGGGCTTCAGGGTGGTGCTGAAGGTGGCAAACACACAGAACAGATTTGTTTAGCCCCTGAGAGGACATGTCCCAATTTCACGGCCCCCTTCCTGCAATGGGAGATGTCGCATGCCATGCAGGAGGGCATTAGCACACATCAGACAAGCAAGAGACAGGCAGGCTGTGCTGGGTATCCAGGGGGCTTGGTCCAGACCCCATTTTAAGTGCTGGATGGGGGCAAGGAACTTGGGAGAAAGATGTCGGGCCCCACCACTGTAGCAGCACAAGCCCCCAATATGTCAGGCCCAGAACAAAGCCTGTGTGTGGCCTGTATGGAGTCTCAATGCACGCGTGGGGGTCTAGAACTCATTTTCTCCGGATTCCAGGCTGGGTTTCTTTCTGTTGGAAGAATATCTCAGAAAGTGCCTCTGGCATCTATGGCTCACGAGTGATGAATGCTCTCAGGGCTGCAAGCTGGAGAAGAGACCACAACAGGTCACCTGAGCTGAGATCCGGGTTTGCCGTGGTGACTGGGAGCCCCAAAGAAAAGTGGAGGCAGCTCAGAAAAACACATCCAAACCCAGCAGGGGGTTTGATCTAAAGAGAGGGTCCTGTTTGACACCAAGGACCAAGGTGAGAAGAGCAGGGGCTTCCTAAGGCCTGTGTTCCTATGATGATGGTGTTAAGGAAGAAAAGTAAAATTGAGAAGCTGCAAGAATTTGTCCTCAGAGCTGTCTAAGTTTCAGCCTGCGCCCTTTAGAGCATGGCAGGCACTTGGCCCAGGTGGCACCCCTCTCTCTGGGGTCAGGAGCAGAAACTGGCGCTAGCATCTCACACACAGTCCCGTCGGTGACATTTCAGTTATGCTGGCATCTGGGACACACTTCTGAAAGTCCTGAAAACATTTACCGGCTTCAAGAACCAGCTTGTTGTCATGGGGAATGGAGAAAAAACCAAGAGTGCAGACTGAAGGATCCCTGGGCAGCTCCAACTCAGGGCATCTTGGGGAAATGGGATTTGTAAAGCCATCTCACTCGAAGAACAAATGTAACAATCTAGAGGTCAGGGCTGAGCAGCGAGGGTCAGGTCCACTTGAACCGAAGCGCCTCAAAAGTGCCGAAAGCAAACCCAAAAGCCCTGACCAGGCTTCTCTATGCCCAGTGGGCGGAGCGACAACTTCCCTCCTTCAATTCTCTTGGGAAGAGCCAAGGTGGTTGGAGGGTTTGGCCGTTCTGTAGATATTTCTCAACTAAGGAGAATGATACACTTGGCTGTGGAATGTAACAATGTTTCAGGCAGCCAGCAGAGAGGGAGGGCTCAGTTCCCCTTTAAAGCAGAAAGCACGTCACTGTGGTTTTGGCCCAGCAGCCATCCCCACTCCACCCAGGCTCTGGCCTGAACGCCACCCACCTCAGCAAGTTTCAAGGGGAACAAGGCTAGCCACTTGATCTTAAAACTGAAGTCCCAGAGAGAACAAAACATCTTCCTGGTGCTGGTAACCAGTTGCTCATTTGGCCACCAGAGGTGGGAGATCACCGACCTTGCAGTGAGGACCAACAGGGGACCCCCTAGACTACTGCCTGTGTGCTATGACCTGGTCCAGGTGTACAGGAGACCCCTGGCTGACCTCACTTGGCTGCCTCAGACAGAACATTCCTTTTCTTCTATTGGTCAGCAGGTTCAAATCCTAGATGTCCCTGGAGCAGGCCCATTCCAGCTGGGAGGATGTGTGTGGGTTGGCGCCCTCTCAGAAGCCTATAAACTTGGATCAGTGAGACTAAGAACTCTGGAGAGTCCAGGGCTCTCCTGGAGGAAGGACCCGTTGCCACCCGTTCCTCAGCGCTTCCCCTTGCTGACTCAGAACCACTCCTCCTCTCTGTCTGTGGAGTCAGGTCAGAGGCCCCTTTCTCCCCATCCCAAACCCACGGCAGACAGCAGGGGGGGTTCTAGGAACTGGACCAGGAGCCTCAGCTTCCTTCACTCACCCCTGTGCGCCCAGGTTACAGCCAGAGTGCCAGGAGGAGGAGGATGGAGGCGGGCGGATGCGTTCGTGGTCATCCTGCATCTGGAGTCGAATGGGCCTGCGCAGCCCCCAGGAGATGTTCAGCAGCCCTTCCACAATGAACTCATCTTCCTCCTGCCGTGAAACAACCAGGGTGCTGAGCCCAGAGTGGATCCATGGGATGTGAGTGGTGTGCAAATCCTAGCTCTCTGCAGCTGACCTCAAAGGTCAGAAGCACAAAAGTTTCGTGAAGGGACTGAGCTGGGCAAAGGCAGCATGTGGAAGATTCCCCAGCAACGTGTTCGCAAAACCCTGTGTCTCTGAACTTAGATACACATGTGCAATTCATCAAACCCTTTTATTGTCTTTAACCTAGAAATCAGAATACAGTGGCCACCAGGTGTGATAGCTCATACCTCTGGTACCAGTACTGAGGAAGCTGAGGCAGGAGGATTGCCATCAGTTCCAGGTCAGTATGAACTACAGAATGAGCACCTAACTAAAAAAGACAAGGAAGGAAGGAATAGAGAGAGGAAAAACAAAACAAAGATGGAAGGAAGGAAGAAGGGAGAGAGGGTCAGGATCTTAAAATAACAGAGACTGGCCTTACTAATTAGAAGCAAGAACAAAACCCTTGAGCCGGCTGTTCCCCTTGTGTTTAGCAATCGGACCTGACTTGGGTAATGGGGACTCAGCGCTTTCCCCAAGTTTACTTACAGAACATGCTCCTGGAGCAGAACTGTTGCCTTAAAAGGTGTCAAGTGTTCACCAGCTGCCAGGCTGATCTGAATATTTCTTAAAGCAAAACTCCCCTGTGTTTGTCATAGTCTAACATACCCCGACACTTCCCAAGAGGAGTTCCAGTTATACTCAAAGGTTGTTGACTAACAAGAAGTCCAATGTAAAAGCTCCCTAAGTGCAGCCCCCCCAATCCTATTGAGGCCGTGAGATCTCAGAGAGGAGCTGCAGAGTCTTTCTGCTTTGATTACAGGATGTTCCCACAGGCTATAGTCTAAATGTTTGGGTCATTGCTGGTGGGAACCTTAGGAAGGAGGTCTAACTGGAGGCAATGGGTCACTGAAGTAACTTCCTGTATGTCTCCACTCCCTACCTGCCATGAGGTGAAGAAATTCTCCTACCACATGTTCCCACCACCAGCATGTTCTACCTGGGCACATGAAACCACGTGTAGACCACGCCCACTGAAAATGTGAGCGCGAATAAAAATCCTCTCTCTTTTTTAAGTCATCTGCCAGGCTGTGCATTCACAGCTGCACAAAGTAACCCCAGGATAGAAGCAGGCCAGCCACGCTCAATCCATGCTCACGGCCCAGCTGCCAGTTAGCCCCCTACGAGGGTCAGGCTTCTTTTCTCCCTTCTGAACCCAAGCTTTCATGAGTGTCAGAACGGGGCCATGCACACCTTCACAACATCTGTTCGGTGATCAACCTGAGCCAAAGGATCGTCCTCGTTGGGAGGGCGAGACAAAACAAGATGGCAGAGGAATGCGACAACATTAGGGCAGCTGGCGTTCTTAGGGGAAAGGGCTTTATGTAAGCAGGGCTGTTTATACGGTTTCCAGCTGGCCAGGACTGGCATCGCGCCTTTATTTTGCCTAATAGCAGAGTGGAATTTAACCCACACTAGGACTCGAAGTGAAGTTCTTTAAGAGACAGGGAAAGGCCACTGCACTTTGTATTCTGTTCCCCAGCAGCTTCCCTTAGTGGCTGAAAGTCACCGTGTGCTTTTTCTGTGTGTGAACTAAACCACTAGGTACCGATCACTTGAAAATGTGTTCTAATCAGCCAAGTGCAATTGAGCACAAGTCATTCTAACCAGCTCCTTTACAGTCTATAGAGACAGATATGAAATAAAGTAAAAGAATGACACCACTGGCATCCTAAGTCCTGGTGGGGTCATTTGCCATGCAGGAGGGACACCTTACCTCTCGGTGTCGGAGCTGCAAGTTCTGGCCTTCATAGTACAAGTTGTAGGTCTTCAGATGGAGGAGAAGTTCGTTCCTTGGGGGAGAATTACATTACCAGCTGAAGCCATCACAATGCAGCCATTCCCTCTCTTGCTTACCCCCAACTGGCCTCAGTGGTCCTTTGAGTCTTTGTACACATGGGTGTGCACACACACAAACACATACATGTACACACATGCATGGGGAGTTCTGCACCAACCACCGCATTGACACCTTTCCCCATAACCAAGGTCACGATAAACATTAGGAAGCAGCTTGGAACCTCATGGCAGCCTGTAGACAAAGATCAGCATCTCCAGCATTCTGCCCCAACCCACAGGCAAGCAGGTATAAGTCACAGACTCAGAGACAAATGCCCTTTCCAGGCCAGCAGGAGTTCTCCTGCTTCTTGGACCTTTCTTCTCTACTGCTTGCTGTGAGTGAGGACAGGGTGACTGTTATTGGCTTTCACAAAGCTCTGAGACATTCAGAACTTTTAGGAAGTTGACAGGGATTACTTAGATGGTAGGAGGCTCAGCTTAAAGCACTGGAGAAACCAAGACTGTGGATCTATTTTCTTCAATGGAAGGAATTGAACAATGCTTAGTCACAGGAACAACAGAGTGAAAAGTGGGCAATCAACCCGGTGATTCTTTGCTCTTCTATTAGGAGCCTGTCTCCACCTGAATCCTCCAATATCCTGAGCATTGTTTAGATCATGATCCTGCCGTGAACAGAGCACATCCCTATGACAGAGGACCCATGTACTTGGCATCCTCCACCAATAGAATCTATCCTGATGCTTATCACAGATCCTTCTCTAGGCCCTGAGCTCTGTTTATCAAGCAAGAGAATCCATTCTTCTTGTAAAGATCACAGGTCACAAGTTCTACTATGTTTAAATGTGTAAGGAAAGTAAACCACGGGCTCAGTCCCTGGAGGGCTTGACCCAGTGCCCACAAAGATGGCACCGTCCTGAGTTCCATTCTCCACCCTCCCACGGATCATTCCACTGCAGGCCATGAGGTTTGCAAGGGGTGAGGAAGTGCTTGTCTCTGACACTGAGGTTCATTGACAAACCCCTGCTATGTTTAGCAAATTCCCATCAACAGAACAGATAAATAAAGGAAGTTATCGTCACGCAATGGAGCAACACAGCAATGAATACATGAAAGTACCACATACTACACAGATGAAGCTCCTGTGTCTCACATTAAGTGGAAGAAGCCAGACCCCTTAGAGAGCCGTGAACAGACATGGGCCCGAGGAGCCTTTGGGACCCTGGCAATCTTCTCCTGATACACATGCCTGCTGTTTATCACTCTGTGAGGGACACCCGGCGACAGCTTGGGAGGCTGCCTACCTTGTGTGCCACCTGCTTCTCAGTCCTTCTAAATCCAGCAGGCCAGTAGGAAGATTTTAGATCCCAATAGAGATTGTGGACACCAGTGGAAGTCAAACCCACTGGAGAGTCCTTGAGACTCAAGACAAGTTAAAAGCTCAGTGAAGGAGTCATTCTAAGCAAGCTGGACTGAGTTAAAGAAAAATGTGACCCCACAAAACCCCAACCAAAGGCTCGCTGTGCTATTTAAAATTCCTGCTCACTAGAAGTCTCCAGGGAAACCCTTTGGTGAAGATTCGAGAATGTTCTGGACCTCATATAACAGGCAGCTCTACATGGCCAAGTGTAGTGTCTACAACAATTTAGTGTCTGATAAGCTAAATAGTTTTTAAACGTGGGGAGCATCCAAGAGGGAAAATCCCTGTGCTGGTCACGAAGACATATGGTCAAACTTGCAGTGGGACAGGCTGGAGGCACAGCTTAGTGTGCCTCTTTCATACCTGAGGCCCTGGGTTGATCTCAAGGGGATTGGAATCAATGTCTACTCAACCTCTGGTGTTTTATCAACAAAGCCTGTTCTATAGACATTAACGTACAGGAAGCCATGGACCAGTCCCTTCTCCTTTTTCCTCCCTCATAGTATGGAACAAACTGGGCTTGGGGTTGCCAGGCAAGTGTAGCAAGAGCTACATGCCCAGCTCCTTTTTCTCTTTAATTTTGAGAGGGGATTTTACTAAGTTGCCCTGACTGCCTTTGAACTCAGCACAGCCCAGGCTAGCTTTGAACCAGCAATCCTCCTGTCTTAGCCTCCCAAATTGCTGGGACTGAAGGTGTGTGTCACCAAGCCCCACCAACGCTGCCTTGTCTTTCCCTAGGCAACACCACAGCAGGGGCAATGAGCCGCATCTGTGTCCATTTATGGCAGCTGTGGCAAAATGCTATAGACCGGGGAGCCTCAAAACAATAGGATTTCATCTCTCAGTTGAGGCTGAGGAAGTCAAGACGAGGCTACAGCTGATTTAGCATTTAGCAAGGGCTGGTCCTTCATGTCTCCTCCCTGCTTCCACCCATGGCGGAAGGATACACCACCACCTTCCGGCTTTTCTAAGTCCACTCATTTCACAGGTGAGGTTTCCACTCCAACAGAAGTTCACATCTCACCCCATCACCACAGACTTCAGACTTCACAGGGAATTTGGGGGTACACACACTCGGAGCCTAGCAAGCAGCCATCAGCCAATCCCTCTCTCTCTGGAAGTCTTATTTAAGTTACCAAAGGTGCTGGGTCCTACTAGCCCTTTACTGGTCAGGCCAGGTTGACTGGTTCACTGGGGGCATGTTTTCATCTGCAGCGGCTGGTTATCTCTCCCACCACTCTCACTAGTCCACGTTTAGCTGCTTTTCTGCTCACACAGTTGAAACTCCTCTCCCGGTGGCTTCCCACTACCCACAGAGCCCTAGCACGGGCTGAGCAATGCTGTGAGACATCTTACTTGGACATGTATTTATCTTGTCCGCACGGGACCAGGGCAGTTTGGTGAGTGTAGTCCATCCTTCCCTTCTCGTCTCATCAGAAGGAGAGGCCTGTAATTGAAAGGAGAAGTCAGAGTTTAGAGCCAGGCTATGACCTTGGCAGATCCAGCAGGAGACAGAAGGAGTCAAAATCAGCCGGAATGGCTCCTCTTCTCCCAGATCCACAGCCGGAGCAGCCTAGAGTAAGCAGAGCTGATGAGATGCCATACTGGCCCTGTACCCTCACACCCTAGAAAAAACACCACAAGATAGAGCAGGACTTCTTCCCCAGCCAAGGAAAATATGGAAAACAAAGATGGTCCAAGGATAGCCAAGGAGTCTTCTTTCTAAAGGACATCTGCCCCACAGACCAGAATCTCATCTGGCAGGGACCTCCCAAAGTCTACAGAAGTTGACCGAGGGCAGGAAACCACCTGAAATGTCCAAATAAGCCATGCCCAGCGGTGCAGCAGAGGTCTGTGAGCACCCCTGGAGTGCAGAGTGCAAAGATGATTCATTGCTTGGGAAAACAAGTAATGGATTAGGAAACCCGGTCTCGTTTGTTTCATGTCACAGAAATACATGCATGTCTACACAGCCCAGGCATACGAAACCACATATTCAAATCTGGTACATGATAGGCCAGTCTTTACCCATGACACGTGCAGCTGTGGGTCTAGCCTTCACCCACTGACATGTGCAGCTAGACTGTGCTCTGGTTTGGGTCTAGCCTTCACCCACTAACATGTGCAGCTGAATTATGCTCTGTTGTGGGTCTGCCATCCGCATTAGATGATGCTTGCAAGCCTCCCTTCCCTCTTCCTGCTCAAAACCGGTAGCACTGCCCCAGCCATGACTATCACAAAGGTGTCTAACACTGAGCATGGTGGCACATGTCTGCAATCCCAGCACTTGGGAGACTGAAGCAGGAGGGTCACAAGTTTGAGGCCAGCCCAGGCTACATAGCAAGTTCCAGACAAGCTTAGACTACAGTGAAACATGCTCAGACAGTGGAAGCCCATCCTCACCACTCTACTGTACTTACTCTGGCAGGTGCCTGTTCTGCTTCCTGCCAGTTACCAACCCCTGGCACTACAGGCACCAGGCATCTCCCCCAACATACTTTAGCATGTCTGTCATTAAACAGAACTCACTGTGTTTGTGGAACCAGAAGGGGCCTGCCCTGATCATACCTTGAATGGGACTCCAAGGGAACTGAGCCAGACCTCTGACCCGCAGAACTGTCAGACAATAAAACTGCGTTGTTTTAAGGCCCTGAATTTGGGTGATTTGTTCCAGCAACTATGAGAAATGAACAAAAGGTTTCCTCGACAGAGTGAGACTCATAGCCCATCTGTGTACTCAGCGGTGGGACCCTAAGCACACAGTGGGGTCTAAGTTCTAAAAACTTGTGTTTTTTCAAAAACCCATCAAAATCTGACTACAAAAACTGAGTATATACTGTAGAGAAAGAAAAAAATAAGGCGGGTAGACTGTTTTAAAAGCTTTTCTTTCCTTCTGAAGTGGCAGTTACTCTTACCTAGCAAATATCCCAAAAGGCCCCTTCTTGCGCCCTTGTAGGTTTTCACACTCCATGAGCATTGGCCGTGTGTCTAGCTGTGCAAAGCAAACAGTTCCCTGCTCTCAGTTTGCAGGGCGGGTAGACAGAAGGAGTAAACAGTTCTGGGGGTGGGAGGCAGGACCATGGTGGCCCACAGGAAGGACACGGCATCTGAGTTTAGGTTGGGTCCTGGGGACCAGCTGGATTCAGTGACCCCCCCACACTAAGGTGTCAGTGGCAAGAGGGTGATGCCAACAGTACAGGGTTGATGTATCCAGGCAGAGGCACACCTGTTGCAGAATACTTGTTTAAGACAAGTTACATTTGTTTATGCTGTGGAACATTTGTTTAATGATGCAAAGATATGTTGTGTTTTAAAATTTTTATTTATTTTTTACATACCAATCCCAGTTCCCCCTCCCTCCTCTCCTCCTGCTTCCTCTCCCTTCCCTCCATCCACTCCTCAGAGAAGGTGAAACCTACCCTGGGAAGTCAACTAAGTTTGCTATATCAACTATGTTGTGTTCTTTTATGTTGCATTTGTTTAACTCTGTAAAGTTGTGCTACTTTGCCTGTCTAAAATACCTGATTGGTATAATAAAAAGCTGAACATCCAATAGGAAGGCAGGAGAAAGGGTAGGTGGTGTTGGCAGGCAGAGAGAATAAATAGGAGGAGAATTCTGGGAAGAGACGGAGGATCAAAAAAGGAAGAAGGGGAGGATGCCAGAAACCAGTCACCCAACCACACAGTCAGATATGCAATAAGAAGGAAAGAAAAGATATACAGAAATAGAGAAAGGTAAAAGCAAAAGATAGATGGATAATTTAAGTTACGAAAAGCTGGCAAGAAACAAGCCAATCTAAGACTGGGCATTCATAAGAAAGAATAAGACTCCATGTGTATTTATTTGGAAGCTGGGTGGCAGGCCCCCCAAAGAGCCAAAGAATAAAAAACAACCAACAACACACACCCTTTGTACAAGATGGGAGTGTGAGCCTCTAAGTCAGAACAGATAATGTCATGAGAATGGAGAGGGTTAGGGCAAGCTTCCAGGCAGCCCAGCCAAGAGAGTGGAAAGAGGGAGAGGAGCCCCTAGAGGACGGAGGGGAAACAAGAGATGCGGTGTGCTGTGTGCTGAAAGCCGTTAGAACAGGGTATCCAAGACAGAGGTGGTAGTGGAGCCAGGAGCTGGTGGTGAAGCCCAGGGAATGGATAGACACTTGGAGAATGACTGGAACTACATGAAAGTCGTAGGGGACTTTGGTCAGAGTCATTCTATAGGTAGGTTTCAATGACAATCAGATTAATGGTAAAGAATTGTTGGGGACTGTGGACCTCCGGACCCTGAATTTCCTGTGACCCCCTGCCTGTCAGAGTAAACAACTTGTTTTCCTATGCTTGCAGCTGCTCTGAGCAAACTACTTGTTTTGCAGCTGCTCTGAGCACGAGACCCTCAGGAGTTCCTGATGGCAGGGGAGTGGTTTCTGGTGGGCTTGCAGCTGAGAGTTAGGGCATGGCGGAAACCCTATATAAGCTGCCCTGGAACATAATAAAGAGGGCATTCTTGGGGCATACTTGGCTGGCTGGCTCTGTGTGTGTGTGTGTGTGTGTGTGTGTGTGTGTGTGTGTGTGTGTGTGTGTGTTTCAATCTCCATGCCCTTGCCCGACTCGCGAACCGTTCTGCAGCTACGTAGCACATAGAGCAGGCATTGCACTACAAAGAATGAGACTGGCCACTAGCGATTTTCTCACCTCAAACACAGGAGAAGTGCTACTACAGTCTTTTCTTTGCCTAATTCCTCTCTTCCTTCCATTATTGTTCTTCTAAAAACCCTTATCCCCTCTATCTAGTACCATTCGTCCATCCTCCATTCTATGTATCCTCCCAACCACCCATCATCCTCCCACCCATCCTTCCATCCTTCCTTCCTATCTGTCTATCTATCCCCATCCATCTATCCATTCATCTATCTATTCATCTGTCCCCCCATCCATCCATCAATCCATCATCTTACCCATCTTTCATCCATCCTCCCCATCCCTCCTCCCATCCATATGGCCATCTATTCATTATCATCTTCTCATCCATCCCTCTTCCCATTTACCCATCCTCTCATCTGTCCATCTATCGCCCATCTATCCACCATCCATATACCAAGCCTCATATCATTTTCACCCATAATCTCCAACCCTTATCTTCTTCAGAATTATTTAACTAGCCTCAAACTCACCAAGTGTATTTTCTGCAAAGCTGTCTTTGTTCACTGCCTCACTCATAACCTATAATTTAGTAATTTTGTTTTGCATCTGAAAGCAATCTACCCTGCTCTTTAGACAGTTCCTTTTCGATACCACATCCTCTTAAACCTCCTGGGAATACCAATTAGAGAATAGGAGCCGTCTGCGTAGTTATTAAAATCTACTTGATACTACAGGCAAAATAGGCAGATCAACAAGACAATGCACATCCAGAATTAGACCCAAATATATCTGGAAACACAGAATGTGAGCAGCGTCTCCACATAACAGAGAAAAGACATACTAGCCAAAAATGTCACTAATGGGCCAGCTGGCCTTGGGACAGGGAGGATGCAGAGATGGGAAATGAATTCTCTTTTATGCCTTCCACCAAAAGATTATAGATGCACTGAAGTTTCAATATTAAAAAATAAAATGGTAAAAGAATTTGACATGTGCGTGTTAAACTAGATATGAGAAAAAGAAACCTTTCCCAGTCAAGACTCAGAATCCAGAAACATAATACTTTAAAAAAAAATTTTTTAAACTTCTGTTTAGAAAAAAAATAAGCCCTTGAAACTCAAAAGGCAAATGGGGGAAATAGTCACAATGCATGTGACAAAGAGTTAATGTCCTTAATATATAAAGACCTTTATATCAATTCAAGTTATTAACAAGTCTTTGAAAATTTTTCCACCTTTCTTGTGACCATTTTTACTTGTCAGATTAATAGAATCAAGTCATCTGGCAGCCCCAGTTATAGAAATTCCTCAGCACCTCTTTCCAGCCACAGGGCAATCTTCCCACGGGCACAGCCAGAAATGGTTTACTATTGTATCTGCATAAGATGTCTGCCCTATAGACTCACATTAAGCTACCCTGTTTTCTCTGGCCTGCTTTCTCCTTACATTTTTCCCCTTATTTTTACACTTCTTGGAGTGTAAGGAGAATACGTCCATAGGCTACCATGTTGTCGAACTGACATGGCAAATAGTTGCAGGTGGGTTGCAGGACCCTCCATCTCCTTCCCGTGTTTCCATGATCTGCGTCTCTCTTCACAGACTTTCCAACCATCCCTACAGAGCTCTGACCCCTCCCAACCAGCTGGAAAAATGAAGCTAAGTTCACACACAATTCAGGGCAAGCCCCAGAGGATCGTAACAGTGGGTTGGAAATTTAGAATTAAGTTCCTCACAGGAGGAGGGTCAAAGGAAGATGGTTGGTGGAGTTGGAATGTGGGTTCAATTGGAGACTTCCTCCAAGGGTGACCCACAGCTTCTTTGCCCTTGAAAGAGGAACATGGCAGCTGCTGGTTGTAATCCTCCTGCTTTCCCTGTTATTATCTAGAATTTGTAGGTTGCTGTACTCTAAATGCCTTGGAAGAATCATTTACGAGCATCATGTCCCACAATGCCTTGGGATCAAACTGGTGGTTGCCATGTCTTTGTAGAAAAACAGGAAGAAAGGAACCAGAGGCCACATCAGCTGGCATCCTGAACACACGGCAGAAACTCCCTCTGATTTATCACACTGAGAAAAGAGGAAAGAGAGGGAAGGAGAAAGAAGAGAGACAGAAGAAAGGAGATAAAGAGGAGAAGGGGACAAGAAAGAAGGGGCAAGCAGGGTGTAGAGGTGCATGCCTTTAATTCCAGCACAGGGGTGGCAGAGGCAGGAATCTCTGTGAGTTCAAGGCCAGCCTGGTCTATGTAGAGAGTTCCAGGTCAGCTAGGCTTCACAGAGAGACCCTGTCAAAGAAGAAGGAGGAGGAGGAGGAGGAGGAGGAGGAGGAGGAGAAGAAGAAAGAGAGAAAGAGAGGAAAGAGGGGAAGGGTGTGCACACACACGCACACACGCACACACGCACACACACGCACACACACAGAAATTTCACCCAATTACTAACATGAAGCTGCTCCTTGGCACTCTAAACCTTTACCTCTACTGACCTTCTGTGAACAGGGATGTCACCCACATGGGACTTCTAAGCCAGTGCATTAGAAACTAAGGTAAAGGCTGAAATGTCCCCTAAATACAGAGCATGTCTGCTAAGACATTTAGAAATGTTACTACTGTTGGACAGGCCACCCAGGCCCCACAATGAACTCATGATGAGAGTATCAACAAGTCAGATTTCCCTTGTACCAGCTTCATATGTTAGCAAGCTCGCCCAAACTTTCCTTACCTTCTGAACTAATCCAACCACCTCGGGCCAGGGCAGTGCTGGAGGAACAGGCACTCACCCTCAGCTTGCTCTTCCTTACAATACTTAATAGCTGTGACACAGAAGCCACTTGTTGAGGCCTTCTTCACCCTCCCAGGCCAGCTGCACCCATCCTGAGCCCTCCCCTACCCCGGTTCCCAGGAATGATCACCCTTGCAATGCAGAGCCTGGGCTCAACTGCAGCTGGGCGGAAAACCTGCTCTCAGGGTGAGGGATTCCCCAGGAGCAGAGCCCAGTCTCAGAGGACAACTCTTGCACCTGCGGTCTCTCGAAGATGCTGACCAGGAGAGAGCTAAGGAGCGATGCTGATTCCCTTGGAGGCAAGTGGTTTCCTGCTCCCATGGGGCCCTGGGGTTGCCCAGTGACACCAGTGTTATCACTAGCCAAAAGGCCCTGCCCCCTCCAGGGAGGAAGAGTGACCTTACAGGTTAAGACATACATGGGCAATACACTTATCATGTAATAGTGAGAAGGGTCCAGGTGGTACCAGCAGCATCCACCACACCCTGGCAGGCACTAGAAACAGCTTTGTCTAAAAAGTGTGCACTCTTTGCTTGAGGTCGTTAAGTAACTAGATACTGTAGAAACGCTGGCATGTCTGCCTTCGTTGTGTTTGGGTCGAACTCTCTCTAGACTCTGCACAAGCCTGCTAGTCACTCAAGGAGTGTCTTACTACCTAATTCAGCCCTTGACAAAGCTAAAGGCACAGAAATAAGTCATTGGCCGAAACCTGCAGTCACTGTGGATTCTAGGAATAGTAAAAAGCGTCACAGGATGGGAGATGTGTCCTAAAGCAGCCACCCTGATCCTCTCAAGTCATGACCACCACAAGGGCCAGAACCTAGACAGTGGCAACCTCACAGCAGACTACTTGATTTTCCAGACTTTTGCCATTACAGGTCTCTTTAAGCAGCATAGTGGGGTGATGACTGAGCCCAGCCAGTTATGGCTGCAGAGCCAGGTTTTTGCCCTGAAACTCTGGTTACATTACCAACCCATGTCTGGAATTAAATACTCCCGGTTTGGCCATGGTAAAACACTGCCCATCCAAGGCAGGCCTGGTACTCTGAGCAGCCAGGTGGTAAGATGGGGACAGACCTGCCAGTGATGGATGGCATTATCACTGACCTTCCAAGAAGTCTCCATCTTCCTTTCCACAAGCCTGGCACACAGGCATTTCCAGCCTCTCACACCAGGCTCCACAGAATCAGTGAGAGGCTGCTCAAGCCTGAGAAACTCACAGACCCAGTTTCCCACGAGAAGAGCAAAGGCCAGGCCTAAAGAAGTCCCTGGAGCTGAGAAAGGTCACAGCTCCCTCCAAAGACAGTGGGATCCCTCTCTTCCTAGTCTGTTTCCTTCTGACGCTGGCGCCCTTACTCCCTGTGGTCAGGGGGCCCAGAGGTTGGCTCTGGCTCTGTCCCAGCCCTGAGAGACTATCTCTCCTGCTTGTCCACTGGAAAGGCCCAGGGGAGAAAAGCAAGTCCAGACAGAGGGCAGGACCCTGGCGGGACAGCCCACATGGAAGCAGATGGAGAGTACCCTTTGTGGGCTGTTTTCCTCTCCTAGCTTGTCTTCCTGGATGTTAGCAGCAACCAGGCCCTGCCTTACCACCACCTCAGCTACCATGAAAGGACTCAGTGCACAGCACCCATGGGTCAGGGAACAGGACAGGAGGGGGAGTGTTTCAAAAAAAACACGATGTTCAGGCCACAACGAAAACCAATGATTAGCAGCGTCTTTGGGAGTCTCTCCAGGCCAGGCCAGCATAGATCCGGGGAAGAGCCACTGTGAAATCTGATAAAGTGCTGTGTAGACCCAGGACAACAGCAAATGTATTTCAAACAAGAAGGAGCAGTGCTGTCTAAAAAAGAACTGAGCTGGTATTTAGCATCCCTCCCTGTGACTTCTGCTTCCAAAGAGAGAGGAGATGACAGGCAATCTCTAGGGATCATGCAGGCACGGAGCTGGTGCAAACACCTCTTCTTGCAAACTAGAAGGGAGGAAGTCTGCCCCAGGCTCTTGTCTGATGCAAAGGAAATGCTTGCTAGAGGCCCCAGCTTCCCCTTTGGGGGCTGGTCTTTACCCCTCCTCTGCCCCCAGCCCTCTCTAAGAGCATTCGCACAGTGCTTCATACTACAGAACTAAAGACCAACTAGTCAGGCCACTTGAGACAATCAGCTTTGCGGAGGAGCCGGAACAGAGAGAGGAGATGGTGACAAGTCCTTTGTGTTTCCGTCCCCTGCTAACAGGGCAGAAAGAAGGGCTGCTGGCAAACAGGAAGCCCCAGCCCCACTGCACCACTCAAGGAAGGAGACTTGAGCTGTGGGCTGAGGCCCTGCCAAGATCTACAGATGTCAAGGGATTCCACACAGTGGCTACCAACTCTGTAGGAGCAAATTCAGGTTCACCTCTGTCTAAATGCCTCGATCAGTGAAGGGCCCACTTCCTGGCCAGGCTGTGTCCTTTCTGAGACTTGTTTATTCTCCATCCTTCCTCAGATGAGTTCCATCCTTTGCACACGGCACCTGAGCGCCCTGGCAGCACACAGCGCCACAGGGAGGGCTGGAGCTGAGCTTTACTCTTTTCACTCTTTAAACATTTTAGAAAGTGCTTCATTAGGAGAGAGCACCTTGAGACCTTGGCGGTCATGATTAGACCTTGAGGTGGGTACACACTGGGAAGACCACTATTATCTTCTGGCCACATCTGGTCCACATCTGGCCACTGGAAGCCTTAGCAATGCTAGGAGAGACAGATGGGGAAGCAGGAGAGTAAGTCACCAAGGACAGCATGGGGGTGTGAGAATGGGGGAGGTGGGAGACAACGCAAGATTCTGACTATGAGGAAAACGCATTGACCCCACACACCACAAAAGCAGCAGCACCAGAGAAGAGATGGAAGGTGCAAGGTTAGAAGACTGTCTCGGGTCACACAGAGTCCAGACTTCCTGGTGCAGGGCCTAGCTGAAACGGTCTTGGCAAGTGAGGCAGGGCAGGCTGGGTCCGGCACGAGTCAACAGAGGTTGGGAGTCTTGGGGTAAGGGGAGTGGTCCAGCAAACAGACTGGAGGAAAGGCAGACCCATAAGAGCCAAGCCCAGGGCAGAGTATAGAGATCCTTGTCCAGGACCTCGGGCCTGGTTATCACAGTCATGGACCCTCAATCATAGCAACTGTCCAGAGAACAAACCACTTTTCTCCATCACAAACCCCACAATCTGTCCCTCACCTCACTCCTACCCTCAGAAATAATCCTCCACTACTAGCAAAGGCATGGGTCCCATCCAAGCCACCTCACTCCCCTGGGCCTCTGGGCAGATGCAGAACTGAGCTACCACAGGGGGCTGGGCTGGGATTCCCCTACCAGTGAGGACTGCAAAGACCAGCTCCATCCACATTACCCGGGCCTCTGACTCAGGCCCTGCACATTCAGGTCTGAATTTCCCCAGCCCAGCTACTGCAGAAGATCTCAGGAAGTGACTCGGAGGCAACAGCCCCAAGCACCTGCTTCCTGCTCCACACCCGCTGGGGCTGGCCGAGCTAGTGACCGGAGCCACCCTGAGACACCTAGACAGTCGGGCTGGCCAGGAGAGCAGCCTGTTTACAGAGGGACATCCCTTGGACATCCGAAAGGATTTGTCCTTCTCAGTGGATGTTTATAGAAGGAAACTCAGAGGCCCTTCATTTCTTAGGAGGAAACAAAGGCCACGGTGCATACTAAAAAAAGGCACAGAAGGAAGTAAAAACTCTGTACGGGTTTAGGTGTTTAAGAGAGGGTGTGTGTAAAGACAGACATGGCAGTGTGAGTGTGTGGAGTGTTATGGGGTGTGGAATGAGGGTAAGGGAGCTGTGTGTGGTGTGTATGTATGGGTGTATGCATGGGAGGGGTCTAGGGTACTATGTGTCAGTGTTTTTCCTTGCCACACCACATTCAATACAGAAGCCTGTAACAAAGGGATTTCTCCCACCAGCAAGTAGCAATCAGTTCTGGACATCTAGAGCCCCCTAAACCAGTTAAGTTCTGACATTAGCTATCTTGGAGGCAGCATCAGGTCTCACAGGTTAGGAACTTAATGCCTTAGACAATGCCCTCCCTTCATATGCCTGTCACAAGACCCAGGCTGTAACCTGTGTTTCTGACCAACTGGGTAGCGGCCAATCAAGATCCACAACCCTCCTCTGGTTTGGCTAGTTTGCATGGCAGCTCACAGCACTCAGGGGAGTACTTACACTCGCAGGTTGGCTGTAAAGCATATTACATTGGTTGGAGACAAGGAGCACAGTGTGAGGTCTGGGAGACCTGTGCATGCTTCCATGCCCTCTGTGGGTACGAGGCTCCAATAATGCTCTAAATCCTATCCATCCCTTTGAGCACGGAGACCTCCCTACACAGGAAGGCCTGAAGAGTCAACAGCTGGATTAAAACGCGATTGGATAAAAGGGTATGATCCAGTGCCTGAGCCCTAGGTAAGGAAAGAAGCAAGGGCCCCTGCATCTTGGCCACTCTGCTCAGTAGGCCCCCTCCAAGGGGCAAGACCACTTCGGAATAAGGAAGCTGTGTCACCCACTATAAGACGAGGTAGATGAAAAAATTCAGACTGGCTCAAGAAAAACAGAGTCTTAGGATGCTGGTCCTCATCCCCACCCCCACCCCATTATATACAGACCCAGGAGGGAAGAACTTAGCCACAAGTCCATGGAGCAGCCCCTCTGTCACCATGCAGAGGGGCCCTGCCAAAGTGTACGTATTTCAGCCCCCCTGTGAACTAAAACTCAACCATGACAGAAATCTCCTGAGATTGGTTTGTCTCAAAGTGGTCAGAAGGTGCTGAGGAGACCCCAGCGGAGTGAATAAGGGGAGACACTCTCGCCCTGCATTTCTCAAAAGCAAGGGCTATTATATAGGGTAGTTTAGAAGTCTTCCCTAGAAGGCCAATTGAACTTCCTTCTGGTTCAGTGTTTGGTCCTCCCTGCCCATCATCAGGCTGGTCCTCCAGCTCAGCAGACCTACCAACTGACCCCAGCAGGTAAGGAAGGGCCACCTCTGGTTTCCTCCCATGATAGGTTTCTGTGAGGGCCACACGTCCTGTTTACAGTGTGGTTTCCAAGTCACTGGCCATACTGAGACTCACCTCTGACTTCACATCCCCTTCCTGAAGGGAACCCCACATGGCTTCCTTTTTTGGTGCTATAAGCTAAGAATCTGAACTTTGTATACTCAAATCTTGGGGTTTCCTCTACTTCTTACCTTGAAAATCAAAAGGGTTAAAAATCAAAAGCCAGGATGGCTGACTCCTTTACCGCCACAGCCCACGGGTTCCCTGGGCTAGAGGAAAAGGCCTCCAGGCAGTCGGCCGTAACAGGGTATCTTAGCCACCTCTTAACAAACATAATGACTGACCATGAACACAGGAAAACTCAGGTCATACAGCTGATCTCTGGGGTTTCCATAGCATCCCGTGGGAAATCCTCCATAGCAGCACATCACACCTGCTCTGCCTGCCCCGCCACCAGTGGACTAACCCTACAAGGAAAATCAGCACCATGAGACACAGAGCCTCCTCAAGGTCCTCAGTGGCGGTTTTTATAGAATCGGCTTCACAGTCCCCAGCACCTGGGATTTAAAGGGCAGTTTCCCACCAGGCAGATGAAAAGGCAGAACCAAGTACAGAGACTTCCTACGAAGCTTCCCAGACCCACCTTTGATCAATACAGTGAAGGCTCACGGACCCAGCAGGACCTCCCTTAGCAAGAATCTTAAGGCTTTCATCCTAGAACATGGCATCCTAGAAAAGGATCCTGACCCATTCAGTGGCCCTGCAGTATCTGAATAGATCCACAAGACCTGGCTTTCTAGCCCTGGGCACCACAACCTCCTGACCTCAGCTCCAGTTCCAAGAACACACATGTTTACTGGACCTGCCCCCATACCACAGCTGTCCCTCCCATGAGCAGCACAGTGATTCTCACCCGAATGGCCCCACGGTGGAGGTCATCCTGCACAGAACTTCATAAAGAGAGTACCCATACTTTCAGCTATTGCTTAATTCCTCAGAATACCTGAAGCTTCGTGGACCCCACCAACTAAAGTCCCCTTGTGCCCCAGGCCACGTTGTGATCAAAGCATTAACAGGAGTACTCATGGTTTCCATGAGGGGCATTCAGCAAGTCCAGGTCAGCCACAGGGTTTGGGATACGCACAAAAAAAATGCTTAAAATAGAAAAGCTGGGAGTCCGTATTTAATGAAGTTGGTCTTAACAACCCCAACAGCGAATCTCACTCACCAGAAGGCAGCTACTGACCCACCTTCCCAACTCACCACCCACACAGATGATCCTGGGGTGAGATGGTTCAGCAGTAGGGGTCTGAAACACAGCAACTAGAAACCATCAAATCCAGCTATGCTCAGCTCCTAGCCAGCAGGGCTGTTACACCTCAGCTCCAATCATCTACCTCCACCCTTCTAGGCTGAGATGGAGGTGGAAGCGTGACACCTGTCCCAGGTCAGGGAGAAAGGACAGCACCCTGTGGCCCTGCATAAAACGAACCACAAACACCAAATACCACACCTCTCTCCCAGGGCTTTCCTCACTATTATACAAACAGCATACACATTTTGCTTGTATTTTTTTAAAATAGAGATAAGCAGGAAGTTTAATAGCCATAAAAGGACAGATATTGAATGATCCCATTTATACAGGGGCTACCTAGAATAGGCAAATTCATAAAGACAATCTGTAGAATAGCAATAATCAGGGGCAGAGAGAGTAGAGAGTAGGAATGACTATTTAAGGGGTATACAGTGCCTGTTTAGAGTGACAAATATTCTGGAATATTTAGTGGCAATGGTCCTACAAGATTACACATGGATTTGCTGGCAGTGAATTTACACATAAAAACCATCAAAGGGGTAGTTTTTATGGTTTTGAATAGGGCATTATAATGTAAAGTTATTACACGTAGAAAAAAGAAGATTGGAAACAAGAGCTAACCAAATTCTGCCACGTAGAGAGACCTGACATCAGCACATTGCTGTCCATTCTTGCAGACACAAATCTAAAGGGATGGCATGCTTCACAAAAGTAGTACCCTGCCTGGTAGCTTCCTTCTTAGAAATACATAGTATCTGTCCATGTTTACGGATGCACATCCATAACCTTTACTTTCGAAGCCACATGATATTTCATGCCATAATTAACTAACTCGGGATTGTAGGCATTGTAAACAATGACTCAAGGGATGTCCCCAAGCACTTGTTCAGTTATATCCTTGGTGGCGTGCTCAGTCAGGGGCTCCCTCCCATTGGGAGACTGTCCAGTGATCAGAGAAGAGTGAGCTACTTCAAGGATGCAAAAAATTGTCTTACAGAAACTCTGCTCTCCACTTGGCTTCCTAAGAAACTGCACAGTGCTCAGGAAGTTAGACTGCCTTTTCCACAGAAGGCATCCTTACCTCCCCTCCCAGGCCTTCTCTGTCCTTGCATCTTGCATGGGCCATGAAAGGCAGACAGGGTTATCCTGGGTCAATGTCCACTGAACTTCTTATCCAGCAGGAGACCCTAACACCCCTTGAAGGTGCCCAGGGATGCATGCCATGAGGATGGACACATGGTTTTGGAAAAGCTTTTTGTTGTTCAAGACTTTGGTCTTGAGTAGACGTTTAAACATTTTCTTAAAATGCAATAGACCTTTCCTAAAGAAACCAAGGGCTAGAAGGGACACATGAAACCACCTAATCCCTTGCCTTTGAGATGAGGAAGTAAGGCTCTGAAAGACTTGGCATAAATGTCTCAATAACCATCGCAGGGCCCTAGAACTGTCTCACTTGGTGATTCAAACAAGTCCAAGTAAGAGCGAATTTCGGACACCCAGGAGGTCATGATCCTCCCCTCTCAGTGTATAAGACTGAAAGTATCACTGGGGTATATCCCAGCTCAGCTGTGGCCAAAGAGTTCACACAACTCATGTCTTGCCAACTCAGTGTTCAATGGCCCCGTGCTGATGGCTAAAAGCCAGCCATAACAAGACTATTTATGCTACAGAAACAGGTGAGCAACCAAAGCAAGGCTTTCCCACGCCCCACTTCTGACAACTAGCCATTACAATGCTACAGTGTATCAGTGTCACAACCCAGCTATGCACCCAAGCTGCTGACCTCCATGTTCTCACCGAACAGCTTCTCTTTCTAACCCTAGGAGGTGACAGTTCACTGTCTTCAGAATATCATTAGGGGATAGTTATTAGAATTTCCATCTTATGGTTGGGGATCACAAGGCTTTAAATGAATTTCAAACTAAAACCAAAGTCTATTTTAGGTGGATTTCCCCCAGAAGCAGAGACAAGAATTCAAGTTCAAGTGCCAGGGGCATGGGTACGTGAGACAAGAAGGGGGAAACAGAGCGATGGACAGCCCAGTGGTTAAGCACCAGCTGCTCTCTAGGCCAGGTTCGATTTCTGCCATCTATATGGAAATTCACAACCATGTGTAACCCCAGTTCCAGAAAATCCAATGCCCTATCTGACCTCTGTGGGCACCAAGCGTCACATGGTGCAATCCATACATGCAGGTACTCACAGAATAAAACATAAGTCTTTTTTTTAATTTTTTAAAATATTTATTTATTTATTATGTATACAATATTCTGTCTGTGTATATGCCTGCAGGCCAGAAGAGGGCACCAGACCCCATTACAGATGGTTGTGAGCCACCATGTGGTTGCTGGGAATTGAACTCAGGACCTTTGGAAGAGCAGGCAATGCTCTTAACCTCTGAGCCATCTCTCCAGCCCCCTAAAACATAAGTCTTTAAGAGAGAGTAAGTTATTCCTTTGAGCAGTTGGAAAGTGTTCCAAGAAGGAATCCTAGAGACAGCACAGGGCATGTCCCAAGGTAATCCCATCAGAGTGAGGAAAATGAGGTGTATTTCTATAGCTTCTCCCATCAGTCACTGGTGGGAGGACAAACCAGCCAAGGACACAGAAGGAGGACACTGACCAGCTCTACATGGCCCATACCCTACAGCTGAAAGGTGACAGGAAGGAAGACAAACTCCCACCCCATTACACCTATAAAACAGAGCAGTTAACTAAAGAAACTCGACTGAGTGCCAACCATTGGTAAAACCACACAGTGATGGACTATGCCTGCTCTGCCAATCACGTTGGGTTGACACAAACAAAGACAGAACAGGGTATCTTTCTGTCAGTTCTTCAGTGGGGGCGGGGGGACCTGGGAGTCATTAGAGTCAGCCAAACGGCCTTCACTCTCTGGTTTAGACACAGTTGCCTTGAGCAGGCGTTACCAGCAGCCCACACTACTAACCTGAGCAGCTGCATCAAGCTGTACATATAGGCGCTGGTGTCCTCATCCAGGGATGACCAGCAATGGCCCACTTGGTGGAACCTAAGCATGTCCATGTTTATTGCACATGCTGCTCCACCCACTAATACCATGTCCTCTGTGGATATGCAAACTGGCAGTCACAGGCTTAAGTGAGGAGCTTACCCTGCCTTAAGGACTTTAAAAGATTCTCCTAGGAGTTAGCTGGGCAGTGGTGGCACATGACTTTAGCCTTTAGTCCCAGCACTCAGGAGACAGAGGTAGGAGGATGTCTGTGAGTTCAAGGCCACCCTGGTCTACACAGTGAGTTTCCAGGACAGCCAGTGCTACAGAGAGAAACAAAGTACAACACAAAAGAAAGAAACAAAATAAAACTTCTGGGGAACCAGGGAGGTGTTTATAGGTGACAGTGTGTCATTGGGGTAAATAAATGGAGCACAATGTGAAGGGCATCCGTAGTGGGAAGCGGCATGAAGGACGCTGCCTTGGCGTTATAAACACAGCTGGGGCAGCTCTCAGCAGCTAAGACTTGAGACCAGAGGCAGGACATCTTCCATTCCAAGCACACGACAAGACGTGGGCAGTTTTGCACTGGAGGAGAGGAGAGGAAGCTCGGGCAGGCCCTAAGGCTGTTCTTAGGAAACCCCCCACCCCAGTCCCTCTCAGCCTTTCCTTAGGACTCCCGCAGCCACACTCTGCACTATCCACCGCCATCTCCTCCCAAGCTGGAAGGACACTTCCTGCCTAAGAATCCCAAAGAGGACTAAAGGCAGTAATCAGCTCAGGTTCTTTTGTGATTGGACAGCAGGTCTCCTTTCTGGCAAGTCCCAGAGTCCAGCCCAAATGAGAAGTAGAGAAGTCAAAAGTACCGCCCCTCGGCACTTCTAGCCAGGATCTTTAGCCATCCCTAAGTAACTTACACAGTTCCAGACAAGGAGCCTGGCTCTGAGGCATCAGCAAAGAAGTCAAAGAGAAACCAGGGGGCCTCTGAGACACTGCAGATGAACCCAAACATCAGAGTGAGGAAGAAAACTGAAAACAAGGTGTGGCATCTACTGCCCTCCCCCTAAAATACCACAAAACAGAAGCAAAGCAGGCACCTCTAAAGAGAAGCCACAATGAGATGGAGGGAGGTGTGCTGTGGAGGTCAGGAGCTCTGGGACATCGGCCTGGGCAAAGTCAGGACAATGCTGGCTGCAGAAAACACAGGTGCAAGTACAGAACATGCGCTGACCAACCTGGTCCACCCCACAGATGCGGGTATGGGGATCTTTGATCCCCTGGTCTTCCAGCTGGGTTTCTCAAGGCTACTCCCTCATCATTTGTGTCCCATATTTTGTTGCTACCCCCCCCCCGCGCACTCTTCTATTTGTCAACGAAGGAATGGGTGTGGCTTCCTACGACCCCCAGCACAGGCAATCCCAAATGCTACCAGTCCGCATCCCTCGGTGGCCAGGCGGATTTCCCACAGTTCCCTCGTGTACTAGGACAAGAAGCATGCTTCTTTGCAGACTACGGTCATCTCTCCAAGCTCAGTCATCATTAGATGCTCCCCTCTCCCTTCCTGAGACCCACTAGACAGTAGCAGGTCCCAAGTATCGGGTTTTTGCCCAAAGGAGAAAACTGTCCACACTCGACAGCCCTAATCTAGGGCCTCTGAGCTCAAATAGACACTGCTCAAGAAGACACCACAGTTAGTCCCCTAGGACAGAAAGCAAGGGAGGAAGGGGACAAGGGAGGGAAGGGGGGCATTCTTCTCAAACTCAGTATAGCTGTAGGAAAAGTTTCCCCTTAGCAAGTGTGGATTGAAAGTATGACAAATTAAATAAAAAAAAAAAGTAAAAGTCCCCTGGCTGAATCGGAAGGCTGTTTATAAGAAACGTGATTCTAATTCTTTCCCCCCACCCCAGGATCAATACCGCAGGGACAGAGCCCCCTCTGACAAGTTGTCATTTGTCCACCGCTTCCTCAAGCAGGAATCCTCCTCCGGGTGGGGGTGGGGAGTGCTTACCCTTGCCTCTGCTCTCAAGGCGAAGTGTTTCTAACCCCCTGGTTTCTGGACGCTTGGGACTAAAGCGAGAGCAGCGTTGTTACAAGCCTGGCGTTGAGCCTGCTTCAGAAAGCGCGGGGGTGCTGTGGTCGGTCCAGATCTGTCCCTGACCGAACACCACCACTCTGCTGTCTCCAGGAGCTCTCGGGGTAGAGCCGGGTGCAGAGTAAGCACTGTAGATGCACAAGTGGCCGGGCCGCCTTTTGAAAGCACCTGCCTAGCCTGGCCTCCAATGACCTCAGGCACCAGCTCTGGAGGGGACACGAAACTCGGTAGCGGGAAGTGCGCCTAAGCACTGCGCGCCCTGAAACTCTGAAGGCCAAGGCGGACCGGCTCGTCCTGGGCCGACGACACGACCCACGCCCAGGGAGCCAGGGGGCGCACTACAGTCCGACCCTCCCCTAAGCTACTCAGGCCTGCACCTGCTGTCCCGCTTCACTTCGCTAGGAAGTTCGGGACACCCCGCTCCGGGGAGGGGACACTTCCCTGCTATTGCATTTGGGGTCGACCGCTGGAAAAACCTCAAGGGGTCAGAGCGGCAGGATGAACTCTAAGCCACAACTTTCTACCAGGGGAAAACGAGTGGACTGGGGCGCCCTCCTGCACTGCACATGGGACAGACGCCTAGGACCACCTTGTGGCTCTGGGGACGGTTGGCGAGCCGGGGGCAAGAGAGACTCAGGGGCCTGGCCAAAGGCCTCTGTGGGAAAACTTTGGGATGGGTAGTGGGGGACTGGGGAAGAGACAGGACCACCGGCGCCCGCACCTTGCGTCTGCATCCCGCTCCAGTACCCGGCTCCTCGCGCCCCGCGCCCCGTGTCTTGCCTGCGTTCCGGACCAGCTGCATCCGCGCGCGCCGCAGGGGTTGGAAAGTGGGGGCGTCGCTGCGGGGGTGGGGGGTGCTCCACAGTGCTTGGCCAGCGATCCGCGGTACCGGCTTGCTTGGGCCGGGCTGGGCGGCGACAGCGCGGCTGGGGGCGGGCGCCCCGCCCTCCTGGCCCCTCCGCCCCGCCTCCCCGAGCTCTGCCTTTATCTGCCGATCCCTGACCAACCCACCCGTCACCCTTGTAGCTCTCCTCTACCCACCCCACTTCTCTCGCCTTTCTTCCCTCCTCTCCCTCCCCCTCTAGGGGGCGGAGCTTCTCCCCTCCCAACCAGACAGACAATGCTGTGACTTCTCGCCGCCGCCCCCCCACCCCCGCCAGCTCCCCGCTCCCCCAGCTCGCGCGGGCTGCCCGCGTTTCTTCTGGACGGGCTGGAGTGGATGAGGAGGGGGCGGAGAGCCTGGGTGAAGAGGATAAGGTGGCTCCTCTCACCCCACTGCGCCTGCCCTCTGCAAGCGGCGTGGAGATTTGGCCCAGACCCTAAGGCTCGCCTGGCACAGTGACAGTTCCAGGGAGCAGCCCGCCTAGAGAATGCAGATTTCCTAGCAGAGGATGTGCAGTTAGTGGGGTGGGGAGATGTTTCTTTTCTAACACCCGGCCTCGTTACCGAAAGGGCTTGAGCGCTAAAGGGTAAGTGGGCCCCTTCGACTTCGCAGGCCGGCAGACGTGACAGTAATGTGAAGGAAGTCAAGTTTCTTTGTCCATCCCCCGCCTCCTCCTCTTCTCCATCTTTAGACCTCTGGAGAACCTAGTGCATAAAAGGAAGCACCCAGCTGCGGATTCTATAACCTCTCACCAAAATTCTGTCTATACATCCCCGACCTTGCTGTGGATCCCCAAACCAAAAAGGAAGGGAACGATAACCTAACAGTTAAAGAAAGGGAGGCCAAACCCAATGTGCCATGCCAACCAGCGCATCCCGTCTGCCTGGAAGCCAGATATTCTCTACTTAACTCATTGTTTGGATCTTGGAATGTGTCTCCCGTAGAAACAATGTTATAAACGGCGATCCTTTCCCAGACCAGCCACAAATTTGCGGAACCCAAAGCGCAGCTGTGGGGTGGTGCTGGAAACGGCCCCACTGTACTGAACGAGAAAGACCAGCTTTTTCTACTGTGGGAAAAAAAATGGATAAATGCGTCTATAAATGCATTTATCTAAGCTATAAACACAAACCTGCTCCACGAATTTCTCTGTCTGGAGCCATGACTGTGTATTAGGTAAGGTCCTTCGCAGGTAACAGGACCCCAGGTGGAATGTACTCTAAGGATATGGGCGGTTTCTCAGGTTAGAACCCCAGGGAGAACTGAGTGAATCTCCAGGAAGCCTTCTAGGAGGGTTCTTTCATCCCTTCTAACCTGGTCTTCCATGACCTCAGAAGCAGGACAAAGGTTAGCCATGACTCCTACCAGCAGGGCTCTGGTTTTGCTGTTCAAGAAGACTGTAAGTATGGCTTCCCGCCAGTTAGGGGTACACTCCTAATGCTGGAAGTACTGATCCTTGTCCCTGTTTAAATCCAAATCTGCCAGGCCTGGTGACAAGGATAATCCCAGTGCTCGGTAGACTGGGACAAGACTGAATTTGAGACCATCCTGTGCTCCATAGCGAGACCCTTACAAAGCACCTCAGCAAATACAGTTAAAAACCTCGTTCTAATAGTCTTTCCCCCATATTGAAGCCATAGAAGAACGGTCTGCTATCTTTCCAGAGCGACAGAGATGATGCATCTGGGCTGGAGGTACTGTTTCTCAAAAGGAAACACACATTGAATTTTACCTTTCAACATTGCAGATTTCCACATGAAAGCCGCAGAGGAGTATTGTCTAAAAGAAACTGTGCAATAAAAGTGGTACCAAGTCAGGCAGTGGTGGTGGCACTTGCCTTTAATCCCAGCACTCAGTAGGCAGAGGAAGGAGGATCTCTGTGAGTTTGAGGACAGCCTGGTCTACATAGAGTTCCAGAACAGCCAGAGCTACAAAGAAACCCTGTCTCAAAAAACAAACAAATTCTCATTCTGATTTATGTATTTAGGATATATGCACATAACAACTAATAAAAAAAGAGACAATGAATTTGAAAGAGAGTAAGAAGTTTATATGGGAGGACTAGAATGGAGAAACGGCAAGGAGGAAGTGATGTAACTATATAACCTCAAAAAAGAAAAGAAAAAAATTTCAATCTGTAGTTACGTTTTCTAACATTTCTAGTTGGAAAAGTAGACTCACATACCTATGTGGGTCAAATATACTTAAAACTTACCTAGTAACTGCATTGAGAAGCAATATCTAAATTTTAATTTAAGTTTTGAATAAATAAAAATTCAGTTCCTTAAGAACTGAAGGTGTGGTGACGGCGCAGGCCTTTAATCCCAGCAGAGGCAGGTGAATCTGAGTGTTCAAGGCCAGCCTGTTCTACTTAGTGAGTTCCAAGCCAGTCAGGGCTACATAGTGAGACTCTGTCTCCAAAAAGAAAAGAAAATAGAAAAAAAAAAGGAAGAAAGAGAACAATAGCAAAAAGGATACAAGTCGATTCAATAGCTACATGTGGCCAGAAGCCACCTCAGCAGGGTGGCACAGGGTTGGTGGCTTTCACAGTGGGTGAGGAGGCCCTCTGGTCTCTTTAGCGAAACGCAGGCAGCAATGTAGAACATCCACGGAGAGAAATTAATTTTCCCAAGGTCCTCTAGCTCTCGCTCTAGCATCTGGAGAGGCGGCGTGCCGGGAGGGATAGGTGGATATGCTCCCCAAGATTCCACAGGGCAGGGCCTGGCTTTAGCTTACTGGGGTCACCATAAATCCCAGGGTACCACAGACCTGCCAGTTTGAGCAAAGCTAGATCGTGAAACACAGGCTAGACTTGGGTGCAGGTCCCTTGCTTAGGACCCAGAAAGCAAGAGTGAGGCAAGGACAATGGGGGTTTAGACAAGAGAGGAGCTGCTCGAGGCACAGGAATAGACGAGTTGCTATTATGGTGGGCACCTAAGGCTCAAGTCCTCAGGCTACATCATCCCCCAGAACTGTCCACTCTGAGGCTGGGGGACTGGGTGGTTTATGGAAACTGACCATTTGAGTATTGTTTCCAGTCTAGCTTACCTCCTCAGACCTCCTGAACTGTGTGGCCTTCATTGGCCTAAGGGGCCATCTGAGAGACAAAAGGGGAGCTGTGTCTCTATGATGACAGGGGCTGGACAGAGACTCGGGACATTAAGAGGACACGGGACAGGATGATTCCCTTGGAATCTGACAGGGAGTCAGAAACTCTCAGTACAGCTAATACCAGCAAAACCGCCTCCAGAACCTGGTTTGCCTTCCTAAAGACATTTCAAGTGAGTTGCAAGTAAGAGGCAGGGCGCTTGCTGCTTGAGTTGTCATTTGCTCTGCTCTCAGACGCCTAAGTCTAAACAATACACCTCATGAGACCACTATGATTTCATTTAGATAAAATTCCAGGGTTTTTGTTGTTGTTTGGTTGGTTGTTTTTGTTGTTTTTTGCTTTGTTTTTTGAGACGTGGTTTCTCTGTGTAGCCTTCACTGTCCTGGAACTCACTCTGTAGACTAGGCTGGCCTTGAATTCATGGAGAGCCTCTTGCCTCTGCCTCCCAAGTGCTGGGACCAAACGTGTGTACCACCATGCCCTGATGTTTTTTTTTAATCAAAGTTATGCAACGGAAGTTGCAGACTCACACATACAGCTGCTGTGGACACCTAAGGACACAGTTCTCTAACTACCTGTGTGAGCCCTGAGCCATTCGCTCCTGTCAGACATTCACTGACTTTGCTTCCTCCGACTCCTCTGAAGTTCATTTCAAGACATAGCCAGAGGTCTCGCTTTACCTGAGCAGAGGAACCAGTGTAGGCCATGTTTCCCTATCACACTGACATTGTATCATTGTGCATGGAGGACCCAGAAGATGCGGTACAGAATACACAGGTCATCTGTTTTAAGACCCCAACCAGAGAGGAGCAAGTGGGCTTTAGAGCCTGGTCGGGGCTCGCAGGAAGGCAGGATGGTCTCATGGTGACCTAGAGCCAAGAGCTTGTTAACGACACTGAGTCCTGTGGAGGTGTGGGGCACCCAGACCATGAGGTTCACAGCTGCAGACGTAAGCAGCAAGTGTCAACTAGCCCCTCAGGGTCGGGTCTACCATCCTTGGCATGTCAAAGCAGGGCCTCTGGGGGTCTTGGAGAATAGGGAAATTCTGGTGCCTTTAGCTCTGCATGCTGCTACAAAAGAAAGGAAGACACACTCTCCCC